>JARYHS010008074.1:57972969-58151927 GCA_031002005.1 Vandiemenella viatica
CCTTAAAGTTTAAGCGTAAGAAGGAAGGAGTTTTACGTAAATACGGAAATGTTGACTTAGGCCACGATATGTAAAGCAATCATCATATATATTATTTCTATAAGGTATTTTTTTTGTCACAAGCCTATATCTTCCTTCATACTTAACCGAAATCAATGAATGAGGTGTCATTTTAAAGCTTATGGTCTCCACTTTGGTTAAATCGTATTTTAAGCAAGAAAGTTTTCGGCATTCGACCCTTAAAGGGAAAAAATGTTAATTTTTCTAAAATGCCGTTTTCTGTGTTACGAATCAGTTATCTCCCTGGATACCTATCTGAAACCGTCTTATGAACTATCGTTTTAAAGATTAAGATATCCGCTTTAGTGACGTCATATATTAAGCCAGAAAGTTTTCGGAATTCAAACCCTTAAAGGGCAAAAGTATCAATATTTTTGCAATGCGTTTTTGTGTCACGAGCGATTTATCTCCCTTAATATCTAACCGATATAGATAAATGAGGTATAATACTAAAGAATAAGTTCTCCGCCATGGTAACATTATATTTTAAGAAAGGAATTTTTTCGTAATTCGACCCTAATAGGGCAAAAATGTCACTTTTTCTAAAATGCGTTTTTTGTATCTCGAGCCATTTATCTCCCTGGATATCTAACCAAAATCTATAAATGAGGTAGGATTATGAGGAGTAATTTCTCAGCTTTGTGACATCATATTTTAAGAAAGAATGTGTTTGGAATTCAACCCTTAAAGGGAAAAAGTATAAATTTTTCAATACCGCATTTTTGTGTCACGAGTGATTTATCTCCCTTAATATCTAACCGATATAGATAAATGAGGTATCATATTAAAGAATAAGGTTTCCGCCGTGGTAACATTATATTTTAAGAAAGGAATTGTTCGTAATTGGACCTTAAAAGGGCAAAAATGTCAACTTTTCTAAAATTGGTTTTTTATGTCTTGAGCAATTTGTCTCAATGGATATCTAACCAAAATCGATAAATGAAGTAGGATTATGAGGAGTAATGTCTCAGCTTTGTGACATCATATTTTAAGAAAGAATGTGTTTGGAATTCAACCCTTAAAGGGAAAAAGTATAAATTTTTTCTATAACGCAATTTTTGTGTCACGAGCGATTTATCTCCCTTAATATCTAACCGATATAGACAAATGAGGTATCATATTAAAGAATAAGGTCTCCGCCATGGTAACATTATATTTTAAGAAAGGAATTGTTCGTAATTGGACCTTTAAAGGGCAAAAATGTCAACTTTTCTAAAATTGATTTTTTATGTCTTGAGCAATTTGTCTCAATGGATATCTAACCAAAATCGATAAATGAAGTAGGATTATGAGGAGTAATGTCTCAGCTTTGTGACATCATATTTTAAGAAAGAATGTGTTGGAATTCAACCTTTAAAGGGAAAAAGTATAAATTTTTCTATAACGCATTTTTGTGTCACGAGCGATTTATCTCCCTTAATATCTAACCGATATAGATAAATGAGGTATCATATTAAAGAATTAGGTCTCCGCCATGGTAACATTATATTTTAAGAAAGGAATTTTTCGTAATTCGTCCCTTATAGGGCAAAAATGTCACTTTTTCTAAAATGCGTTTTTTGTATCTTGAGCCATTTATCTCCCTGGATATCTAACCAAAATTGATAAATGAAGTAGGAATATAAGGAGTAATGTATCAGCTTTGTGAAATCATATTTTAAGAAAGAATGTTTTTGGAATTCAACCGTTAAAGAAAAAAGTATAAATTTTTTCTATAACCAATTTTTGTGTCACGAGCGATTTATCTCCCTTGATATCTAGCCGATATAGATAAATGAGGTATCATATTAAAGAATAAGGTCTCCGCCGTGGTAACATTATATTTTAAGAAAGGAATTTTTCGTAATTCGACCCATTAAAGGCAAAAAGTCAATTTTTCTAAAATGCGTTTTTTGTATCTTGAGCCATTTATCTCCCTGGATATCTAACCAAAATTGATAAATGAAGTAGGAATATAAGGAGTAATGTATCAGCTTTGTGAAATCATATTTCAAGAAAGAATGTTTTTGGAATTCAACCGTTAAAGAAAAAAAGTATAAATTGTTCTACAACGTATTTTTGTGTCACGAGCCTTACATTTCCCTTGATATCTAATCGATATAGATAAATGACATATCGTATTAAAGACTAAGGTTTCCGCCGTGGTAACATTATATTCTAAGAAAGGATTTTTTCGTTATTCGACCCATAAAAGCGCAAAAATGTCAATATTTCTAAAATACGTTTTTTGTGTTTCGAGCCATTTATCTCCCTGGATTTCTAACCAAAATCGATAAATGAAGTAGGAGTATGAAGAGTAATGACTGAACTTGGTGACATTATATTCAACCTCACTATTCATCGCATTTTATTCGCGAAATTTTCGCACGGGTCGTCTAGTATATATTATTTTTATAAGGTATTTTTTTGTCACAAGCCTATATCTTCCTTCATACTTAACCGAAATCAATGAATGAGGTGTCATTTTAAAGCTTATGGTCTCCACTTTGGTTAAATCGTATTTTAAGCAAGAAAGTTTTCGGAATTCGACCCTTAAAGGGCAAAATGTAAATTTTTCTAAAATGATGTTTTTTGTGTTACGAGCCAGTTATCTCCCTGGATACCTATCTGAAACCGTTTTATGAAGTATCGTTTTAAAGATTAAGATCTCCGCTTTAGTGACGTCATATATTAAGCCAGAAAGTTTTCGGAATTCGACCCTTAAAGGGCAAAAGTATCAATATTTTTGCAATGCGTTTTTGTGTCACGAGCGATTTATCTCCCTTAATATCTAATCGATATAGATAAATAAGGTATCATATTAAAGAATAAGGTCTCCGCCATGGTAACATTATATTTTAAGAAAGGAATTTTTCGTAATTCGACCCTTATAGGGCAAAAATGTCACTTTTACTAAAATGCGTTTTTTTGTATCTCGAGCCATTTATCTCCCTGGATATCTAACCAAAATCGATAAATGAGGTAGGATTGTGAGGAGTAATGTCTCAGCTTTGTGACATCACATTTTAAGAAAGAATGTTTTTGGAATTCAACCCTTAAACGAAAAAAGTATAAATTTTTCTATTACCGATTTTTATGTCACGGGCGATTTATCTCCCTTGATATCTAACAGATATAGATAAATGAGGTATCATATTAAAGAATAAGGTCTCCGCCATGGTAACATTATATTTTAAGAAAGGAATTTTTCGTAATTCGACCCTTATAGGGCAAAAATGTCACTTTTTCTAAAATACGTTTTTTGTATATGAAGCCATTTATCTCCCTGGATATCTAACCAAAATCGATAAATGAGGTAGGATTATGAGGAGTAATGTCTCAACTTTGTGACATCATATTTTAAGAAAGAATGTTTTTGGAATTCAACCCTTAAAGGAAAAAAGTATAAATTTTTCTATTACCGATTTTTGTGTCACGGCCGATTTATCTCCCTTGATATCTAACAGATATAGATAAATGAGGTATCATATTAAAGAATAAGGTCTCCGCCATGGTAACATTATATTTTAAGAAAGGAATTTTTCGTAATTCGACCCTTATAGGACAAAAATGTCACTTTTTCTAAAATGCGTTTTTTGTATCTCGAGCCATTTATCTCCCTGGATATCTAACCAACATCGATAAATGAGGTAGGATTATGAGGAGTAATGTCTCAGCTTTGTGACATCATATTTTAAGAAATAATGTGTTTGGAATTCAACCCTTAAAGGGAAAAAGTATAAATTTTTCTATAACGCATTTTTGTGTCACGAGCGATTTATCTCCCTTAATATCTAACCGATATAGATAAATGAGGTATCATATTAAAGAAAAAGGTCTCCGCCATGGTAACATCATATTTTAAGAAAGGAATTTTTCGTAATTCGACCCTTATAGGGCAAAAATGTCACTTTTTCTAAAATGCGTTTTTTGTATCTCGAGCCATTTATCTCCCTGGATATCTAACTAAAATCGATAAATGAAGTAGGAATATAAGGAGTAATGTATCAGCTTTGTGAAATCATATTTTAAAAAAGAATGTTTTTGGAAATCAACCCTTAAAGGAAAAAAGTATAAATTTTTCTATAACCGATTTTTGTGTCACGAGCGATTTATCTCCCTTGATATCTAATCGATATAGATAAATGAGGTATCATATTAAAGAATAAGGTATCCGCCATGCTAAAATTATATTTTAAGAAAGGAATTTTTCGTAATTCGACCCATAAAAGGCAAAAAAGTCAATTTTTCTAAAATGCATTTTTTGTGTCTCGAGCCACTTTTCTCCCTTGATATCTATCCAAAATCGATAAATCAAGTACGATTGTGAGGAATAATGTCTCAGCTTTGCTGACATCATATTTTAAGAAAGAAGTGTTTGGAATTCAACTATTAAACGGAAAAAGTATAAATTGTTCTACAACGTATTTTTGTGTCACGAGCCTTATATTTCCCTTGATATCTAATCGATATAGATAAATGACATATCGTATTAAAGACTAAGGTTTCCGCCGTGGTAACATTATATTCTAAGAAAGTAATTTTTTGTAATTCGACCCATAAAGCGCAAAAATGTCAATATTTCTAAAATATGTTTTTTGTGTTTCGAGCCATTTATCTCCATGGATTTCTAACCAAAATCGATAAATGAAGTAGGTGTATGAAGAGTAATGACTGAACTTGGTGACATTATATTCAGCCTCACTATTCATCGCATTTTATTCGCGAAATTTTCGCACGGGTCGTCTAGTATATATCTAGTTTCTTCAATAGTTAAAAAAAAAAAAAAAAAAAAATACTACTTGCATTTTTTCTCCATAGTATTTTTAAGGAAATATTCTCGTGGTAGAACGAAGTAGAAACCATTTTAATAGTAATAACGATAACTTAGACAGTTCGCCTTCAATGTGAATTAGTTGTTTCAGATTTTGAAGCATAAAGAATGCAAGTAGGAAATCTGACTGCAGTTATTTTCAAGCAATTAAAATTTTGCGACGAAGCTTCATGAGCTTGTAAGGCTCTAACCTGGCATTCGCGAGTACGCGGATTCAAACTCCGCTGGGCATCCAATTTCAGTTTCCCATGATTTCCGTAAATGGCTCCAGCTGAATGAGAAAAACGTTAATTCAAAATGCCCCGACCGAATCCTTTCCAAATCCCAGTCTCCACTACCCTCCTGCATCAAATGACATAGGCATCGATGAGACGAAAAAAATACTTCTTGCCGATCTGACTCTGGATCTATGTTCTTCAACTGCCGCCTCGGAAGCGAAGTGGCAAGAACACTAGTTCCACTTTGCCGAAGGTGCTCAGTCCCTTTTTCATATTTTCCCTATGGTTCTACGATGTCAAACTCATTAGAGACGGAAAGTGACAGGGGACAAGGGATGGGAAGGAATTCGGCAGTGGTCTATTGAAGGAACCATCTGTCACTCATGGAGTCTTTCGATGAATCATACCACGCGTGGTGGGTGAGTGGTAACGCTCTGCTCCCGCATTCGGGAGGACGCAGGTTCAAATCCCCGTCTGGGCATCCAGATTTAGGTTTTCAATTGTTTTCCGAAATCACTCCATGCGAATACCGGAATGCTTCCTTTAAAAGGCCATGGCCGAATTCCTTCCTGTTCCTTGATCCCTGTCGTTTCTCACCTCTAATTACCTCGACGTCGACGAGAAGTAAAGCTATAATCAATAAAAAAGATTAATCATCCAAAGCCGAAAGATAAATGCATGGACAAAGATTTTAACCCGTGACCTCCTGAACGCGAGTCTTGAATGTTGCCGCCTCGCTGTCACCGGTATGAGTGTGGCCCAGGGCATGGGTATTCTGTACGGCTTGCGTCGGCTTTCAGCTGTATGACCAAAAACCATTTGGAAATACCTCAGAACACAGGATGATCACATACAAACGGAGTAGCTGGATGAGTGGCTATCGGAATGAAATACTTTTTTTTAATAACGGTATTGACAGAAAAACTTTTATTAATACTATACAAAAGCGGAAACCAAAACCTATAACAGGTGCACCGCACATCATATATAAAAAAAATTGGTTGTGTCAGTTGTAATATGGCTGAGTAATGAAAAGTAGTTAAGGACACCAAAATATAGAGTTGTTATATAGGGTCTGTCGTTAAGATCCTTGTTACACGAGGAGGTGTGTTTAATTTCATCTGGCGTCTACTGGACGCGGTTTCTTAAGATTATGCTTGGCCATGGAGGAAGTTGAGAAATATGCAGATCGGAGACACGCGGATAAGGAAGTAATTGATACAGCCTCTAATATGAAGTGTTTACTTATCAGTGACAATGCGAAAGCTTAGCACTCTTGTTCAGTGTGTGAGCTCTGTGAATTTGATCCTTCTGACGCAAAATAAGTCCCTTTTTGAATGAAGAGATCCTATTGATACATTGAAAGGCATTTTTCGAATATGACAGCGACGATTTTATATGAAATGTTATTTAATGTTACCTGGTTATGGTTCTAGAAACGATGAAAACCTAATATAACACTGAATTAATATGTATTGGGTTCCTCCTCATGAATTTCATATTCGGAACGTTCCCACAGCATCTTGTAAATTTTCAGCTCGTATAATTAGCATTAAAAATAAGTGTGTGAAAATGATAATCCATACACGAAATATGTCATCATTTTTTAACGAAGAGCTCCTGTTGATACAGTAATAGGCATTTGCCGAAAATAATAGATATGATTTTTATGAAATGCTTTAAAGTTATATATTATACTAGCAGTTGGCCGCGACTTCGTCCGCGTTGAAGAGTGTTGTAATATAAGAATTTCTTGAGGTCTGGTTGCTCAGTGGTTAGGGCGTCCAACAGGTCCTCAGCTTGAAACACAGTCTTGGCGAGGATTTTCATAGGTCCTTAGTTCGACCTTCACCTCTAACATAGGTCGTTGTGTGATGTGACGTACGCCAGAATGCTCACGTGGTTCTGCTTCGACGTTGATCTTTGGGTCCTCTATGCCCAGTAGGATTACTGGGTTAGGTTAAGCGGCTACGAAAAGGGCTGATTGCGCATACGTAAAGAAACCTTGCCACCAGGTCAATACGACCATACAATTTATTTTAGAGCTATTTTTATTGGTAATAGTAGTATTAAATATGGCAATAAAGTAACAGAAATTTATATATGTTCCCCTACAACTTCATCGAACTTTTAAAACAATAAAAATATTCTGCATGTTAGGAGATTTTTCAGTTTAATTCATCGGTATATACAAAATTGCAGGACTTGTTATTTCCTGAAAAAGCATGTATATTTTTTGCACTCGATACCCGCGAGTAGCAGGTATTAGATTGTTCGTGGTTTAATTAATATGATAAATAACTAGTCCACGATACAGTTCAGTTTTAACTTGCTTTTATTTTCATTAACACGAAGTCAACTATACTGTTTTCATGCATGCATACACTCCAGAGATTGCATTAAATACTCCTTCCACAGACAATACAGTCCTTCGCCGTCATATATTGAGTCTGTACAAACTACTCTTCTGTCTTGGGTGTTTGCTTTATATAAGCTACATCGAAATTTCTAGAACACTTCAAAAGCTTCCGCCAGATATTTCTCGAACATTAACAATACTTAAACAATTGAAACATATTAAAAACGATCAGAATTATTACATAATCATTTACACTGAATACAAAATGGTCAGAAATGGAAATTAAAGATACTTATACACAAAATTATTCACAAAAATCATTTTAAACTGTAGCGAATTGTTCTTTAGACATCGTAACTTGCATTAATACTTGGAATTACGAACATTTAAGCAATTCTCTTGCACAAGTCTGTTCTTAAACATATTGAATGACCTTTAAATAATTTCTTTTCATAAAACAAAGTCTATATACATTTATTTACAGGAAATTACAAAACAAACCTACCAGATCATATTTAACTAAACTCTAGCTTACTATAAGTGCTTCATAAAATACCATTCCATTTAATTTTCGGTTTGAGGGCTGTTACACAGGGAGTATCCAAAAGTATTCCCACCACATTTAACGATTGAACCTGCGATTTATTGTCATATAAAGAGCAATTTTTAATGGGAACTGTAATCTTTTGAATTGAAAGCGAATATTACTGGAAATAATTGGGATACGCGGAATTAATACGGCTTCCCATTTAGATGCACCGGTAAGAATTGTCGCCTTCACAATGTTTCTTCCTAGTTGTGTGATGGGTAATATGGTGCCATTGCACAGTCTTGGGGGGGGGGGGGGTCGAGATTACGCATCAGGAGAGCTGGAGCGCCAACCTTAAGCTCGAGTTTGTGGGACGGCACCCCAGATAACTCCAAGGAGTTTAAAAACTTGACGGGGTAGGTAGCAGCATCGTCAGTTGACATTACTGTATCGATGGAATAGTATTTTGTCACTTCTCCTGCTATTTCCTCTATTCTTTTATTTATTTTAGCAACAGAGTTTTCAGGGCAAGTATTGTCCTCTCATATAACCAGTTTTCGTCATTGATATTTAGTTGTATGCTCGCGAAAACATTAGTAATGAACTCGTGTTCCGAGCTGACAACATTGCAAAAATCAGATGTGAAGTGCGTTATCTGTTTGCAGGCGACCATCTCCAATTTCCAGCAGCTTTGGGGCGTATAAATCTGATTCAAGATTGTTATATAACTGGACTCGCAGGCTGGTGCCAAATATCGGGCGTTCCGTCGTCGCCGACTTTTCGTTTGCTCCAGTGTTTCAGTAGCTCTTGAAATCGACCGACGGACGGCTTGTTTTTTGCACCGAGCTCGCGTTTTTTCTCGGTATCTCGGCAGATCGTCCCTACATCAAGTGTTCGGTTTGCTGTCGCCGAGCTCTCATTTGTTCAGGTGTTTCAGCAACTCGTTGCAATACTAAATATGTGATCTGTTGTCGCCGCCTTTTCCTTTGCATCGGTGTTTCAGCAGTTCTTGAGATCGATTGCCGTCCGGCTTGCTCTTTGCACTGAGCTCGCGTTTTTTTTTTCCGGTGTCTCGGTAGATCGTCCCTACACCCAGTGTTCGGTTTGCTGACTTCGTCAAACTTGCAACTGCTCTTGCAATTCAGCAGCCGCAGAAGCCCCAAAACGTGCCAAGTGCTCAACGCTCTGCAGCTCTGCTTGATGATTTGTCTCCTGGGTTTTGACTATTTTCATAACCCTAGTTCTCTTACATTTCTTTGAAAAATTTGACTTTCGTTTACCCGGCATCTCTTAAAATGCCTCTTTCAAGTCTTGCGAATAAAAATGAATATCATTTTAATTAATGGAAACTCAAAACGTCAAAATATTAGCAATATATTGATGGAATCGACTAAATATCCAAGAGAATTCTAACATTCAAAGAGCAAATAAATACTTAAGTGGCCCAAGGACGTTCATTTCCGTTAAAAAATTGCGAAACTAAAAATGAATATTTTGATTTGCGCTGAATTAATGAATAAAGTCTTAAATATTAATTTTGTTCTGAGGATACATCGGTTTAATCAATTAATTCTGCTTTGAAACCGAAATTTTTGTTTTATAGTAGTAATTGATTCTTTTATTCATTATGACCAATGTTAATGTTGGTTTCTCTATTTGTGGAAACAGCTGAATGCCTGTAGACCAGTTTACTATAGTTCGTTCATTTCCATCCTATAATTCTGCTCTAAAATATAAATTTCAATGTTAAAGTGGTAATTTATTCTTTCTTCATAATTGGTTTTTTAATCTGCAAACAGAATTGAATGGACCGTCAAATTACCACTCCGCTTGACTGCCGCTCCAATATCTGAATAAAATATTTATAAATTTCAAAAATTTACTTCGGGCAACGCCGCGTGTTCTGCTAAATCATTCAAGCTTATTATAGATCTTTTGATACAATATAGTTACAAAGCAATACATGACGCCATTAAAATGGCGCTCATGAAAGAAGCTAATACATACCTAATAATGTTTCTGTTCTTATTCTGGCCCAGGCTGAATTTTAACCAAGTCACAATCTCAGCTAATATTACCGCTAGAAAATCCAAAGCTTCTATCACTCGCGCATTAATACAGTCACTATATGGCATGTTAGTGACGTTATGAATCGTGAAATAAACTTGACTCATTATTTCAGATCGCAATACTAAATGAACCCAAATAATGATGCTGGCCTTGCAATGTGTCGCTCGTAAAAGCGCAGTAAATTAAATACTGAATACATCTGAAACTATATTTAGCCACATGAACTATGTCGTCAGCATCATGACAATTATTGAAGTAACGTAATTGAAAAATGCATACTAAAATGCTTGTAACTTAAAGTGTACAATGGAAAGTCTGTAATTCTCTTCATCTCTAAAACAATTTTCATCAATATTGCTGGTCAAGTTTATATCCCGATAAACTGTTACTGCTCGTGGTTTAGTAAGGTGTATAATGAATTAAGTGTGATAGTAATTTATGCTACACTAATTAGAAATCTTCATATAGAAAATTCTGTTACTACCCGAAATGTAGTTCCAATGCATTTAATGTGTTATGGTGTGTTTGTATCGTTTGTTTTTGTAGCTGCAATATTGGCAGAGATAATGGTTTGGCTGAAATGCTGCCTGGACCAGAATGTTTTTGTTACAGCATAAGGCAGAAGTAATTTAGTTATTATTAATAATAAATAAGCAGCTTTCATAAGCTCCGTGTAAATGAGATATATCGTGATGTAAACGACTTCCTATGTTGTTTCATGAAACAATAAGTTACTACATTAGGCCACTGAGTACACTCGTTTTAAGTGAAGGATTTAATAGATATTTGCAGAATATTGCATTTTACCATTATTAATTAGCACGTGCAACACTATTATACATTTATCCACTGATACTAGCTACATATCCAAAAATGATTTTATTGAATCATCCAATGATTATGAAGCAAGGGAAATATGGAGGTATAGCTAAAGAAATGTGAACCAGTTTTCACCATTATGAACAGTAAGTCAAAAGCACTGTTTCTTGAATTATAGTCTACTATTTATACTGATTTCTACAAAAATTTTGAACAAAAATTAAGAAAGTATTATTTAAGTTTTAAATTTTGACAAAAATAATTTGTAATATTACAGAGACTGTATGGTAACAAAAAAGAAGACACACAGAAAATAAATTGAACCGTGATAGAATGGAATCCGTTACGTTTTTATAATTACAATGGAATTTCGGGCACGGCCATTTTGCACTCCTTGTGAACCGACTTTCGTGCTGGTATACTCATAGCATTTTTTTTTTTTTTTTTTTTTTGTTCCAAGCTTTGATTTTCACATACAGTATATCATGACGCAAATTATAGTGTAATATTTGAGATGCCATACTATTTTATGTACGAAACTGAAGACATCTCTTTTCGAACTTACCAACGATTTTTTTCTGTAATTTAAGGTTAAGTACAGATTTATATTTCTTGCTTCCAAACTATTATTTGTCAAGTGCATCGGTTTTATGGCTTTTAAACTAAACACAAACTTGCATATTTTATTTCTGAAAAGCAGTGTATACAATCTACGTAAAAAGCAAAGAATAAATGTTGCACTGCCGTCTACGAAGCAGGAAAATTTTTGTTCTTTGCGAGTTTATATTAATGGCAATTTTTAAAGAACTATTCGTTTTTTCGGGATAAAAACTATCCTATGTCACTTCGCATACAATTAACTAACTTCATTCCAAATTTCATTTAAATATGTTGAGTTATTAAGGCGTGATTGAGTCCAGAAGTACTTCCAAACATACATCCAAACTTTTTTATTTATATAGATTTCGAGAAACGACGAAAGTGTATTATAACACTAAATTCATATCTATATTTGTTATTAAAAAATTTCTGAAAATTACTCTACGTGGGTTTTAACTTCAGAGTACTCTCACAGCATCTTGGAAATTTTAAATTAGTACTTTTTATATTAAAAAATAAATTAATTATATTTTGTAAATGATGGAGCAATATGTTTTTTTATTATTATTATTAATGTTATAATTTTTAATGACAGAAACTGGAAGTAATCTTATGGAAAATTGAGGTGCTTCGATCTATATATTTGTGGCTTTCGGGACCATGTAGCGAGCTCCAGTTTATATTTTTACAAACAATGTGTCAGGATTTTCTAAGGTAATACAGTGAAGCCAATAGGAGACGATCACCACACTCAGTTTAAACCACCCGTGCACGAGATGGTATGAGAATCGGTGACCCTTACAATGCAATGTAAGAGTGCTTGTCACTACACTGCCAGAGCCAAAATAAACATAATTGTGGGGACTATAGTATCTTTTCTTAAAAAAATATTTATGGCTTTACGCCTCATCGATGTCGAGGTAATTAGACGCGGGATAGGAGTGAGGACAAGGAACGGGAAGGAATTAGGCTATAGCCTTTTAAAGGAAGCATCCCGGCATTTGCCTGGAGTGATTTGGGGAAACCATGGAAAACCCAAATCTGGATGCTCGGACGTGGATTCGAACCAGAGTCCTCCCGAATGCGAGGCTAAAGCGCTTACAGTTCACCCACCACGCTTGGTGGGACTATAGTAAAGGGACTTTAGAACGTTTATGTGGTCATGATCGCTAAAACGGATGACAGCTGCATAGTTCCGCAGAACAAGGAAATTATTGGACACCTTTTTATTAAAAAAAAAAAATGGCATTTGGCTACGCGGCCATACAGCCAGCACTATGTAATTTTGTAGTTTGCAACTATGTATTGTATCATTCAATGTATTATAGATTCTACTTGGTATAGACGACACAATACAAACACAACACTTAATTAAAACCACCCATGCCCTCGGCCGGACTCGAACCGGCGACCCCTGCAACGCGGGCTAGCACGCTATCCCCTACTCTGCCGGGGTCGGCATTGGATACCTTAAACAGTGATTTGCCTCTTCCTCCTTCAATAACGCTGTTTACGATTCAACCTGTAATTGCTATCGGACATAGAAGAGATACAGGAACAGAACCATATTCCTAAGGAATTTCTTAACTTGATATAACAATTTTTACAGACAGTCATTTTTATGAGTGTATAGGAAAACTCTATGTTTTTTAAAAAACGAAAATGATTTTTGTTTTACAAATCTAGATTATTGAAGTCTGAAAATCAATCACCAATTTCTTCAGGATAGAGTCATCAGAATTTTAAAAACTTATGTATACTGTGAAATT
This sequence comes from Vandiemenella viatica, assembly GCA_031002005.1. Lineage (NCBI taxonomy): Eukaryota > Metazoa > Arthropoda > Insecta > Orthoptera > Morabidae > Vandiemenella > Vandiemenella viatica. Next base: position 57,986,207 of record JARYHS010008074.1, read on the forward strand.
TTTCAGTTGCAATGTCACTAACTGATTGACTAGTAGTGATCTTTTCTTACAACCATCCTCATGGTGAGAAGTAGGACATAGGTTGATATTCCCGTGCGGCTATCAGTTTTCCAAAATGTTTCCAGCCTAATGCATGGATGATTGCTGCAAGAGACAATGGTTAAATTTCTTCATGTTGTTTGTCGCAAATCTTCCTCCATTTTTAATGAACAGGGCGGCAACGAAGCGTAAAGCCCTAAGGATTAGAATTGGCTAAAATATAAAACAGAAGACCGTATGTTAGTTATCAGAGAATTCCAAGATACTATCTTTCCGCAACACCATAACTGTAATATGTTATTTTTATATGTAAATTAAAAAGGATTTTTTTTACTCAAAATAATTTTTTTCTGTGTGGACGTATGTGAGAATGCTGTCCAGAAAACTATTATACACCATCAGGAGAAAAATACAAGAATGTTTTCGTTGAATAGAGTAAAGAAGAATGGCAGAACCTTTAAGGAAAAGCAAAAGAATACACGTGGATAACGTCCAGTAACTTATCTGCCCTTCCTCTGCATCCATAACTGCGCGTAATCTACGGTTCATGGAACTAATGAGGCGTGAAATATAACTCTGATATTCGAAAAGTTTTTCCCATGTATCGGTTATGGCATCTGACAGTTGGCAACTGGTCGTCGGCATATGTTTCATTTTTTATAATTTTTAGCATTTCCATGCATATATTTTCTATTAGGTTCTATGTAAGCACATTTGAATGGTTAATCAGTTTCCCGAACTTTTAGGCGCTTGAGCAACCAGCTGTGGACTATGTGGGTTCGTTGAACGGTACACATTTTCAACTAGAAAATTATATGACCCTCCCAAAATCTCTGCTAACAGCAACATCACGTTCCATAGAACAGACACGTAAGCTGCAGTTTTAAGTCGGCTGTCTATCTTCTTCGATACACAGATGACTGATCTAAACTCACTAACCTTTACAAATGTTAATATGGGAGTTTTTCTTTTAACTATTCGCCAGATAACTATTCCACTGCTTATGTCACTCTTTAATGCATCTCTAAACTGATCTGGGGAAAGGAAAGCAGCTCGAAATCGAACGATTTCCCTACCTTAGCCAGCTACTTATCAGCATCGAGTGCTTGTGTTACCACTTGGAAAAAAAAATGGTTGATTTGTGAATTCCAATGATTTTAGTAATAAAAACGTTTAAATGTCTCTATTCATGCAAATTATAAATTCCCTCTTTCTCAGGTCATTTAAATGGCTCATAATGGCTGGTGCCATGAGTCGCACTGGAGCAGACTGGTGTTTGAATACGAGTCACGCATTCGATTAGCATTCTTCTGATAGGGGACGACGTTTATTCCCTTCTATTTTGACTTCGGAAACGTCTGTCATCGTACCCAAGATGGAGTTACATCTTAGTTCATTAGAACCTTGACTAAATAACATAAAATAGAAATTTTGAAACTGTTAAATTTTTATGTTGGAATCGTTTGCAAAATGATAACGATACATTAATAATACCATTTCAGTGTTTAAATTAACGTTAAATACTAGATACCGTGAGCGCTACAAATAAATGCAATAAGAACTTTCTATGATTCCTGAACCGACCTAATAACCAATAAAAATTTTAAACTAACCAAAGTAAATTATTGAAATGTCGTTAAAAATATAAAGGATTGTAATGTGGTTTCGTGAACGACGAATAATAGACCTGCCTTATATGTCGTACAATATTCTTATTACAAAGAAAGAACTTTCTACACATTTAAAATTTATGTTTTTCATTTATGGTGATACAGATTGATTTTTGCTCAGAAATCCGCACATACTCTCTTTTGTTTTATACTTTAACCATTCTTAATTCTTATGGACCTACGTTTCGTTGCCGTCGAGTTCATTAAATATGGAGGAGAATTCGGGACAAGAACAGAAACAAATATAGCCATTGCCTCTTGCAGCAGTCGTCCTGGCGTTCGCCTGGAAATATTTTGAGAAAACATTTAAAACCGAAAACTCATAGCGGGGCGATTTTTTTTTCTTTTAAATTTTATGTCCTAGTTCTTTTTACCATTACCGCTACCATGCTATTTTCTACTAGGAAAGAAGGTTTTGAGAAAATATGTTGGTAGTCAAACAGGTGGTAACATTGGAAAATTTCATTACCTTCCAAGGTTTTTTTTTTTTTTTTTTTTTTTTTTTTTTTAATTCTTATATCTGTACCCTGAAGAGAATAGAAAAAAATATCATTTTCATTTCACAAATTTATGTTATTTGAGCTGGAAAAGCAATTATCCAAACACTACAACTGAGTACATAATTACGTAGTCTTCTCGGCGTTGAGAATATAAATAATGTTCTCGGGTGACTAGCCGAGTTATAGGAGTGTTATAATTACACAATATTTCGTCGCTCTCAATCGTTGGCGCCATATTATTATATACTGCAACTGAGTGTTTATAAAAATTGTTATATCAAAGCTGATGATGATTTTGTTGATGAAGAAAATTAAATGAATGATTATGAACGATGAAGGAAGCCCCAGAGTGGCCGGAACAGAAACCCCGGAGCGGCCAGAGCACCAGATTTCGCGGAATTAGAGGCAGCTGAAGATGCGGGAACTCAAGGAATGCAGGAACAGTGGCTGGTCACAGCGGAAGAAGAAGCTTTTTCCAGAACAAGACAGGAACTGGTGGTGTTATCACCGACGGACTGTCAGTGACCGCAGTAGGAACTGGTGCTGGCAAGATGTTTTTGCTTTTTCGTAGACTTATTCCCCAAATTAATAGAATCAATAGGTGATCCACGCCGTAGCAGGCACGGCTAGCTTCGACAACCGCAACAAACTCCGAACGGTCTTGCAATACGCCTAAAAAAACAAGAGCTTGGAGAATTTGATCACACATTCATGCCAGTGTAGTCCCTTGAGGCATGTAATTAGCTGACTGATTTGTTTTTATTGCTATTGCATATTAATTTTAGCGCTTATGGAGCCATAACAAGTAGCAAAGCCCTCGTCTAGTAATGCATGTAGAGCTGACATATCTGTGCGCAGCAGAAACTTATACGATATGACCTGGTATGCTTGCGGTTAAATCCAAAAATTTTACCGTCATGACGTGGAGTGCTAACGGCATTCTCGGCCAAAAACACCCCCCGAAACAATATCTAGAGGAAAATGACATCGATATTGCACTTCTTAGCGAAAAACTCCTGCGCACAGGTCAAAGATTCCAGATGAGAAACTATGCTATATACCGGACAGACAGACAAAATCATCCAGGGGGAGGGACTGCAATCCTAATAAAACAAGCCTTGCACACAGATCAATTTATTTACCTCTCAAGTGTGTTTTTTGTAACTGCTTTACGTCTCTTTTTAACATCGAGGTCTTTAGAGACGGGAAAGGATGGGGGGCAAGGAATGGGAAGGAATTCGGCCATGGCCTTTTGAAGGAAGCATCCCGGCATTTACCTGGAGTGATTTGGGGAAACCATGGAAAACCCAAATCTGGATGCCCGGACGGGTATTCGAACCGCCGTCCTCCCGAATGCGAGGCGATCAAGCGTGTTGAAGCTGCGGCTGTTGAGGTCGGAAAAAATGGGTAGCCAATTAGATTTGTAGCAGTGTACCACCCACCCAGTCGGTAAATGCCGCAGACCAATTTGGTAGCACTCACTACAGCCGACAGAATATTCCTGGGGATGACTTTTAACGCCAAATCTCTGGCATGGGGATTCAACGTAAACAACAGCAGTGGCCGCATCCTATTTGACTTTGTCGGAAAAAAACTCCCAGGTGACTGTAGTGGCGCCTGACGAACCCTCGTATTTTGCAGGGACTCCAGATGCAGGCCTGATATTTTGGACATCTTTCTGCTCAAAAATATTACCTGGTCTGTTGCATCCAGTGTTCAAAATGACCTCGATTGTGACCACAACCCTGTGGTATTATGTTTTGACACAGCGGTATGCCCAACAGAGAGTAAAAATTTTTCTCTAACCACCGACTGGCAAAAATACAAAGAATTAGTCAAAACTCACATAGTAGGACAGTTATCTCCGGCAAACAAACACCAAATTGACACGCTAATTGATCATTTCGTCACCATTATCAACGAATGCGCGTACAACACGACTTTAAAAATAACACATAATCGAGGGAAAAAAAGCCCTTCCGCCACACATTTCGGACCTTTCAAAACTTAAGAACTTTTCCCGAAACGTTGGCAAAAATATCGGGATCCGAAAGACCGCAGAACAACAAAAAGATTTGCGAAAGAGCAACACCGTACCGAATGCTCGGACCACACCCTCCAGCGAGCTTAGCAACATCCCGACCTCTTCTGGAGACTGATCAAATCACGGAAGGGAGAGCCCCAGTCGGTCGTCAAGGCACTACACGGGCCAAATGGCATTGTATATACAGCGCGAGAAAAAGCGGAGGCCGTTACGAACACTTTGGACCGCAAGTTCCAAGACATTTCATTGATGACAAGGTTAGCGACATCGGCGAGGAAAGTGTGATTAGAGAAGTGCCTCGCTTTCTGAGGCAAGGTACACGCACCTCATACCGTCCTGTGGAACCATCCACAGGGACCTCAATCATTCAGGCGCTTTGCAACATAAAAATCTCCAGGACCCAATGGTATCAAGGTCATCGTTCTTAAAAACTTACCACATCCTGCCACAGGCTGTCTCACACAAATCTACAAATCGTGCCTTAAATTATCCTACTTTCCCTTTGCCTGGAAAATTGCCAAAGTCATCACCCTACCCAAACCTAACAAAAACCAGCTCTTCCCTCAAAACCATAGACCCATCTCCCTCCTCAACATCATCGGAAAAATCCTCGAAATCCTAATCAACTCCTCCACCCAAAAGTTCCTTAAAGATAAAGACATCATCATCCCTAAGCAATTCGGCTTTCGTGCAAAGCAAAGCACTTCCCTCCAAGCCGTCCGGTTGGTTGAAAAGATCTGCCGGGCGCCTTCCATTAGACACCATACAGGCGCTGTTATGCTTGATATCGAGAAAGCTTTTGATCGAGTCTGGCACGACAGAATAATACATAAACTCCAAACATATGGTTGTCTTGGCCATCTACTAAGATAAATACCGAGCGTGGTGAGTGAGTGGTTAACGTTCTGGCCTCGCATTCCGAAGGACGCTGGTTCGAATCCCCGTCCGGGCATCCAGATTTGGGTTTTCCATGGTTCCCCCAAATCACTCCAGGTATATACCTGGATGCTTCATTCAAAAATGCCATGGCCGAATTTCTTCCCGTTCCTTGTTCCTACTCCCATTCTGCCTGTAATGATCTCAACGTCGACGAGGCATAAAGCCAAAAAAGTGATAATCAGCTATATTTGCAATAGAAAATTCTACGTCGTAATTTGCATCAATTATGCCTTGTTGTGAAGAAATGCCTCATTCTTGTCGAAAAACACTCATAACTGGCGTCCAGGCTTCGCTCATATAGAGCCCGCCGTCCCTATTTATTTTATCATTCAGCTGTATTTCCAGTACTTCACTAATGACCGAGTTTAGAAGGGAGAGGTACTAGCCAACCCAACCGTTTTATCGAACTATATTCCGAGCTTTTCGTCGAAACCATGCTCGGCTATCACAGACTTTTTGAATTGGTATGTAAGGGCCAGCTACTTGTTTGGCGAACCCACCGTTAACTCCTACCAGGCTTCAGCGACCACCATAGGTGACGGTGGAACGTTGTGTGTTTAGGAGGGCGGTGGCTTCATTGCCCGCATCGCGAGGATGGAACAAACCTCTATAAAAAAAAACCTCAACCTCAAGGTCTGACTCGTGCCGAGGAGGTGAATGGGATATGAGAGCAATCACTCCCTAGCGTGCAACCTCTGGAGCACCTACACACACTTGTTGTATTAGCCTGGGTGATAAGCTATAGACGTACGCCTCCCGGACATTCCTCCTCACTTGTTGGACCAAAATTCAGTTAACGCAATCAAAAAATTCTACTCTCTGGGTGTGCTGCAAGAAAGATCAAGCATCCATAATACGAAGAAGCGGGCCAGGATTAACTTCCTTCCCACTTCCGAAAGTGAAATTAAGGGAAACGTTTGTTCGCTTGCGATCGGTTTCATTGTAATAAAATGGCTTGAATGCAGTTTTGAAAAAGTTTCACCCTTCTATATTTCAAAAGGTCTAGAAGGTCTTGTCGGAACTTTAAATTCGGGAAAATTGCTGAGGAATGGGACACTGCTGCTGGAAACAACCACCAGTAAGCAGGCTACCCAACTCCTTAATTGTAAGAAGCTCGGGGAGTACGCCGTAAAATACGAACTCCAAAAATCCCTTAATAACAGCAAAGGCGTTGTAATCTGCCGCTATATCATTGATATAGGGACTAAGGATTGCAATCCAGCAAAGCGGGATCCCGCAATCCCGCAGGATCCCGCATCATTAGACAGTCTGGCGGATCCCGCACAAAATTAAGCGAATCCGCAATCCGCAAAATCCGGCGGAAACGCTTGTCAGTCTGCGTGACTCACTGTCCCACTCGGTCTCTGTCGGATATTTTGCACTGTTTGCCTGTACCCTTCCTGTTGGAATTTGCCTCATGTGAACAAGCGTTTGTTTTTGTCAACCTTCGTCATTCGTAAGTAAATAAATACACCTTTACGTATTCATCAAAACTTACATTTGTTTCGAGTACACATTTCTGTAATTTGAGTTATGGTGCGTATTTAGTACGATTTTCTAACTATATAATTATTTTTTAAGTGTCGCACACGTTATCTGAACTACACGGTTACAGCTTTTTATTCACGGTATCATTATTCCCATTTTCTGTATTTGCAGATAAAGTAATTGTGACAATTTCCTAATTTGCAGCTGAAAATTTGATTATTCGTTGATATGAAACTAATGTTATCGTAATTTTAACGATCGCGTACCTATTTATTTAACAGCTATCAGAAGGAAATTGTATATCCTTTGACTTGTTGTTTTGGCCGCTGGCTCAATGCGTTTGTTTGACGAAAGCCACCTGCTTACATGTGCCGCTAAGGCTTTCGATTAATCCCTCTTCTCCTTGTTATTATTTCGACTAAAGGGAAAAAAAGTTATAATGAAATTTTCACGGGTGTATCGACGAATTGTGTTGTAGGAACACCATACTTCGACGGCTGCCTTCGCCGTCTTCCTCACGTGTGTAATTTCGTGTGTTTGTAATGAAAACCGGATATACAATCTACGAGGACTTCACTGCAATCATTCGCCGAGAAAGTCTCCTTTCATACTAACAAGAATAATTTCCACTCTAAAAACGTCGTTACACCACATAAGTAAACCTGAAATACTTAACAGTTTACGTGTTGATGAGTAGTTTCTTTTAATAACATTGAATCAACCGTAATATCAATCAAGGAATCAGGAGATATAATAATGAATCACGCAAAAAAAGGCCAAGTCTCGTGCTTGTGCAGTGAAAAAAAGTTATGAGATCTTGTTCTGAGCCAAAACTACAATTTACAGAGTGTATTCACTTCACTTTGTGAAATGGAATGCTTTTCTCGGTGTTATATAACGTTTATTTAGATTTTTTTTTTTTTTTTTTTTTTTAAACTCTGGTAACTTGGCCATTAAGCAAACCATATTTTTAAACTTATGTGATGCATTGTAAGGCACATAATATGACCCAAGACTCAATATTTTCCATTTTTTATTATTTATTTAAAAATTGGTTTAGATTAAAAAACAAAAATGTAAAACCTGGAAATACACTTAAGACTCGCTAAAAAGTTTTTATGTCATTTTGCCAATCAAAATATTGTTAACTGTTAATTTTTATAATTTAACATTAAAAATTATTTATTAATTTAATTATTATTTAATTTATTAACGTTTTAAGTAACTATGTTTTAAATATATGCGTTAAAAAACTGTTTGTACCAATCCCGCACGGATCCAGCGGGATTGGCGCAAATCCCACGCGGATCCCGCGGGATTGAAAACACTGCGGGATTGCAATCCTTAATAGGGACCGAGGAATTTGTTAAGGAGTGGGAAGATCGGAAAGTGGTCGAGATACGTCAGATAACACGAAAGATGAATGGAAGTATTGAAAAGACTGCCACCTTCGTCCTGACGTTTGACAGTCCAATACTACCAAAGACCACAAAAGCAGATTACATAAACCTAAACGTCCGCCCGTATGTTCCGGACCCGATGCGCTGTTTTCAGTAGCAGAGTTGCGCCATACGAAGGTTTCGTCTAAAGGAAGCCCTACCTATGGTAAGTTCGGCAAGGTCGTACATGAGCCTGGTGTTAGTTGTTCGCCCCCCCCCCTCCCCCCCGAGGCTTGCGTCATCTGCTCGGATTCACACCCCGCCTGGTGCAGGGATTGTCAAGTGTATCGCGCAAGATACAGGAGTTGAAGTCCAAAGAGCGATTACCGTACGGTGAATCGAAGAAGAAAGTCAGAATGCTTTCTGCTCACGTTTTCGCGTTTTGGTAAGATGGCTTCAACTCCCGTCAGGAAAATGAGTGTTGCTACCCAGACGTCCGTTACAGATATGAACACCAATGCTACATGGTCATGTCAGTTCAAATGCGGTGCAAAATCCGCTAAGGTCGCATCATCTAAGAACGCGGACATTGGTAGCAGTACGTCTGCGACCTTAACCACACTAGCAGCAGTAGCAAAGGTTCCACCAGCAGCAACAGTTAAAGTCACTGCACCTCCAATTCCACCACGTGCAGTGACAGGAGTAGGCTTACTTTGCTGCCCCACCTTAAAGATGTTAAAGCCAAAGCCTTGAAAGCTCTCAGCGTTTTAAAATGTGTGTGTGGAAGGTCGTGGGGCGCAGACTGCTCTTGCCTCCTTCAATTTTGTAGAGGATTTGTACGGTAGCGGTTGGAGTACGGTTGCATTGTTTACGGTTCGGCGCGGGACCGTTATCTTCGTATATTGGAAAGAGTCTATCATGCTTCCCTCAGGTCCCTACCGCACCAGCCCAGCATTTGTGCTGAGTCAGGCGAGCCGCCGCTTTCCAATCCCCGGCGCGGCGTCTCCCCATGGCGTGACATTACGTTCACATTGCCGCAGTCTCGTGTACAAGGTAGTTATTGACCCAAATTACGAACGGCTGGATACCAACCGCCTAAGACCAACCAACCAGTTTGGCTTCCGTATGAGGACTCTTTTTATCACGTGGCTGTTAAATAGGCCGAGAACGATTTTAGACCTGATTCGGTACGGTAAGCTGTTTACCGCTGATATGGTATTTATCAGTGTTTTTAACGATGTTTGAAACCAGCATCACAGGTTTACCCGGTATATTTGAATGGCTCTAAGCAGGCTAACGGAGTAGGTTGCTCCGTAATGCTCCTTCGAGCGAATTACAGATTCAAGCTGAATAGCATGTGCAACGGATACACTGGCGAATGTTAAGCTTTCTTAAAGTCGCTCCAGTACATGAAAATAATTCGTGGCATGAAGTAAATCATACGCTGTGATTCCTTCCGCTGCATTCAGGCCTAGGGATGCATGTAAACCCTCTATTGGAAAGGAGATTGTGTTCTGCCTGGTACCGGGCCATGTTTGAATCAGAGGGATCGAGGCAGCTGATGGTGCTGTCAAGTTATGCTGCGCCGAGGTCCGAATTGACTTTGATCCAGTTCCGAAGTCAGACCTTGCCTTGGCGGGGAAAATATTTTATTTTGATCTTTGGCAGAGGCAGTGGCAGGAAGTAGAGCATAAAGCTCCGGCTGGTCAAACCGACGGTTCAGCCGTGGAGCAGCTCCTTCCAGCGGGCGAGGATGGATGAGGTTCTCCTTACTCGCCTCCGTATAGGGCACTATCATCTGACGTATAGCTTTCTTCTCCGCCGAGAGGACCCACCCGGATGTGATGCCTGTGGCGTACCTCTGACGGCGCGCCATAGTTTAATTGATTGTTTACTGTTTTTAAACTAAGTGCAGGCGTTGGCCTGGTCAACGATCTCTCCCTTATTTTAAGTAATGAGACCAGCTACTTGAGGAATGTTTTAAAATTTTGTGTACAGGCCGGTCTAGAGCCTAAGATTTCAGGCAGATCGGCGTAATTTACTGCCACCTGTCCGTCCGTTCTTGTAATTTTTTATATTGTTATAATTCCTTTCTTGCTGGCCATTATACAGCCAGTGAGACATGTAGTGTTTTAATTCGTTTTTAAACATATTTGAACCCTTTGCAGCCATCAAGACATTGTACAGTCTTAGGTCCTGGTGGCCCCTTTTTTGTGATTTATTTTACTTTGCTTTCAGTGTGACTGACTCCTTTGCAGTCGACCATACAGATGGTATTTTAGTATTTTTTTAAGCCACAGGATTGGCTGGTTATTGTTAGGGTGTTAATGGCCTCGCTGTCTACTCGCCCTAATGCCATAACAACAACTACTTTTCGAATTGCATCAGCCGTCCGCCTCGAATCCACCTGAGCACACCTAGGCGAATTAGCTGCTCAGTCGTTTAAATAAGTTGGCTTGAGCGTGCCCAAAAAGAAGGAAATTTTAATGGAACGACTCAGTTTTGTAATAACTGCAGTGCTCAGTAAATGCTCGTCTTTTGACAAGTTGTCACCTGTGTTTGTGGCAGGTGCAGCCTTTATAATTATTCTTATGATGTCGAAGAAGAAAAGAAATATTCCAAGGTGGTGGATTGGAGAAAGTTATCATCAGTGAGGAAAGTTGATGACTTTAAGATTCCTGCCTTCAGGAGATTCTTATACAAACCTGCGACATATGTTTTAAAGTACCTAAACAAAGAATCAGTCATTTTAATGCGGTAGTCTGTGATGCTATTGTCCAATAACTCCAAAATTATATTAATGTTAGTAGCTATTAATACAAATGCAGTAATTACACTGTCTGAAAATTTCACTCTTTTAAAGTAACTAATATGGGATAGTAAGTATTTACAAATTACTGTGGATATTTATTGTACTAATAGGTTTTTAAGTAATTAATTGGTCATCAGTTATGGGTAATATTATTGATATTGGTATTAAGTGTAATCACTGTTCCACATTTGTAGCAACTAACATGGGACTTTATTTGCAGATTACAGTGGATATTTATTAAACCAACAGGTTGTTAAGTAGCTAGATGGTTATTATTGATAAGTGTATGTACTGTTCCACATTCCCGAGACTGCTCTCACATGGGATCAAAACGAATATATCTATTTATTTATCTCCATCAATCAGAGTTAAGCAAGTTTCATTGTTACGTACTCGCGCTCATTAAAAAAAACCGCCAAACTAGCGTCAACACTGAGCGCCGAACGCACACTGGTTCGCCTTTGAGCACTTTATAACACACCGACACACGATTGGCTCGACTCGAGTGCGTTCGCTTTAATTTTTTTGCGAGCGTGCTCGGGCGTCCACTCTTGATTCGCTCTCTTCACTGGGCTGCTCATTCATCTGAGCGAGCTGAAGTGGTTACGAGTTCTTAGGTGTTATTTATGCTCGCAAGACGCTCTTCGATTGTTCTGATGGTCTGACCGATGTAAACTTTGCCGTATTCACACGGTTTGGAATAAATCCCAGGATTTCATAGGCCTAAGTCATGTTTTACCGAACGCAACATATCACACATCTTGGTGGGCGTCCTGCTGATACTTTTTATACCATACCGCGCCAGGAGTCTTCCAATTTTTTTCGACGTGTTCCCGGCATATTGAAGAAAAGTAAGAGTTCGGTGGTCAGTCAGTGGTCTCGGTGGCTTTTGAAAAAAAAAAAGATACGTTTTATCTGTCGCCAAGATGTACCGTTCATTTCAAAGACGGTCTTAAAATGTTTCAATTCCAGCGTCAGGCTCCCACCATCAGAGATGGCATTCGCTTTTTGTACCAGTGTGGCCAATACGGAGTTGTGTTGTACCAGGTGATGGTAACTAGCTGCACCCAAGTAGCGCTCACTGTGAGTGGGTTTGCGGTATACGCAATGCAAAAGAGTTTCTTCATGTTTGCGCTTTATGAAAATGTCCAGGAACTTGAGACACCCGTCCTTTTCTACTTCTTTCGTAAAACGTATATTGGGAAGGATTCCGTTAAGGGTGGTCGAGAAATTCATCCAACGCTTTGATTCCGTGTGGCCAAACTGCGAAAGTATCATCGACATAACGGTAGAAGCAGGAAGGTTTGAGGGTAGTACTCTCTACTGCCCTCTCTGCAAAATATATAGGTTTGCTAGTACTGGAGAGAGTGGAGATCCATTAGGCACCCTTTCGAATTGTTCGTAGTACTTCCCTCCATACACGAAATAAGTGGATATAAGGTACGTGGTCAAAGAGGTCTGCGGTACTCGGCTCAGAATGGTGGCTTATCAAGCCGAGAGTGTCCTTTACCGCCACACGGGTGAAGAGGGATACAACGCCAAAACTAGCCAAAATATCAGTTTCTGGAACTGTTGAAGACCGAATGGTTTCCAAAAATTCAGTCTAGTTCTTGACGTGATGGCAGCAACCGACTTACAAAGGGGCTAAGAAGACCCGTCAGCTACTTGGCAAGCTGGTAAGTTAGCGACTCAGTAGCAGTGACGGTTGGACGTAAAGCCACACCCTGGATGTAAACCATATTGATTCGGTAGTCTCCGTGGCCTAATTCTATCAGTTCCCTCTTCTAATAGGTTGATCTTTTTGACGAGAGCCATCGCCTTCTTCACAACCTTTGGGTTAGCTTTGGCGTCCAACAGCATGTAAGAAGCGTCATCAAGGAGGCTCATCACCTTTTCGTTATATTGCAAGAGGGAAAGAAGAACAGTGGAGATACCCTTATCCGCTGGTAAAACGACTATGTCGTCTCTACGGCGTAAAGCATTTAATTATTTACCGTCTGCAGTAGTAATATTGGTTCTTGGTGCCTTGGCCCTCTCAAGATTTGACAATTCCGACATTGTATTTCTTCGGCTTCTTCACCCAGTATGCCGCTCACGGCCAGTTCTACTACACAGATTATCTTCTTCGTGGGTGTTCGGTTAGGGGCAGGAGCGAAATTTAGGTCCCTGGTCAGCTCGGAGGTAGTTGCGTCATCGAGCTCAATCCCGGTGAGGTTGACCACAGAGCGATCGGACCCAGTGTGTTTACCGCCCTGGCCTGTCCCCGCTAATTGGTCAAATTTGGCGATATGTCTCCCTTTAGTTTGTTCCTATTCCAGGTTCATCTGAGCAGAAGTTGCAGCGTCTACCCAGTCCCATGAATCAGGCGCAGAGTCTTATCGACAAGTAGAAATGACAAGTCAAAGACGACCGAGCGTTACAGTCTAGTTCAAGGCGTGTGAAGAGGATGCGTTCCCGAAGCAGCGAGAGGCTGGCACCTGAGCACCGTAATACACCACCAACATTATGCCCTTACGTGAAGATTTCAATTCATTTTACAATACATTACATTAAGAATTGTACAGTCAAAATCTGCCTCCTGTTAAACAAGGTAACCTGAACTGAAAGTAATGTTCTCCTTTGTTACACTATCATTTCACTGTCTTTTACAACAAAACTACTAGTTAAAATCTGGACCACTTATAAAATTTCCCACACATTTGACATACAATTAAATTTAAAAAAACTATCAAAATTAACTAGTATATTTTATGCTGTTTGATATTAGCATCAAGAGTGTCTGTGAGATAGTCTGTGGTATAGGCCTTTCACAAATGATCCTTGTGGAGGATATAGGCTTGCAGGGTATAAGGTAGATACAGCTCTGATATGTGGTTCTCCAGCTGGTTGCTTCCACATGATCACTCATATAATAAATGCACATTTTTATCAGTTGCAATGGCCCAACTGACAGTTATACAAAACATTTACAAAAGAAGAATTCTGCCAATATCGGTAAATATAAATGGCTTATTGTTTAGATTAGATACAACAGTGGTACTAATCTTGAAAAGAAGATACAAATTGCACCACATTCTTATACTAATTGAGATGATATTTTATATCCTTACCCCATAAATACTTATTTCAAAAATATTTTCAATTCTTTACAGTTACTTTAGTAAATAATTTAGTTTTATAGTAAACTACAGCCATCTGTATCTGAACAACACCCAGACCACAAAATGGTCAAGCAGTGTTCGATTGTTATTAATACATATAATTAACTGCCCTCAACACCATGTGTCTGACGTAAAATACAAGAAGCATTATATCAGTAGATTATGGTAATAGTTGAGTGGTGAAACCACTATTCACTCTTTGCAGCTGGGATGGGGAAAAATACATTATAAAATATCCATAGTTTTTTGCTTGATGGGGAAAAGTATTTTAAGCCCACTGCAGTTTTCGAGTAAAATACATAGAGTGTCACATTCAAACGAATCAGCTATGCCAAACCCCTCAAACATTCATACAGCATTGGATGCGTGCTGCGTCTTCTATTTCGCCACAGTGGCAGCGATCTGTAGGTTCCACTCTTGTCTCTTGAGGTAGGCATACCATTCCATTTTCAGGAACAAGTCACAATATATGACGCCTCCAGCCATTGCCCCATTCGCTTGGGACTCAATTTATTGATAGGTATGCTTACCTGTCCCACTTTGCTCCCACGGAGCTTGCCAGGCATCTTGTAGGCATGTCTCGAGCCGTATTTCCATTGTGGATGGGAGGATTTCCTCTTGATAGCATTCTGCCTTAAATATGGGATCCTGATATTTCAGCCGGAAGTCAACGACGGATACTATAGTGCAGGGTCCTCTTGACTTCCTGGAGGTCTAGTAGCATGCTGCTAGTAATTGTTTGGAGGGCAGTGTGTGATACTGTTTGACACGTCCTCCACATCATGATGAGGTATTTCCTCTGTATTGAGAGAAGAGTTCCCTGCTGATGAACATTTATCTTCTGTATTCACGTAGCTGACCCGTAGTTCGCGATTTTTTTAAAAAAATAACCTGGCATTGGACGTCAGCGTTTAAGTCCCCAATTTCGCGCAATGCAGCAACATCATACATTATGTCTTAAACTTAAGAGTCTATGTTAGCTCCGCCCAATGTACTCTCCCATTGGCGGGTATTCAATTAAGCGCCATTTGTAATTCATTTCCTTATATTTTTTTTTATTTATTTTATTTATTTTTGGTCGTTGGCTTGCGCCAATTGACCAGCTGATTAATTACAATATTTTACAGTTCCATTTAGTCTAGACATAGTACAATTTATTTCTATTATAAACATTAATAAATCTTTTGATTCGGTATTACCTATAGATAGTAGTACATTTTATATCCATGATGGCCAATGCGGTGATCAACATTCCTGTTATATATTACACTTGTTGGATTTTTCATACATAATTGACTATTCTATTGAAAATGTTGTATTACATTGGAGTGATAATTAGTTTAGACATAGTACAATTCATGTATCATTTGTTTCGGCATTACCCATAGATTGGAATACATTTTATATAAGTAATAATCAATGAGATGAGTAAGGTAATTAACAATCCTATTACAAGTTTTACATTGGATTGTTTTGTCAAATAATTTAAACTGGGTATTTTGTATTTTTCATTCGGACTTTTATAATGAATAAGTGTGTGAATAATTTCTCGTCTTTTACTTTATGATTTGAAACGTGAGTCTATCATGTGGGTATTATTTTATTGTAGTGTATTAAATTTTTCTTTAGCAAGCTTTTATCTGATTATTGGTTGTCTATATCTGTCATTGGTGATATCTCCTATTTGATGGGAAGTTCAAAGTTTTAGGTTGGATTCATGTAGAAATCGGGCTAGTGCTCCATACACATCTTGTCTTTGTGACATCAAGAGGGAGGTTACGGAGGTCGGAAGAGGTATATTTAGTTTTACTAGGGTTTTGTATAGTTTGTTTTGGGGGTTCTTGTACTGATTGCAAGCTAGGATGATGTGATTTAAATCCGCTACTTCTTCGTGGTCTTCCTGACAAGAGGGTGATTGGAGCACTCCTATTCTATATAGATGGCTTGGGAAACTTCCATGGCCCAATCTTATGCGGATTATTGATGATATGTGCCTTCTGCTCATTCTGCAGGTTGCAAACCAAGGTTTGGGTGGAATATTGGGTTGAATTGAAGCGTAGTGCTTTCCTCTGACCGATTGGGTTGTGGACCATGATTCTGACCAGTCACTAATATATTGTTTCTTGATAATAGGTATAAAGTCAGTGTGTGGCAATTGAATGAATTGTCTCTCTCCGTGTGATAAACTATCTTTTGCTAATATGTCGACTGCTTCATTGTGTTGAATTGACGCATTACCTTTGATCCATACTAGGTGTACATCTTTCCCTTCTACGTAGGCCGCATGCATCAGTTGTATAATGTCTACTAAAATCATATTGAGGTCACTATGTCTATTTGGGTTGTCTAGTTTTGAGGCTACGCTTTTCGAATCTGTTAGGATCAGCATTTTACTGTATCGCTTGAATCCGTATTTTATTGCTTCTCTGATTGCGAGGGCTTCGGCTGTGTATATCGAAGTTTCTGGTGGTAGACTGACTTGCTTAGATACTTTTGATTCAGGACAAAAGTAGGCGTATCCAACTCCGTCGGGGGATTTGGAGCCGTCCGTGTAAATGTGGATGTGATTCGGCCACGTTTGAGATAAGAACCCCTCCGCTAAGGATTTTACTTTTCCCACTTTTCATAATCCAATTTGGTAGATAGTGTATATTGGGTTTGAATCTTAGAACCTCGTAGTCTTTTGAAAAGAGGGGTAGCATTTCATTTTGGATAGTTAAAGGTGCCATAAGTTTTATTTTTTCGTAGCTTAGGATCAACAAAGGAGTTCTTGAAATGGTGGACATATCACTTTTCTCCATCACTTTTGTATAATCTATGGCCTTTTTCATTACAGGGTGATTTGTAATTGCTGCTCGCCTGGTTAAGTAAACCGATGCTAACAGCTGACGGCGGATGACCAGAGGCATTTCCTTTGCCTCCACTAATAAAGCGTTAGTTGGCGTGGACATCATCGTTCCCAAGCATGTTCTTATGGCTCTATATTGCAGGATGTCTAATTTGCGGAGTATATACTTGGGTGCATTACCGTAGCAGTGGCTTCCATAATCCAGGATTGGTCTAATGAGTGCTCTGTACATAATTAGAAGAATGGCAGGGTCGGCTCCCCACCAAACACGTGATATCGATCTTAAGACGTTCAGGTGACGTTCCGATTTGGTTAAGATTTGATCGATGTGTTTTTTCCATGTAAGTTTGCTATCAATCAGTAGCCCGAGGTGTTTGACTGCTGTTCGTACCGGGAAAAGGTAGGGCCCTAGCTGAATCTCCGTCTCTCTGAGGGTGCACTGTTTCCGGGAAAAGATTACAATTGACGATTTCGTTTGCGATATAGTTAATCCTAATTGAAGAGTCCATTCGTATAGCTTTTTGGCGGCTTCTTTTAATCTCCAGATGTTTATGCCTTGAGAGGGAGACCATGTGTAGACGCAAACGTCATCTGCAAATTGCAATACTTTTATCGATGGGCTGAATATATTTTCTATAGTCAGCTATATAGATGGCGAAGAGAATGGGACTGAGAATTGCTCCTTGCGGAATTCCTTTAGTGACAATGCGTGGTCCGTATAGAGTATTGTCCTGTTGTCGGATGTATATGGTCCTACAGCGAAGGAGATTATATATACCACGCAAATATACTTCCGGGAGTTGTAATGTTCTAAGCTTTTCGAATTAAAGTCGGTATCTGGACATTATCATACTGCTCCTGTTATATCCAAGAATAAGGCATGATAGGTATCCTTTATTGATAAAGGTGCGTTCTATATCGAGGGTAAGTATACTCAGATTGTCGTTTGTACTTTTCCCTTTTCTAAATCCGTACTGTGTTTTCGGTAACTTGCTGTGGTGCTCCAGCCACCATTCTAATCTCGTTTTGATTATTCGTTCAAATGTTTTAGCAATACACGAGGAGAGAGCTATAGGGCGATACGAGTTTGCACAGTTACTATCTTTACCCGGCTTCTGTATTGGTATAATAATTTGTGTTGTCCAGTCTTCCGGGAATTCACTTTTGGACCATATGTTCGTAAACAGATGTAGCAATATTAATTTAGCTCTGGGTGGTAGGTGAAACAGCATCAGATAGTTTATATTATCTATTCCCGGCGCTGAGTTGGTTGACGTTTTGAGGGCCATGTCCAGCTCCTCAAGCTTGAACTCTTTATCTAAAATATTTTGTCGATTCTCTTCCTTGGAATCATTTGAGGGGCTTGAGAGACTTGGTGGAACTGTAGGCGGAGCAATTTTATTGGCGAATTCTTCCATCCAATTTGTTAAGGATTTCATTCCTGTAGGTTTTTTCCGAAATCTGTTTATGGTATTCCATACTGTGTTCAAAGGTACATTCTTGTTTAGCTTGTTGCAGAATTCCTTCCAGCAGTCTTTTTTCCTCGTTTTCAGAATTCTTTTGGTTTCAGCGTCGGCTTTTTTATAGTTTATAAAATTTTCCCACGTTGCTGCTTGTTTGTATCTAGTTAGTGCTAATTTTCTTTTGGCCGTTGATCTGGAACAAACTTCATTCCACCATGGTACCGGGATTCTTTTTCCTGTCGTTTCAGGGTTACATCGAGGAATTGATTTTTCTGCTGCGTTGTTTATGATTTTTATAAATTCTTGATATTGATGGCTAATTGTGTTGTGAGAACAAACATGATCTAATTCTGTCTCTATTGCCTGACCGTATTTGGCCCAATTGGCTTTCCGGATATTCCACTTTCTATAGGGTAGTGAATTCTGTGGTTTGGTCCACTGTTTGGTTGATATAATGATTGGGTAGTGGTCCGAGCCCCATGACTGCTGCAGGTTATGCCAATGAAAATCGGTTGCCAGGGAGGGTGAGCAGATAGATATGTCTATTACAGATTTTCGATGTCCAGGTTTTGGGATTAAAGTTGGTGAACCGTCATTCAGTACGTACAGGTTAAGTTCATCTATTATTTCCATGACAGCTTCCCCGAATGTGTCGTTTAACTCGCACCCCCAAGTTGTGTGGTGTGCATTTAGGTCTCCGCATATTAAGAACGGTTCCTCTACCTGCTGAATAAGTGCTCGCCATTCTCCGCTTCTAATTTTTGTTTTGGGAGGGCAATAAACGGAGATAATGGACAATTTCGTATTATGTACTCTTACCCTAACTGCAATGGCTTGGAATGAATTTATGCGCGTGTGGTCAATATAAATTGCTGTAAATGGAATCCTGGTTTGTATTGCTATGGCTACTCCTCCTTTTCCATCCTCTCTGTCGTTGCGTAATATGTGGTAGCCTTTGAAGTGGAGGGGAGTATCAGGTTTTAGCCAAGTTTCTGATATTGCCGCTATTGATATGTCATTACAGCTTAATTCTCTTTGAAAGGATTCTTGATTTGCTCGAATTGATCTAGCGTTCCATTGCAGAACTTTAAATTTGGCCATTGGGTTGGAATATGTTAACTAGTCTTTCTAGAACAATTGAAGGGTTTAGTGAATTCTCTGGTGACGATCTTGCATCTTTAATCAAAAACATAATAAGATTGAATATTTTTTCTATTAGGCTTTCATTTTGTGGATGTAATATCTCAGTATGAGCATAAGGAACATTGTGCTGCTGATTCGTTGGAGGCTGTATGAGGTTTGTGGTTTGAATCGCTTCGCACGGAGGGGAAGCGTAAGGCGCAGTTTCCGTCTGGTCCGTTTGGGCCGAGTGTAATTGATGGCCTGTGATGATTGGAGCGGTGGGGCCGTTATATGTGTACAGGAATTTCCTTGTATTCAGATCTGCGTTTTCTTTAGTGAATCTTGTATTTTTAAAGGATTTAGGGCCTTTGGTCCAGACATATCGATTGGGAGAATTATTGTTATTATTGTGCTGTAAGGTACTGGATGGTTCGGGTTGATTAGAATCTACTTGCACTGTTTGGAAATGTCTATGCTTTGGAGGCTCGGCTGTGATTTTTGCGTAGCTGTGAGCCATTTCACCGTATTGGTTGGGGTGGGAGGCATATATTCTATTAATTTTTTCCGCTCGTCGTCTCTGATATTCTGGGCAATTTTTAGTCAGTGGCAAGGTGATTTCCGTTGCAAAATATGCAGCATGGGTTGCCCTGAGAGGGGCAAAGTTTGTAGTCATGAGGCCCTGCGCACTTGCTACATCTTTGTTGGCTACGGCATTGCGCTTTGACGTGATTATAGCGTAAACATTGGAAACACTGAATTAGTGGTGGGATGTAAGGCTCGACTTTGCATCGCATTCCGTAGAGGTAAACATATTCAGGAAGAACCTGGGATTTGAAGGAAAGTAAGCAAACTGGCAGATCTCTGAGGGTTGTCTTCCCGTTGTTTAGGTATCTTTTAGAGAAGCGTTTGACGTTAATCACTTTATACTGACTTTCAATGGATTCAGAAATTTCCTTAATGCTTAAACTAGTGTCTACGTTTCTAATTACGCCCTGTCTTGTTGTCATAGAGGTTGGGATATATGCCTCCAAGCTGATTTCTTTAAAGGATTCTAGCGCAACCAGTTGGTTTGCTGACTGCCCCGTTTTACATTCAATTCTGACTCTGTTACGCCCCGCTTGTACAATGTTAACTATTTTATCTTTTAGGTGGCTATGATTCTGAAACAAAAATTTCCCCAACGCCATGGGATGCCATTTACCCACGTTCCCGTCTATGCTTTCTATTATCACAATGAATGGACCATTGTCCGATGCACTAAATCTGTTGTTAACACTGTTATTGTTCCTGGCTCGCGTGGAGTTTACATGATCGTTCACTGTTGACTGCACACTGGGAAGCGCAAGCTGCTCACCTGCTAGTACCGTTGTTGGTTTTGGCTGCTCGTTGTCTGCTGCCAACTCCATTCTGATGGTTTCTGTTTCTTCTTGCTCACTGCGTCCCTCTTGTCTCATCTTCTTCTTCAGGGAGGAGTCGAAGTTTGCAGATGTTTCTGTTGTTGGTGGAGAGCGAGGGCGATTCTTTGCAGTTTGCTGGCGCTGATTTGTTTGTAGATCTTCCGTTAATGTAGCTGATGGTAGTGGTGGAAAATGGTCTTGGTACTGGAGTAGGGGGGGCTGGTCTGATATGTTGAACGTCTCACATTGCTGACTGAAGTTGTTGATCGGTGTTGAAGATGACTCACTGTCGTAGCACGTTTGTAGAGCTGTTGCTATTGATTGTCCTGTATCGTAAAACTGCCCTTCCATTGCTGTAGACTTTACCTACGGCGAAGACAAGCTTGTCTTGTCTGCCACAAGCAAAGTTAAAGTAAAACCACAAACAAAGTTAAACTAACACACACACTTGCAGAAATGAGGAAATTTGTTCACTGCTCTGAGCCTACGAGGAAGTTACCGGTTCGGCGACTCAATGCGAACTTCATTTCCTTATGTCAATGCCTGGAACAAAACAGGAAGGCTCCACCCACTGACGATTCTTATTGCCTGGGTAGTTCATCAATCTTTTCCTACATGTCAGTAAAAGTCTACTGACCAATCCCGGGACAGGTAATGGATTTTCATGTCCCGGGATCAGTTGTCATATTCGGCCGTATATGGACGACCACTCCTCGATCGGACAAAATTCGGTCCCTGCTATACTTTTCTTAAATTCACATCGTTAAAGTTATAATTAAATGATTCCTCAGACTTCCACGGCCATCTTTGTTCATGATTAATTGACTTTCGGGTTTTGCCGCGTTGTTTATTTCATTACCTAAGCTTTCGGCTGCTATCCTCCAGCCTTCGTTAGAGATACTGTTATAATTAACAAGATTGCAATAAAGTGCGTTAAACATGATATTCAGTGATACATTTTATTCCAAATGATTAGCGTAATACTATAAGTATATTTATTTCGATATTGATTTGGCTAATTCCTTCCAGAATACTACATATAATGAGGTGTGTGGGCCAAGCAGTGGGTGGAAAGTTTCAAACATCTATAATTTTTAGTTCTACGAAACTATAGAAACGATTATTTCGGAACATTGTCTAAGATGAATTGAATGAAACTGACTTCCAAGGCAGGATAGGGTTGCTTACGCACTGCACGATCTGTCTGTTAACACGAGCTCCGTGGGCCTGTGGCTAACGCTCTAGGCTTGTACACCCGCGGTCCTCGGTTCGAGTCTAGGCATTCCAATTGTTTTTGCGTTTCTTTTAAACAAGTCGAACCTACAAATGGCTTATGCGTAAAATATAACATAGATTCTTACCTACTGCGCCAGGGAATGACATACTTAAGGAAAGACTCATATCTGAGTGGTTCTTAACAAACTGCACACGTAACTATGAAAGCTTTCGCGGAGGTAACACTTGAAAGAAAACTACACGGGCTTCAACCGCGTCGAAATCGCATCGCCTGGCGACGTTAGGCTGGCCGTCCAGTGGACGCGTATTCTCGCGAAAAATGTTCGCGCGAATACGCCTGTATTCGCGCGAAGCACTGGAAGCAGATTCGCGTGATTCTGTCGCCAGTTCTCTGTTGTTGTTTGTGCCAGAAAGGACAGTAGCAATGCCTTTCTCTCAGTTGTTGGAATTATACGCATTGGAATAAACAATTATAGCAAGAAGATGAACTGCAAAAAGGAGAGAGGAATGGATGAGAAATTTTTTTGACAATAGAAAGTAGTTTTCCATTTGATTAAATTAGGGCCATTGTTTTGAGACTTTTCCTGATTTTTCTTCAAATATTTTCTTAACTCTCTTCTAAAGATATCCCTCAACCCTTTCATTTTAATCTTAAAATATACTTCTAAACTTAAAAATAATTTCATCTGAAGAGAAAAATAATTATTTGAAAATGGGAAACAAAGAAAGTAATTTGATGTGGTGCGGGCGTCTCAAACAAATGTCTCAAAGCTAAACTAGATGAATTCAACTACGCCGCATATAATCGTTATAAATTGACGGTGGTTTGTTTCGTAATATTATGTGTAATGTTGAGTAATTTTGTAATTTTATTAGAAACGATAACAAATACTATACGTACTGTTACTAATTACAATCCGCGTAATTAATTGAATTTTTGCTTAAGTGAAAAACAAAACGATTGATTGCAAATCCATATGAATATTCCATCAACATTGTATTTTAATGGATGTAAGTGGTTTGAATGAACTGAATGACTGCTGTATAAAAAACTGTACAGTGCAAGGAATATTGGTTATGAATGAGATTTTGAATGTTTGAAAGCGTTTGATTTGGTAAATATGTTGCTGAAGGCTTGTTTACTTTTTCTACTTTCACTTTAAAGGTTTACTGACGATTTCCAGTAATTTTTGTTTTTATGTGATTGTATTGTTTCTGTAATTGTTGCCAGGAAGATTCTATTTAACCTTCAAATACCTATCACTTCAAACCAGTGGAACAACTGATGACAGCAAGAAAAAAGAAAGCCCATACTATGTGAAAATAATAGATATGTAATATTGCATTTTGTTTAGATAAATGAATAAATAATAGAATTAATTACCTGGTAAATTCATTTCTGTTCCCATTTCTACTCACATCTTCATTTTGACAATCCTCTGGTGGTATTGAGATAATATTTGATCCCACAAAGTGGCTCTTTCTTGAACAAGAGCAACCATTTTGTCTATATCCATCGCGCGAACTGTGTGTTCGCGTGAACAAATCCAAACAATTTTGGATCTCGTCGCCTTCGCGTATGTTCGCGCGACTCAAGCGCTCGCAGTGGACGGAGTCACATTAAATTACCTTTGTTTGGATTGGAGCGAACTCTTCGCGCGTATTCGCGTGTGTTCGCGCGAAGATTATTCGCGCGAATACGCGTCCACTGGACGGCCAGCCTTAGGCCCCGGCTACACGCTCCGTCTTGCGCGTGCAGTTAAACTGCGCAGTGAAAAACTGTACAAAAAGACGGAAAACGGAAGAGTGGCCACACGGTACAGGTAAGCTTGTGCAAACCTAGTGTGTCGACAGCTGTGAGTCTGTGTCGATGTGGCCCACAGAAGAGGTTTTTTTAATGGAATCATTATTCACATAAGTGATTATATGCATTGTCTAAAATTATCCATGTTTTTCAATCCTAACAAACCAACAAAAACAAAGAATTCAGAGCTCTATGGCAGTAGTATCTCCTATCAAAGCACTAAAATCCTATTACAAACACAATAATTCTTTACCTCGGATTCCAGGACTTGTTGAAAATTAGATATTGGGGTCCGAGCAGTTTCTTGGTCATCTAAAAATTCTAACAAGTCATAGTACCATAAGGATGGGTGGTAAATGTTGTCTGTACCGACACCTGACTCGAGAGAATTCTTAACTTTGATCATTTCTTTCCGACGACAACTTCTCAAGGAATTTTTTTTTTTTTGTCACCATGTCCCTTGTTGCATTTGGTTCTACCTGAATTACAATAAATATAACATTTTTGAAAAACGATAAAAATATTGCGTATGATAATGTAAATAATAAATAACAATGTAAGCATTGTTATAAATCTAAATTACATGTACTTACTCGTTGAAAAATAGTTTTATTTGAATTACAAAGAAGGTACTTATGCATAATTAACTACACATAGTATACGTACCTCTTTTAATTTTTCAGTCATCAAATGATAAGCTTCGTTTTTTTTTTTTTTGTTCCTATCGGAATATTCCTTCGATTTAATCTTCCACAATGCCGGCAACGATTTGTACAATTCTATGAACTGAATTACAAATTCCTTTGAATACTTTCGTACGTCACACATTTCGGGGATATTTGTCGAAAAAACTGTACCAAACCAAAAACCGTGCAGTGAAATCTTTAGCAAGTCAACGATTACACAAGCCGCTCTTTCAAGTTTGCACGCGCTACCGTTTTGCCGTCCACACGCTCAGTTTTGCATGCGCAAACTAGTTTGTGCATGCAAGACGGAGAAAAGACGGAGCGTGTGGCCGGGGCTTTAGGTTGGCTATCACGAGTTCGCACCGTCGTCAACGAGAAGAATAACTAAATAATATTACTGTAGCAATTTTCTTTATGCCTCTAGCTTTACGACTTGTCGACTTCGATGTCATTAAAGGCGGTAAGGGAATGGTGGCAAGGAATGGGAAGGAATTCGGACCATGGACTTTCGTAGAAATAATCTCGTTGTTCACCCGGAGTGACTTGGAGAAACGAAGGAAAACCCAAATCTGGATAGCCGGATGAGGATTGAAACCCGCGTCCTCCCGAATGCGGAGCCAGAGCGTTACCGCCCACCCATTAAGTTCACTTTTTCAATACTTTTCGTATTTGGTCTATGACGATGTTTGTAAAATTATTTAAAAATCTACTTAAAAAACAAAGTTAAAAACCGTAAATGAAAATGTAACGTGTGTGTAGAAGTGAGATTATCTTATGAGAGAGTCTCTCTCTCTCTCTCTCTCTCTCTCTCTCTCTTTTTTCTTACCTCTCTCCCTTTTTTCTATTTTTAGCAGCTATCAAATACAAAGTGAATTTAAGCCCCCTCTTATCTGGAGATTTTGTTATATTAACAAAAAAGGAGGAGCAAAATCGATCGGTCTCCTAGTAACCAAACAGGTAACATTTCAATCTTTTCGTAGAAATGTTTTTTAAAAAAATGAATCTTACTTCACATTCTACTTGAGCAAAGAGCTCAAATCGGTAGCTAAACTACAGAAATGTGCTGTCTCAATAAAATGTGGTAAAATAAGAAATTCCAATATGGATATGAACTAATTCTCTATAATGTTTTCACATTTTTTTTAAGTATGTCTTTCAATAAAGATTTAGAGTTAGCTGAAATGAAATTATTACGCTAAGCAACAATACTGCTAATTGTTACAAAATTTTAAAAATCGGCTCTATTACTCTCCACAGCTAATTCTCAAATATCGTAGTAGACGGAAACATAGTGTTTACAAAGCGTCCAAAACTGGTTTCCTTGTTGACAATGATCTTCCCACAGTGACATTCCCGCATTGAACTTGTATTTTAAGCCTCAGTTTTCCGCCAATTATTATATTCCAGCTGTAATGAGCTCTGTTGAATCAATAAGAGCATGATGGTTCTTGCGTAACTTTGAAAACAGTTTTATGTTCTTAGCTACTCACACGTCTCTTCCTCCTAACGGTCGCCCGCACTCACCTATACGTAAGGTCGGCCTGTAATGGTGACGGGCAGCCTGGCAGGATACCATCCACAACAGCAACAGCACAGGTGGCAGTAGAATCATCATCACCCGCCTGTAATCAAATAAGAAGGAGGTGTTTTACTCCTTTATTTTGACGTATAATTTGCATACAACGACCTGTGAGAATTAATCCATATTATCGTTGATACTGTAATTTATTACTATAGCCGGCTTTTATTCTAATTCTTTAGTTGAATCTAGTAAAGCCGCAGCTAAAATCAAATAAATTATTAGAATATTGGACCCTGCTGAAGCTTTGTGTGACATGCACATCTCTGGCGAACCGTAGGTACTTGTGAAGGCCGCAAGTTTCCCACTCCATATCCTCTTTAATAAAACGCGTTATCTGAAGACTGCGCGCTCACCTCCATGCATCGGCAACGTTCGGCGGGTCTCGATAATGCCCGAAGTGTTAGTTACGCTGTCTAATACCAGAGCGCTGCTTGGATAGTTAGCAAAAGTCAATTCAGTAACTGTACTGACTTTATTTGCTCTTACACTGTTAAAAGGAAGTGTAAATTTCAATTAAATGATTGAATTTGATTATTATTGCTCTTATAGTGCTAAAAGGAAGTGTAATTGCGATGCCAGATAAACGGTAACGTCTGTTGTGAAGGTAATTGCACGAAAGTACGAAGAGAAGGGATAAAGAAAAAATTACTGCGAGGTAATCTTACAAAACAAAGTTGCATTGATACGTTAGCTTAAATTTACATGTTGCTGTTTGTTTATTTACGACAAGTAGATGCAGAAATTCATGTAAGGAAAAGAACATTCGACACTTACGCTATTTTCTCTGTAGCGGCTATAAGAAGTAGGTTAAGACATAACCCAAGAATTTGTTTGATAGATGATAAGAAACAATGAGGGTTAAAAACTCGGGGAATGTTTACATGAAACGTAAGTAATCGCGAAATATATCAATCAAATAAATAACATTTATACATTTTTGAAATTATCCTTACCGTCATGTAAAATAAAATGCATTTATTTTAAAATAATCCTAGCCAAATACACAGAGAATCTAACCAGCGCAAGGTTCATTCCACATGAAATATTATTAAAAACAATCGTTTTTTCGTGTTTCCTTATAAGTTTTTCCAGAATAAACTCCTACAACCACCATAGGTGAAACTCGTCGTTTATAAGCTGCCCATACACACACACATTTGCGCGCGAGTAAGCTCGCCAAACATTTA
Organism: Vandiemenella viatica; assembly: GCA_031002005.1. Taxonomy (NCBI): domain Eukaryota; kingdom Metazoa; phylum Arthropoda; class Insecta; order Orthoptera; family Morabidae; genus Vandiemenella; species Vandiemenella viatica. The sequence continues at coordinate 58,013,564 of JARYHS010008074.1, forward strand.
CGCGCGGATATTCTCGCGACGAGCCTATACTTGTCAGAGCCCATACACAGGAACATCAGTTCCACACATTTGTCGTTCAGCTGGCTCGCCGCGCTCAAATTGTTGTGTTTATGGTACTGGTCTACGGGTTTATCCGTCATGATTTCCTGGCTGGCGGCTCACTGGGAATTCCAAAACATCGCGAGCCAAGTGTAGTGAGGTTATGTTACAAGCGACGTGACAATATTGAAAAGAATCATGTTTTTAAGTTCCACACAAAAAAAAGATATATTTATTCGTGCAGCAGCTTATATTAGGGCTGTAAAAAATAAAAAGAAACGGACAGTATGACAAAAAAGTGGTTGCAGGAAGATTATAAACACGATCATATACTGCTACTTGTTCTATTTGAAAAGCATTTTCTTCGATTTCTTCAGTATTCCATAAATGCACAGATACATATTCCCCTTCATAATTTGGGCTTCCTATATTGCTGATACTGTCCAATGGTTCGTATTGATTTCTTATAAACAGTAGTAATATCGTAAATTAGTTTTGTAGATTTTGTCTTCGCCTATTCCACTTCTTGTCGAATTTTCATTTTTTTTTAATATATTTCTTATATATTTTATATAGTACTCCGCAAAGAGTGGATTTTCTTTTCTTATTAATGCACTGTCAACTTGTATAATATATTTCTCACAAACCTCTATCAATGCACTATATCCTAATTTTTTTTTAAACTTCTGTTCACATAATGTTTTGGTTTCACCTTTCACAATAGAGTATGTTACTGATGTGTCACAATTAAATGAGCTACAAATTCTCTGCTCATCTTACTTAACTTGTTAGACACTAACCAAGTCTTATGTGCCGCGAGTAAATTGTTAAGTGAGATATCTGTGTGTATGGTTACCGTCGCGCTTGCTCGCCACGTTCAAATACGTAACTATTGTTCTTTGGCTTGTGATGCGGCTCGTCGTTAGACAATTAACACACACATTTTATCGTCTATATGGATCGCCACGGAATTGCTGGCGCACAAATGTGTGTGTGTATGCCTAGCTATTCATATGATGGTAAAAGAAGCTATGATTTTCGAACGGCAATATTAATGGAGGTTGTGGTTAAGTTGACTAGAATCACAGCTGACAGATTTTGTTACAGCCTAATTCACTCTGAAATTAGTTTTATAAACATAATCGCCATGTTACTGATGTTATTACTTTATGCGGATGAAAGTAGTTACATATTTGTCGTGCTGAATTGTGCCTGGACCAGGAGTAAAACAGTGGGAGCAGGTGATTGCACAATTGGCCTAACAATAGATCAGTGGTTCTTCAGTCAAGTGTGGCGGGGGAACAATAGAGTAAAAAAAAAAAGTGTTTTAAATAGATTTAATTATGTTGATTTGCACCTTCAAGGAGCTAATAAAACTCTTATAGGTTACCAAAATGTTCTGTGTAACATTATTTATTGAAAACATTTAACTACTGCGATAAAATCGATTGAGAAGAAAATTTCAACAGTTTCCTGAATTAATGTCTACAAACGATAATAACCCCAGAGGATATTGACAGATTCAGTATCCACCTCAACAAATTTTAGACATGGAGAAACGATTTGAAGATATTTTGAAATTCGAGGTGTAGGACTGGATGACAAATTCTTCTTCCGCAAATATTGAAGAAGCTGTTACAACTTGACAGGAAGAAGGTTAAGAAATCGTATGTGACGCAGAAAGTAAACATAAATTCGATAGTGATGGATAAGAAAACCTGTGGCAAAATAATAATAATCAAAAAACCTCCTGTCATATCAAAATGTATGACAACTGATATTCAGCTTAATGAAACCTTTTCCTTCATATCTAATGTAGTCAGTCATTTGTGCTGTTAATCATACTATAGCCAAAGAAAGAAACCAAAAGAGGAGACCTTCCTTTGTTCCTTGAAAAATTGACCAAGTTATCCAGTTTTTATTTTAGCATCATCTGCCTTAGGAATCTCAATAATTAAATCTAATTTCACCAAACTTCGTTCTTTTATTTACGCAAAGTATAAATAAAAAGACATATTTAACTACAGTGAGTGGTTTTATAAAGACTAATTCTGCCAAACATAGCTAAAGTCATACAAAGTATTTAGCAAATTATTATTATGGGTTTTAACTCGCTGTACGTCTGCTTCATAAATTATACATTGATACAAAAGTTGGCGGTAGGTAAAAAGGTTGACTACCTCTGCTGTAAACAATGTGCTCGCGCCACTGAGGCGAGCGGAAATCGCGAGCTTAGACGAGGCGAGGCGAGACTACGCGAGTGCACCGTTTAAACTCTCGCGTTCGCGCTTTCACGCCTCGCCTCGTCTAAGCTCGCGCGAGAGTGTAAACGCGGCATCAAGTGGTCTAACAAAGGAACATTACATTCTCAAGTGGGGAGGGAGAAAAATAGAACAATAGAGACGGCATCCTTTTATATTAAAATGATTGACAGGTGCATTGTTTGAGATTATACTGTCGTCCATAAGGGCCCATGTATCAATCGCAGACATCCATTATACCTACTATGGCCGTCTCAGACAATTCTCCACTACTAAGGTTTGCCATGCTTTTTCTTTCTTTTGTTGTATGGCATTGCTGTATTCGTTGGAGGGGGTGGTGTAGTTGTGTTTAGCTTTTTCTGTCCCTGCTGCATCGCCACGACTTCTGATGAAATCTGACCCTTTTTTCTATTATTCGTTGTCCCACCATGGGATTGCCTTGGGCTGTCTTCGATCTCACCTCATAGTGGTCTCACAGGGATTAATTATGTCCGTCTCCAATTTGGTCTCTTGGTGTCAGTTACTAATTATAGTCAGAGTGCGCACTTTTTATGTGATACATCGGTGGTTACTGTTTGTCCAATTATCCCAATGATATAGCAAATCTATAGGTGCATAGGGTGACATAGATGTTTGATTTCCCTTGAGACGATGAAAATGCAGTTAACCGTGTGGGCTTATTCGCAACGTCCAGCAATTAATTCTGCTACTGCCTGCACCTATGCATTTGTTTCCCTGTCACGCCATAGTGATGAAATGCCGTTTACATATGCTCCGATTATGATGGGCTTATTCGTAAGACATTGCAAGAAAATTTCTAGCTGTCAGAGGTATGTGTCGGCTAAATGACAGTGCTCGAAATATGCACTTCCCAGGAACAGTTCCACAAAATCTCCAAAGACAGAGGCACAGACAACATGTGTGCTGGAGTATTGACTTATGAACAGCACGTTTAATGACGGGTTTCGCACCAAGATGACAGTTTTAGCAGCCTCTCCCTCTTTAGCTCATGTTTGAAGTTAGCTCCAAACCCTCGGACCGCTCCGTGGCTAAAATAGAGTTTTTGGAGAATGAGTATATCAATGTCTTTTTCATTCATGCGATGCCCAAGTTGAGGACTGACTACAATCTTTCCATGTACATTGACTTGCAGCATCTTTATCCTTCTTGTGGCTTAATTTGTTCGGTCGTTGTACATGTTTGATGAGCCTAGTATGCGAAGCACTGATATGAGATGGTGGGGTTTAACGCCGGTTCCTTGATTCCTTGGTTCAGGATTTGAATATAGTTTTCGTCAGGGAACCTTGGTTCACTGTTTGATAAGCACTACTAATATTGCTTATGTCGTTCTGAGTACAAGATCAAAACGTGTCACTATTTCACTGTATGTAGTTCAAGATCTGACTAGATATAGTTCAGGATCTGACCAGATCGAGTAGTCCCAAATTTACACTTGCACCTTTTGGCCGCTGTTTAACAACCACGTAAGGATAAAAAACCAACAGAAGTCTAGGCACCACAGACACACTGCAACCAGACTGTAGAATCGCCGCACAGTAGTTGACGTCTGACGAAGTGGGACGGAGCTCGATGATAGATCTCGACGTGCACCCCCTTGGTTTCGTTGTCTTTAAGACGTGCTTTCTCGTCCCTTACAGTCTGGACCTTGCATGGCCTGCTGACCGTCGAGTTGTCGTCCTCCTTCCAGATGCCGAGCAGATCAGCAGCTGAGGGATGAAGTACAGGATGATCGGGGTTTTGGAGCGTGGAACAGCTGCTGTACTGGTAGACTTCTACTTGGAACCTCTCGATTCTGCAGATGTTGGCTGTAGTTGTGAAACTTTGCTGCTGCACAAATGGAACTGCATTGTGCTCGAAGTTTTTAAATACCTCACCACAGTGTAACTAATATAAACTAGATGGGAAACTGCTGATACATGGTGGAACACTTGACTTGTTAGAATATATTGTGATGGAAAGTCATGAGAACACAAGGTACATGAAACTTTAAACTTAGGGTGTTTTGGAAGCAGAATTCAGGTGTGACCCTCTGTATTTATCTGTACTTATCTGTTTGCTGGTGTGCAATGGTGGTTTTAACTGTGCATGATGGCTAAAAACATGAAGTATCAATGAGCTATATGAGGAGAAAAGTTATTTGAATCATGTTATGGCACATATTAATCGCAAAGGACGGTTAACAGATATAATAGTAATTTTACCCAAATGGCAGACACAGCAATTCTTCATACTGAAACTGGGTAAGACGGAAAATGTCTAAATGACTGTCCACTTCTAAAGGACTTGAGTACACTTCAATTCTCCTTATCAGAGCTCAGAAATAAAAATTCTTCTTGAAATTCAAATTCCTCCCAGGTAACCTCGAAAAACACACGTGTCTTCTACAACAAACAAATCACACAATCGGGCAGAAAGGATATGGAGTACCTGAGGTAGGAGGGCCTGATGCAAACAGGGACCATCCGAATTTTCATTCTTTCGTCCCCTCACAGATTCACTTAGTATCCACCTCCAGCGTACCCCGCCAGGGAGCGGGACCGAAAGAACCAAATACCATTACAGCGAGGATGGTGAACAAGGAGCGTTTCGCCACCTATTAAGGGGGTCCATGGGGTAGGTTCGCGGAACCAGCATCTGCCACGAACCTGGCCGTATAGCTTAACGTAACTGCTAACCCGCATGCGATCGGCCCCACCCACTCCGAGGGGCAAGAAAGTCGTAGGATCAGCACGTGGCCTCACCAGCAGCCGCTTTATAGGCATTAGAATCCGTCCTCGGGGGTACCCGAATTAATTCATCCCCCCCTCAAGAATCATACTGCAAATATCCAACCACTTCACTACGCCCACACCGCGGGATTGGGACATGAAATAATCACCCTCCCTCCGCCATATCCGTTGGAGTGAAGGTACAGAATCTCGGAAGAAACGTCTTTAGCCACACTTGCGGGTGCCCACGGGGAACCTCGAGGTGGCGACGCTGTCTTGACATGGGGTCGAAGACAAACCCCAGCCATATTGACGTCCGTTATATTGCACTGAAAGACACAGCTACCCTATTGCTCCCTGGACCATCTGGCGAGGTCGTGCATTACTGAGACTCACTTACACGCGTTCGACCCGTCATTATTTCGGGCTTGAATCTAGTACTTCTTACATCTGTCAACGAACAGGCTAGGGGGTGTCAGTGGTACGCTGTATGTGTTGGGGAAACGGAATTCTGGGCTTAAGTTCCCTGGGCAGCGATGACGGTAGAAACATATATAATATATATAAATCAAATACCCTAAACCTCAAGTTAGGAACCGTGCTTATGAAATAAGGGTACGTCCATTAAATACGTGGCTCAAAATAAGGGATGGAAAAATAAAGAATCTCATAAAATCTTGTTTCGACGGAAAGGGGGGGGGGGGAATTAGTAAAAATATGACCTCAAAACTTGTTCCTCCTGATGCGTGGGGAAAAAAAAACTAATGCAAAAACTTCAGAACTCTCTTTTGCGTCGCGTGGACCATAGCCACTTCATACACCCATGAGAGGTAGAACACCGCAGTGTTCAGTGAAGAGTGAGGTTATAGGGGGTATCAGTTACAAGGAGGGGATGGGAGGAGGAAGGAGTAGGGCTATCAATTACTAGTGGGAGCAGGTGATTGCACAATTGGCCTAGCAAAAGAACAAAAGATCAGTGTTTCTTCAATCAAGTATGGTGGGGGAACAATAGAACAATGGGAGGGGGAGGCCTCTGGAGTTAGTGGGAGCAGGTGGTTTTTCAGGTGGCCTAATAAAAGAAAAATTGATTCTGAAGTGGCTTAACAATGGAACAATACGTTCTCATGTGGGGAGGGAGAAAAATAGAATAACAGAGTCGGCATACTTTTATGTAAAATGATTAAAAGGTCCATTGTTTGAGAGTACACGGAAGTCTATAAGTGCGCACCTTTTATGTGATACGTCGGTGGTCACTGTTTGTCCAAGGATACAGCAAATCTATGGCTGCTGGAAGATTTCTCTGGCGTGCAGCCGGGTAAATTGATCGCAAGTACATTTTCGATCAATTTAGCCCGCTGAACGCCCGAGAAATCTTCCAGCAACAGTTACTCCGGGAAAACTTACGATCACACATCAAATCTATGGCTGATTGTGTGCAATTGATACCATCGATGTTATATTTCCCTTGAGACGATGTAAAAGTAGTTAACCGTGTGGGCATATTCGCAACGTCCAGCCTGTATTGCGAAATTAATTCTGCTACGGCCTGCATCCATATTATTTGTTTCCCTGTCACGCCATAGGGGTGAGTTGCCGTTTACATCTACTCCAATTATGATGGGCTTATTCGTAAGACATTGCAAGATAATTTCTAGCTGCCGGACGTATGCGTCGGCTAATTGACAGTGCTCGAAATATGCACTTACCAGCAACAGTTCTTCAAAATCTCCGGAGACAGAGGCACAGACAACATGTGTGCTGGAGTATTGACTTAGGAATAGCACGTTTAATGACGGGATTCGTACCAAGATGGCGGCTTTAGCAGCCTCTCCTTCTTTAGCTCTAGTTAAGATGTTGAAGTCAGTTCCAAACCCTCGCACCGCTCCGTGCCTGAAATAGGGTTTTTGTAGAATGAGTATATCAGAGTATATCAATGTCTTCTTCATTCATGCGATGCCCAAGTTGAGGACTGACTGCAATCTTTCCATGTATATTGACTTGCAGCATCTTTATCTTTCTTGCGGCTTCATATGCTCGGTCGTTGTTCATGTTTGATGAGCCCAGTATGCGAAGCACTGATATCAGATAGTGGGATTTAACGCCGGTTCCTTGGTTCAGGATTTGAATATAGTTTTCCCACGGAACCTTGGTTCACTGTTTGATATGTGCTACTAATATTGTTTATGTTGTTCTGAGTACAAATTCAAAACTTGTCATTTTTTCACTGTATGTAGTTCAGGATCTGACTACGTATGGTTGAGGATCTGACGAGATGGAGTAATGCCAAATTTACACTTGCCCCTTTTGGCCGCTGTTCAGTAATCACGGAAGACGTGCTGTCTTACCCCTTACAGTCTGGACCTTGCATGGCCTGCTGACCGTCGAGTTGTCGTCCTCCTTCCAGTTGCCGAGCAGATCAGCAGCTGAGGGATGAAGTACAGGATGATCGGGGTTTTGGACGCGTGGAACAGCTGCTGTACTGGTAGACTTCTACTTGGAACCTCTAGATTCTGCAGATGTTGGCTGTAGTTGTGAAACTTTGCTGCTGCACAAATGGAACTGCATTGTGCTCGAAGTTTTTAAATACCTCTCCACAGTGTAACTAATATAAAGTAGATGGGAAACTGCTGATACATGGTGGAACACATGACTTGTTAGAATATATTGTGATGGAAAGTTATGAGAACACAAGGTACATGAAAGTTTAAACTTAGGGTGTTTTGGAAGAAGAATTCAGGTGTGACCCTCTGTATTTATCTGTACTTATCTGTTTGTTGGTGTGCAATGGTGGTTTTAACTGTGCATGATGGCTAAAAACATGAAGTATCAATGAGCTATATGAGGAGAAAAGTTATTTGAATCACGTTATATGGCACATATTAATCGCAAAGGACGGTTAACAGATATAATAGTAATTCTACCCAAATGACAGACACAGCAATTCTTCATACTGAAACTGGGTAAGACGGAAGAATGTCTAAATGACTGTCCACTTCTAAAGTACTTCAGTACACTTCAATTCTCCTTGTCAGTGCACAGAATTAAAAATTCTTCTTGGAATTCAAATTTCTCGTAGCTATCCTTGAACAACACACGTGTCTTCTACAACAAACAAATCACACAATCGGGCAGAAAGGAAATGGAGTACCTGGGGCAAGGAGGGCTTGCTGCAAACGGGTACCACCCGAATTTTCATTCTTTCGTCCCCTCACAGATTCACCCAGTATCCACCTCCAGCGTACCCCTCCAGGGAGCGGGACCGAAAACACCAACTATCACTACAGCGAGGACGGTCAACATGGCGCGTTTCGCCACCAATTAAGGGGGCCCATGGGGATGTTCGGGAACCAGTGCCTGGCCGTATAGCTTAAGCATCGCTGCTAGTCCCGCGTGCGTTCGGCATGTTCTTCATTGCGTCTTCTAGCTCGTGAAGCCAAATGTGTGAGGATTCTTCTTCCATCGAGCATCTTCTCTGCGTTTCTCTTGTTTCTCCAACTCCAGTGGTGAATAGTCGGTGCTGCGATTTCTTAAGGCCCTCTTCTTCTGGGTGTGACGTTTGGCGAGGGATGTGTTCATCAATGACGAATTGTGATCTGGAGAGTGCAGTCGTTGCAGAGTTGTAGAGTTGATTCAGGGATCATATTAATCGTTCTTATACTTTCAGCTTCACGAATTTGGAATGCACTGTGAGCAAATTCCGTGAAGGCAAGGAGAGTTCTGTTTTTCAATCAGTCATGAGGGAAGAGAGAACTGTACCAATTTTTCGTTTCCATGACTGGTGCCGGTATTTGTGCTGAAGTCGCTGTAGACGTTGACATGTGTATCTGCGTCTCTCTTTGTGCATATAAGCATAAGTATGTTGATACCTCAATTTAACTCGTCTGTCTGATGATTTTTGTAACGGCAGTTCTGTCCAGTTAACCAGGGGTAATTACAATTAGGTTCCACGTATTGGGACGCTTGCTGTTAGTTCTGTCGACCTCGCTGTATACATGTACTAGTGTGTGCGTGTGTGTGTGTGTCTTCTTCCTCTGTGGGAATTCTGTCTTGGTGCTGGTTGTTGTGTCGAGCTCGCTGTAGGCATGGAAATTTGCGTGTGTCATTCCTCTGTGGATATGAGCCTAAAATATATGGTTATAGAATTATGCTCATCATTAATGTGTGCTTCTAACTATTACTTCAGGTCTTAGCCAATCTCCCATTTCACTGTGCTCCTTAAAGTTTACTGCCGTTTGTGTTGGAATACGAATTGTGTTTCTCACGTTTTTCACCATATGCACTTCGAGGGAAAAATCATATAATGGAGAGGGTGATGAGGGGATGTACCAGAGAAACGAAGGACTTGTGTACACACCCACAGTCAGACCATTGCTTGTATATAGTGGTATAGCATGGAGCTCACATTTTTTGTACATCAAATGAAAGGTGCAAAGGAGGGCAGCTAGATTTATTAGTGGAAAATATTCAACAAGGGACATAATAAAGGAGATTGGCTGGATGTCACTGGAAGATAGGAAGAGTGTTGGGGGCTGTATGTGGCGTATAATGCTGTTAGAATGGATAATTCTGAGTGGTGTATGGAGCCTAAGTTGACCATGACCACAATCTGGCACTAGACTTTAGGTGATGAGGCCTGAGTGGGTAAAATATCCAAACACCCACTTTCATATACAAATGACCTAACAATTTACGACAGTTCAAGTGTGAGCGCCATCTTCGGCGTAAAAGAACTAGTGTCAGCACCTATGGTGACGTTTTGGATACTTGTCGACGTGTGGGGGAGCTTCTATGAAAATGTGGGTTATGATGTCTGTTTGATGACCATGAAACTATCAGTTAGCTAAGAGCATTATGGTAATTTTATCGTGTGCGCTGGTTACTTGAACAAAGCATGCAATTACAAACACCTGGTGGGAGTCTTTTTCGACCTCGAAAAGGCTTATGATACTACCTGGCGGCATGTTATTTTAAAACAGTTACACGAATGGGGATTTAGGGGTAACCTTCCCCGTTTTTAAAATCATTTTTATCTGGTCGTTGCTTCCGGTACCGAGTCGGTAGTGAAGTGTCTGATCTTTTTATTCAGGAAAACGGTGTTCCTCAAGGTTCAGTTTTAAGCGTGACTCTCTTCGCTATTGCGATAAATAGCATATTAAGTGTTATAAGGAGTCCCGTACGGTCCTCCTTATATGTGGACGATTTTTTAATTTTTATTGCATCGTCCAGCCTGAGAAGCGCAGAGCGGCAGCTGCAACTCACACTGAACAGGCTGGATGAATGGTCAGTAAACACCGGTTTTCGTTTCTCTCCCGAGAAAACCCGGTGTGTACTTTTTAGTCGTAACAGAAGCCTTTTATCAGAGCCCCAACTTACCTTGAGGAATACCGTTTTACGTTTTACTGAAACAGTTCGGTTTCTGGGCCTCATTTTAGACAGCAGGTTAACCTGGCTACCTCATCTCAAATATGTGAAAGCCAGGGCCTCAAAAGCTCTTAATATTTTAAAATGCCTGTGTGGCAGGTCGTGGGGCGCTGACCGCTCCTGCCTGCTACAGTTTTACAGAGCCTTTGTACGGTCGCGGTTGGAATACGGTTGTATCGTGTATGGTTCGGCGCGGGACAGCTATCTCTGTATATTGGATAGTGTCCACCATGCTGGAATTCGGCTCGCCACTGGTGCATATCGCACCAGTCCTATTGTCAGCATTTGTGCTGACTCGGGCGAGCCGCCGCTTACCATTCGCCGGCAACTCCTCATGGTGCGACACTTCCTGCATGTTGCCATAACACCTGGCAGTCCCGTGCACGTCATAGTGCTCCATCCCAACTACGAGCGGCTCTATACCAACCGGCATAGAGCCACTAAACCGTTCAGCTACCTGACAAAGGCTATTTTAGAACAATACGGATTCGAGCTTCCCTCTTTTTATCACCAGGGTTGGAGTAAATCTCCTCCCTGGCTTTTAAAGAGGCCCAGAACAATTCTAGAACTGTCCCGGCATAACAAACTGTTAACCGCTGACAGTGTTTTTATTAATATTTTTACTGATATTTTAAATCAATATCACACTTTTACCCCGGTTTATACGGATGGGTCTAAACAGGCTAACAGTGTAGGGTGTTCAGTAGTGTTCCCTCGAGCGACTTACAAATACAAGCTGGATAGCAGGTGCAGTGTTTACACTGCGGAGTGCTATGCCCTGCTAAAGTCGCTCCAGCATATGAAAGTAACTCGCGAAAATTGTTTCATCATATGCTGTGATTCCCTCAGCTGTATTCAGGCCATAGGTGATATGTACCCAGCAAATCGTCTAGTCCAGGAAATTCAGGACGCCCTCCTTTCCCTCCAGTCCCGTGGGAAGGAGGTCGTAGTCTGCTGGGTATCCGGCCATGTGGGAATCAGGGGGAACTAGGCAGCTGATGTAGCTGCCAAGTTAGCCTGCGACAAGGTCAGAACCGACTTTGAACCGGTCCCAAAGTCAGACCTTGCCTCGGCGGCGAAGAGATTTGTTTTTGATGTTTGGCAGAGGCAGTGGCTGGAAGTTGAGCATAAGAAGCTCCGGCTGGTCAAACCGACCGTTCAGCCGTGGAGCAGCTCCTTCCAGCGGGTGAGGAGGGATGAGGTTCTCCTTACTCGCCTCCGTATAGGACACTGTCCTCTGACACATGGTTTCCATCTCCGCCGAGAGGACCCTCCGGAGTGTGATGCTTGTGGCGTACCTTTGACGGTACGCCACATTTTAACAGAATGTGTATTGTTCTTATATTTAAGGGCAGATGTCGGCTTAGCCAGCCATCTGTCCCTTATTTTAAACGACGACCGTGACCACGTGGCTAAGGTTTTAATGTTTTGCTGCTTGGCCAGTCTTGTCCCAAAAATTTTGGGCAGATCGGCCTAGGGTTTAGATTGGATTGGTGGCCGTTTACAACCACCAATCCAAGTACTGTTTTTACTTGTGACACTGCTTATATGGCTGGCCCTTTTACAGCCAGCCAGCTAACTCGTTTTTTAACTGGTTGGCCCTTCTACAGCCAACCAGTTAATGTATGTAATTTTATATTCTAGTCTCAGTTTTATGTTGCCGTCTGTGTGGCCGATTTCTTTACAGTCGGCCACGCAGACGGTATTTTAGTTAGTATGTTAGTATTTTATTGTGCTGTCTCTGTGGCCGACCCCTTTGCAGTCGGCCACACAGACGGCAATTTTGCTATGTTGTCACTCCTGGTTTTTGTTAGGGCGCTAATGACCCCGTCGTCGACGTGCCCTAAAACCCAAATAATAACAACAACAACAACAACAGCAATTACAAACAAATGTCATACTTGGTCCTCAATTCGAAGTTTGGCGTCAGATGGGAACATTTAAACCGTTTGGAGAACTCTCCTGGGTCCTGATGGGTTGAAAAGTACTTTAGTAGAAATTTCCTTGAAAATTGCAGTGGAACCACCTTAAGTAACCTTTTTGGTACCTGGGATCCCTGTTAATGATTAGGATAAGACTTTGCGAATTTTGAATTTTTTGTTTACTTTAACACATGAACAAGAGGTAACCCTGTCAGTAATTGATCAGGGATTGTATTGGGAATCATTGGAAAACAGAAGGAGGTTTGACGAAGTGCGAGGCGTATGTTGGTGATGAGGCTAGGGGTAGATCTTGGTGAAAGAATAAGGAATAGTGCATAAAAGGCTATCAGTAGGAGCCGGCACTGGATTTCTTCCATAAGGGAATGGGTAAAGTTTCTATATCTCCACCTTGGCCACAGGCGATGGTCTCAGGCATGTTCTCTGCTTAGCACTGCCTTAGGTTGACTGATTTGTATCACGTAGGACTGGCGTACTCTGCTGCGGACCGATTCCACAGGGGTGAAATTAGTAAGATTAACAGACGACGTTTCGTTCCTGGAACATACGCTCTGTGCTGTAAAATACTGTTAAAGGAGGGTAAGTACATGCCACAGCGTATATCTCTCTGTTTCTAGTCAATCACTGATCTGTCACAAGGGATTGATTGGGATTTTAGACAAAGTACATCTATGGGTACTCAATTTTTGATTGCTTACGAAAGCATAACAGAATTGATACATAGATTGGTCTTGATAGACAGACGGTATAGGTTTCAGCTTGATGGTAAAAATTACGACTGCGATGAAATATTTCATTCCAGTGATAGCAGAGATAAGATTAGGGAAATAAGGTATCGTACTGATGCTTATATGAATTCTTTCTTCCCTTGTTGCATTCCATGAGTTTTGCCATCGTCAAACTGGAAACTTTGATTTTTTCTAGCCTTGGTGTAGGAAAGGCGTTGTTTATCATTTCACAAATATTTTCAAGTGGGCTCTTCTCCAAAGACTGGGTCTATATGGTTGAGATATAGGCTAGAAAAAATTACAGGCTGATTGGTTTGATATCAGTGGAGAGATTAACATGTATTAAATTCAGAAATGTGTGTAGGGAAAGAAACTGGTTTTCAAATAGACAACTTTGATTTAGTTTAGGAGCTCTTAATTCATCGAGGTTATACTTACATACATCAGTAAACCCCTTCAATTCCTCTTTGAGTTTAAAAAGTGTCTGTGTTCTTGGTCTGTTTCATTACACCTAATTTAATAAATCCTCAAAAATGCACGGAATGTAGGTGACACTCGTGAGCTATATTATATTGTTCATAACGAATCCAACATGATGTGCGAAAGTGATTTTGTTTCCCGTCTCTTCGTCGGTGAATTAATTTTTAATATATGCCTGCTTCAATGAACGGAATTTATGGTTTTCCCTACCTTCGTCGGTGAATGAATTTTTAATGTCTATCGGTTTCAATGAAAGGATTTCACCAATTGATGGGTTATTGAGGCTACTAATTCTGAAAGGAATGGTATATGTGTGGTATTGCTATACTTCATCGCGAGTAATCACAATAATTTCATAAAAACAGGTATACTTAGAATTCCTCAGACTTCCACGACCATCTTTGTTCATGATTAATTGACTTTCGGGTTTTGCCGCGGCAAAACCCGAAAGGGAAAGTCAATTAATCATACTTAGAAATCTTCCTCGATTTTGATGCGTTTCCAATTTGCTGAGTTTATGAGGGTTTTTTTCCATTTCGACTGTTAACGTATTTTAAAGGAAAAATTTATGCTTTTCAATCGCCATACTCTCTAGGTGTCGAAACTAATATTTTGTTTTTCGTTTTGAAATTACGTAATGTTGAGGAGTTGGAACGGCTTTTTCAATAATATTACAAAACACTTAAACACCCAAGCCCGCGGCCGGACTCGAACCGGCACCCTTCGGCACGTGGAGCTAGCAACCACTCTAGCCTCAACGCTACTGAGGTGGGTTTAATATCCTCTATTGGGGACTTTTTTGTTTTGTTTTTAGTAAAAATCGCAATGGTTTACACTTTATCAAATGCAAGTATATTTCAAGAAATCACGACACAGAACTGAAGAAAATATTGTACTGTGCTGAAAAATTTGCACCTTGATATGAATAGAGCTTTCGCAAGAGGTAATGGGCTCTGCCTGTCGCTGGGCAAACGGAAATACCTTAATATTTCTGAACGCTGGAAATAACTCCATGGTTTCAAAACAGACAATGGCTGGCCGAATACTTATCACATTGATATACCGCTAATAACAGACAGACACCAGGCAGGAATACCTGAAATATTTCTCCTCCCTTGTCGATTACTATAGTCCGCCAGCCAAATATGAGCGAAATAACGGGCCTGCTTTCATAATGGTGGATGAATAATGTGCTTCCCTTGGCAAACGCACACCAGCCAAGCTGTTTCGCACTGTAATGGATCCATTTCGTAACCTGCATTGCTTGTCGGACTGCCGGGCAAACAATAGCCGCTCACGCAAACATCGACGGGGGTACCCAAATATTTCACGCGTATTGGTACACCCGCGCCATCTAGCGACAAATGCCTATTACGCTCTACCGTGTACCGACCTCTAGCGACAGTTATGCAAGTTACCGCGCATGTTGCAACAGGGTCTCGGCGGCCGAGCAAGTACATACAGGTCGACACCTGTGCAAATACGCCTTAGTGTAGGGTTTTCCCGCGCAATACAAGGATAGAAGATCTCGTGGCGAAGTGGAATTTCTCTGGCCGGCGCATGCGCAGATGAAGTTTCTCGTGGCATGGGCTGGTCGGTGGTGACACCTGGTGGCAGGATGTGTGTATATGCTATATTGCAACATCTGTGTAGCTGGAATATCTACATCACATAGGACACAATCGGAAATAATATATTTGATTTCAGAGTAACATTGTTGGAGATAAGTGAAGTAACAGCTACCATTAAGACTAAATAACAGTTATATCTGTTTAATTTGAAATATGCTGTCGTCATGCCGTCAATGTGACAACACTGCACTAAATTTGAATTTACCGCCAACTGGAAGTGACGTCATGGATGGGAGGGGAAAATGGGAAGGGAGGCCGCCATTTTGTGTCACGTGACCGGAAGTGATAAAATCCTTGTTTCCCTGTTCTCCCACTACCGCTGCATACGCTTCTTCCTCGTCAATTAACCTATTAAGGTCTATTCGGTCTTCATCGTACAATTGCTGTTCTATAGAAGCTAATATTGTGTCTGGGTGTTTTATGGTACTATCTACTTTTTCAAACAGGTGCTTATAATGCTTGTAAGCAGGTTGTTTTATCGCATCCTGGGTTTTGTGGACTTCTCCTTCTTCTGTCCTCGGTTCTGTAATTAAATGTCTCCTCGGTCTGCGCTTTTCTTGCACTAGGTGATAAATTGAAGCATCTTCGGATGATAAAGTGTCATGTACTCTGCTTCTGTAGTACAGCTTTATTGTAGCTGTTATTGCTTTATTTTTTGCCTTGATTTTATTGATCTTGAGGAGATATTTTTTTCTGTTTCTACCTGTTTATATAAATCTCGTAAGCACAGATAGAAATATCATTCTTTTTGCTTTTGCCACTTTTTTAATTCGGTGCTATAGGTCTTCAACATGCGTTGGATCTTGGGTTTCGCCAGTTTTATCCACCACTCTATAGTTGATTGAAATCTCCGTGTTTGGTTGCAGCATTGTTGCCATGTATCTGCGAAGTTCTTTTGTAGTTCTTGATGTTCTAGTATTTATGTATTTAGTTTCCAGTATCTTCTCCCCGTGAATATATGTTGCACTGATAGGCAACGTGATCTGAGAATTCGACCGGCCACCGTTCTGTTGTTTGTAGTTCACTTTTCAGCTCTGTGACTGATGTATATACGGTCTAATGTGATGCAGATTTCCCAGTCATGTGCCTGAAACCTTCAGTATCTCCGTTTATTACTTCCCATGTGTCTAGTAATTTGAAATTGTTGGTTTTGTATTCCAATTCGATGCTCTTGTTGAAGTTGGGCGTCTGATCTTTGTGATGTAAAACGCAGTTGATGTCTCCTCCTAAAATAGTTTGTCGGGTGTTCGTTCCCATGTGTAAAGTTAAACTGTTTTTGAAATAATCAGCCCTCTTGGCTCTTTGATTACTACCTGAGGGAGCGTATACGTTTATTATTCTAGTGCTGTCTATCGTGCAAGATATAGTTCTTCCGTCTTCTGACCTTATTACTTTTGTGGTTTCAATACCGAGTTTGGTTAAGATTGTTGTTCCAAGGCTGATATCACCACCAACGTTGCTTATAAAATTGTAGACAGAGATACTGTCTAGGTTAACGTTTGTAACTTCTTGCAGGAGTAGAATGTCGAGATTTGCGGCTCTAACATAATCTTGCTTTAAGAGGGCTGGTAATCGAATTTATATTTAGTGTTGCCACTGTATACGTTTGCATCGTACTATCGGCGCACATCTCCCTGTTTCCTTGGTGGTAGTTTAACAAATAAACTGTTACACATCACAATTATCTAGCACTGACCTGCTGTTCCAATCTACGTGCTTGTCCTCTGTCTGGTTTTCTTGCGGTTGGTCTTCTTCCCATTTGAAGTTATTGATTGCTTTCTCTGTATCTCCATCCGTTCGCTTATGTAGATCAGGAAGTGATGGCTACATTGATGCGTCGTATACCGTTATCAATATTTTTATATTCAGTTGTGCCGGGGTCATTCCTTTTTGCTCTAATTGAAATCCCAACAACCTGAGCGTCGTGGCCCTGTCTTAGGTGGTAACGCAGAGCAGCATGTGTTGCTTCAGCTTCCATAGGAGGGCAACCAGTAAGGACTTAAACGTCCTTGTTTGATGCTGTTCTTCAAGCTCTACTCATTAGCAGTGGTAACTGTCTTTGAGTGGCAACAAGCGTCCTTCTGTGATGTACTTGAGTCACTTCATATGCCCAAACAGAAGCGCAGTATGTTACAATGGGCAGACAAATGGATGTTTACATTTGTTTAACTGTTTGTCTTTAAAGGCCCTAGTCATTTCTTGTTACTTGGAGCAAGTTTTCTGTTGTCGCTTTTAATTTTTTTCTGTACCTGTTTATTGTGAGGGAAAAAGACATCTCATTGTCAAGGACAACTCCCAAGTACTTGTGTTTCTTAACAAACTCGATCTTTGTGCCATATAACTTTATTTGTGGTGATCTGTTTGCATCTAGGACGCCGTGTAGACACATAGCTTTGATTTTGTCTGGTGCAACGCTTAGTTTCTAACTGTCAGAACAATCACTTAATTCCTTTAGACTATCCGCTCCAAATTTCTGAAGGTCTTTACGATTGTCTGCCTTGTTAACTATAGTAACACCACCAGAATATGCAACTACCTTCCAAGGTTTATTTTGCTGTCGTTCGAGGTATTCATCTAGGACCATGTCCCAGAAGTGAGAACCACCGTACAAGCGTTGTGGAACACCTTTTGTAATTATTTTTGTCATTGTCTTTCAAATACAAGAAGCAATAATTTCTCGATCTTTAAAATAGCTCCTGGGCATTGTCAGGTATCTTATAAACTTTGTAACTGCCTGACAATATTTGTTTTTGGAACCACGAGTTAGATTGAATAGTATTGCATACCATTTCTATAGTCAGTTTCTATGTTAATTCAAGCGAGAAATCAGAGTTTTACAGTTGTTGAGACAGTATTTTCTATTGCATCAGCTTTAAGCATTCGGCTGGATGAATATTTTAAGATTTTATAGTAAATCGAGAAAACCAGTTAAAGACTTCAAGTTCACACAGTAACCACTTTTGAATATGTAGATTTGATTAAAGCTACTTTCAAATTGATAGCTTCAATAACTTCTGAAATATTAATTAGTTATATTCTGTTTTTAGTTTACGTATTCTTATTTCACCTTCTGATAATAGTAAACATGTTTGGCTTGATAGTAAACGAAAGAGTAGCTCTTTAGAAGTAAAATAAAATTTATTTCAGTTTAATAACAACAAAACTACTAAAGTTATTAACAAGTCTTTGTAATCGCATCGAAATGATTTTTTAAGGCGAAACTGTTTAAGTCACAGAATTTTTCGTAAGGATTCAAGTTGACGTTTTTCACAATATCTATCGATTCCCAAAATTTCAGAATGATAAAAACATTTTTAACGCTCAAGGTCAAAATATCTGATGAAACCTTCGTGCGTGAGATGAGAATCTGATCAGCTTACCAGCATATTCTCGTGTGAACGCGGAAGAGCCCGGCGTTTCCACTGTCCGGAAGTACAAATATCCGCCCAGAATTTTCCTTGTACTCACTCACGCGGTTGCAGTAGCAGTAGCACTCTCTCGCAGTCGCCCAGTGTTCCAGAAACTGAGTGGACCCTATATCGGTCAGAAAGTTTCATATCGAGCACTACTGCGCAACCGTTTTATTTTGGCGTAATGTAGGTTCGCGTATTCAGTTTTATAACACTGTAGCAGTGAAGCAGTATTTACGCCATGGGGTGCATCGGGATCACCTAAGTGTCGGTCGTTTACAAACAAGTTGAACAGTGGAAGCGTGTGCTGAACATTTACTTGCTTTCACAAATTAGTAAATTGTACTTTGAACTTTAAGGTGTGGTCTGGCTCGAATCTGTTAATCGAACTTACAATTATATCTTCAAAGAATTTGTCTGATGGCGTTTCAGTTTATAACTTTGGAAAACTTTTCAAGAATATAATTTATGTATACCAGCAATAGACTTGTGACCATTATTTACAAACACCTTTTCTTAGTTTGGGATTATTTAAACTAAGTGGCGACCAACTACATTTGCAAAGCTAGAACTGAAATATCCACGGTTATCCACGGTCATAGCTAAGACTCAACCTTTATGCACTAACCCCAGCATAAGCTATTCGTCTTACACCATGTTGTATGAGCAATCATCACAATTTGCTATTCTTAAGCGTTTTAGAATGCTAGGCCACCATAGGTTGTCAAAAGATCCTGCAATGCCCACAAAAATGGCAACTGAATTGTCTTTGTTTCCATTTGCCAATGTTACTAGTTTGTTGATGGCAGTTTCAGTACTCAGTCCTTTTTTTTTTTTTTAAAAAAAAAAAAAAAAGTACTGGAGATCGGAATTTACGCTAGCAAGTTCATATTGTTGCTTAAGTCTACCTAATATAATTTTGTCAGTTATTTCGCTAATTATCGATGGAACGCAAATTGGACGGTATGATTCCACAAGGTCAGTTGGTTTATTTTCACCTTTCGGAATAATACAGAGTTTACCTATTTTCCATGCTTTTGGAAAAAAAAACCTTTCGGGAAGACACTGCTTAGTAACCATTTCGATAATCTCTGAAGTTTTTGCCCACAGCCTTTTAATGAAAACTGCATCAATGTTATCAGGTCTCAGTGCTTTATTTTTAGTTGACCTTATTCCATCTCTTATATACCCTGTACTTACAGTTTTAGTTTCCAGTGGTCCTTTATACTGGTTATTTTGGAGGATGGTTTCCTGCTGTTCCAATGTTATTCAGACAATCATTTTGCGGAACTTGTTGCGAGAGTATCTCCAAGCAGATTCCTCCCTCGTGGAAGTGTGTCCACCAGTCTTGGTAGCAACTTTCGGAAGTGTTTTACTCAGCTTCTTTTTACGAACTATCTTGCTTCCAGTTCCCCATGGGTCAGAGTTTCCATCTTGGTTGACAAAGGCCTGCCACGACAACTGCTTTTTCTTTGCAATAGCACTATTATATTTTTTTTTTTTTTTATTTTTTTTTTTTGCACTGATGTACGCGCCTTGGATTGCCTGAAGGACTCTTGATTTCCTTTCTTTCTTTCTTTTTAGCTTTCTGGAAAGCCTTTCGTAGTCGCCTTATATCGTTTAGGCTACTTGTTAATGTGCCATCCCACCATAGAACGCTGTTTGGTAGTTTCCGGCCAGGGGCGTACCAAACGGAAATGGCGCCTAGGGCAAGCATCAAAGTTACGCCATTTCATAAATTATCTCAATATAAAATTAAACAAGCATAAATCTTAATACAGCAACTTCCTTGCCTTCTGTGACGCAAATAAATTAATAACATTTTCGAAATCTATTTCATCGATTTCTTCTCGCTCTATACTAAGCAATGCATTTCCTGACCAATTGTAGCCCTCAAATACGAATGTATTAGTTTTAGCTTATTGAAATATGGCTTGCAATTTGCGATGCATATTACAATCGTAAACATAACCTATGTAGAAATGTGCAGATTCGGACAGACGCTCTCATCTCGGTACTGAACAATGAATTCAAGAAGGTCTTCAGATCGTTTTATGTTTACGTTTTTTCTTGTGGATATTAGCATTCGAACATCCAGTATTTCTTAGTTTCTGTTCTCCGTTAACATCACATCCATAGAAGTCTCAAAATTCTTTAGATTTCTTTTTTAAACAGTCGCCAGTGCCGTAACACAGTTTCTTAATGTCTAGGAGAAATCCAATTCTGGCGTCGGTTTCATGCATACTTTCACTCATTTCAAACACAACACGATACAGCGATTCCTTCATAAACTCGTTCTATTCCTTACTTAGCAATCAACCCAGCGTCCTTCGCATTCTCTGCAGCCATACGCTTTTTTCGCCTTTGACATCTTTCAATCAGATCCCTTCCTGGAAAAGATTGACACCTTTCTCTAGTGCTTCATTAACCAACCTCTCGGTTTGTTTGGAAAAATAGTCTCGGAGGGTTTTTATATCGATGGCAGCGTCATGAAAATTCATGCTAGGATCCTGGAGCCACTTTTGAAAACGATCAATAGAACAAATTCAGAAAATCGTAGGAAAACATGGGATAATATAGAAGTCTTGTCGCACTTCTTGTTTCACTAGTTTGATTGCCATCGTCTGTTATGTCTTGAAGAACTTTCGGCATATCTTCAAAATATTTGTTAACTGGCTTAACTGTTTCATCTCTCGCATTCCATCTTGTTTTGGACTCTGATTTTATTACCACAGGCACGGAGTTCTTGACATTTTCCCAGCGCAGAGTGGAACGAGAAAAGAATACATAAATAATTCCGTAAAGCATGTCCATTATAAATTTATAGTATCATGCTTGGCTGGTTGTACATCAAAGAAATTGAGTAAATAATTATCCCAATTCACAAATGTCAACAGATTTTTTTTTTGCTTATTCTTTCCTGAACACTATTTCAGTACCTAGCCATCACAGCAGCGTTGTCCTAACATTGTGAACGATAATCCTGTTTATCGATACCGCCTTTTGTAGCCGTTTAAACATTTCATCAACTAAGCTTCAAGCGTCCATTTGACTCATCTGAATGAAACCGAAAAAGGACTCTGTAATGCGGACTGATTTCCTCTCAAAATCAACTTCTACGTATCTCACTACTTCTGACGACTCCTCACAATGTGGTTGATCAAGAGTATAGTCAAATATGAGACCACAGTACTTTGATTTGCGAATGTTTCGCAATAAACTTTGGCAAACAGTGGTAGCCATCAATGAACTCATTTTGAACATGAGGTGATTAAGTAAGATGTGATGCCAGGATGATTTTTAACCTGAACAAGATGGTTATTGATGATAAGGTCAAATATTCCTAGGAGCTTTTTTAATCCAAGGGAAATTCCAAACATTATCGGATTCGCGTCCATCGCATATGCTAAGTGACTCTCTGTGACCTCGTAATGCAAGATTTGGAGTGGCAAGAAATTTTATGCACTGAAATATTCTCTTTATATTCAATAGTGCGTTTGTTCGAGAGTTATATTGTAAGGAGGTTCACTGTAGAGACATCAATGGAATCAATCTAGAGGGGATGTAGTAAAGATACACACCGATATCAGAAATTGAAGGGCGTGGTAGTTATGTTCGGATTCTAGGACTTGGAAATAATCAGGTGCTCATGTCAATGCAAATGCGGTGCTAATCCCGCTAAGACCGCGGACGTCGGTAACAGCACGTCTGACACCTCATTCACACCAGCAGCAGTAACAAATATTCCACCAGCACCAACAGTAGCAGTCAAGATAACAGCACCTCCTGTATTTCCAAGCGCTGGTATAGCTGTAGCGATTCCATGTGCTACCAGCGCCAATCGAGGTGACCAGAAGATCCGGGGTCGGAAGTTTAAACATACACACCCGACCCAGTTTGTTAAGTCCACCTCTTCGTCTCCTCCCAGACTGCCCAGCAATAGGGAAGGGAAGAAGCAGAGGAAGAAAAGGAATGGGGAGGATTTGAAGAGTCCTCTGGGTCGGAGATGTCTGTCTCCACTTCCGGGCAGGAAGAAACTAAAATGCTGGTGGATGAGACTGGTCCCGTTCCTCAGCAGACAGCGACCGAAGACCCACCCGATCCAGATTGGGTGAAGCTAAACAGATAGGATGGCAGTAGTGTTTGAAGGCCAGTGCGTTGCCAGTTTTTCCACGTGTATTTCTTATGGACGCCGGTGCGTTGCCAGTTTTAATTAAATTAAAATAGGGGAGCCCAAATTAAGTAGGGGAGCCAAGTAACTAATTAAATTAAGTACGGGAGCCGAGGATTTATTAAAATTAAAATAGGGGAGCCCTAATTAAATTAAGGAGGGGAGCTTAGGAACTAATTAAATTAAGGAGGGGAGCCGAGAAACTAATTAAATAATCCAATAAGCGACTGCAATCTCAGCTGTAACCTCAGATTGATCTTATTATTTGATTAAATAACAATAAGCGACTGTGTGACTCATGTCTCCCACTATGACGCACGCCTTGGAGCCAAGTAACTAATTAAATTAAGGAGGGGAGCCGAGAAACTAATTAAATAATCCAATAAGCGACTGCAATCTCAGATGTAACCTCAGATTGATGTTATTATTTCATTAAATAACAACTAGACGACCCGTGCGAAAATTTCGCGAATAAAATCCGATGAATAGTGAGGTTGAATATAATTTCACCAAGTTCAGTCATTACTCTTCATACTCCTACTTCATTTATCGATTTTGGTTAGAAATCCGGGGAGATAAATGGCTCGAAACACAAAAAAACGTATTTTAGAAATATTGACATTTTTGCGCTTTATGGGTCGAATTATGAAAAATTCCTTTCTTAGAATATAATGTTACCATGGCGGAAACCTTAGTCTTTAATACGATATGTCATTTATCTATATCGATTAGATATCAAGGGAAATATAAGGCTCGAGACACAAAAATACGTTGTAGAACAATTTATACTTTTTCCCTTTAATAGTTGAATCCCAAACACTTCTTTCTTAAAATATGATGTCAGCAAAGCTGAGACATTATTCCTCACAATCGTACTTGATTTATCGATTTTGGATAGATATCAAGGGAGATAAGTGGCTCGAGACACAAAAAACGCATTTTAGAAAAAGTGATATTTTTGCCCTATAAGGGTCGAATTACGAAAAATTCTTTTCTTAAAATATAATGTTACCATGGCGGAGACCTTATTCTTTAATATGATACCTCATTTATCTATATCGGTTAGATATTAAGGGAGATAAATCGCGCGTGACAAAAAAATCGGTTATAGAAAAATTTATACTTTTTTCCTTTAAGGGTTGAATTCCAAAAACATTCTTTCTTAAAATATGATTTCACAAAGCTGATACATTACTCCTTATATTCCTACTTCATTTATCGATTTTGGTTAGATATCCAGGGAGATAAATGGCTCGAGATACAAAAAACGCATTTTAGAAAAATTGACATTTTTGCCTTTAAAGGGTCGAATTACGAAAAATTCCTTTGTTAAAATATAATGTTACCACGGCGGATCTTTAATATGATACCTCATTTATCTATATCGGTTCGATATCAAGGGAGATAAATCGCCCGTGACACAAAAATCGGTAATAGAAAAATTTATACTTTTTTCCTTTAAGGGTTGAATTCCAAAAACATTCTTTCTTAAAATATGATGTCACAAAGGTGAGACATTACTCCTCATAATCCTACCTCATTTATCGATTTTGGTTAGATATCCAGGGTGATAAATGGCTCGAGATACAAAAAACGCATTTTAGAAAAAGTGTCATTTTTGCCCTATAAGGGTTGAATTACGAAAATTTCCTTTCTTAAAATATAATGTTACCATGACGGAGACCTTATTCATTAATATGATGCCTCATTTATCTATATTGGTTAGATATTAAGGGAGATAAATCGCTCGTGAGACAAAAATGCATTATAGAAAAATTTATACTTTTTCCCTTTAAGGGTTGAATTTCAAACACATTCTTTCTTACAATATGATGTCACAAAGCTGAGAAATTACTCCTCATAATCCTACCTCATTTATCGATTTTGGTTAGATATCCAGGGAGATAAATGGCTCGAGATACAAAAAACGCATTTTAAAAAAAGTGATATTTTTGCCCTATAAGGGTCGAATTACGAAAAATTCCTTTCTTAAAATATAATGTTACCATGGCGGAGACCTTATTCTTTAATATGATACCTCATTTATCTATATCGGTTAGATATTAAGGGAGATAAATCGCTCGTGACACAAAAATGCATTGCAAAAATATTGATACTTTTGCCCTTTAAGGGTCGAATTCCGAAAACTTTCTGGCTTAATATATGACGTCACTAAAGCGGAGATCTTAATCTTTAAAACGATACTTCATAAAACGGTTTCAGATAGGTATCCAGGGAGATAACTGACTCGTAACACAGAAAACAGCATTTTACAAAAATTTACATTTTTGCCCTTTAAGGGTCGAATTCCGAAAACTTCCTTGCTTAAAATACGATTTAACCAAAGTGGAGACCATAAGCTTTAAAATGACACCTCATTCATTGATTTCGGTTAAGTATGAAGGAAGATATAGGCTTGTGACAGAAAAATACCTGATAGAAATAATATATATGATAAGCGACTGTGTGACTCATGTCTCCCACTATGACTCACGCCTTCAGCTGCAACCTAAAATTTAGCTTCATATGAATCACCTGGGGTGTAAGGGTTTGGGAGAGACAATACTAGTCTTTTCCAACCAAATGTCAACCTCTCCTTCACGTGGTGCACCCTGTTTGCACGGACGAGGCTCTGGCGACTGAAAGATTCCCGGTATAAGGAGTCACCCACTGCTTGCCAACGGCCTCCGAAAGGAGAGCAGAAGAGCGGGGAGTGGTTCAGGGCACCCTCTTGCCCTTGGGGTTGGAAACGGCCCCTAAAGGCGGATGAATCAGAAATGATCAACGGCATGGGGATGCAGAAGGCAACGGGAAACCACTGCATTAAAGACCCAAAGGGTATCCCGAGGACATGTAATCCTCTCAAATTACATATATCATGATGGCTTCTTCCTGGGTAAAATATTCCGGAGGTAAAATAGTCCCCCAATCGGATCTCCGGGTGGGGACTGCTCAGGGAGGAGTCATCAGAATGGATAGAAACATTCTACGAGTCGGAGCGTGGAATGCTAGAAGTCTGAATAGGGCAGGTAGGTTAGAAAACTTAAAAAGGGAGATGTAACAACTTAAGTTAGATGTTGTTGGGATTAGTGAGATTAAATGGAAGGGCGCACAGGATTTCTGGTCTGGGGAACACAGGATAATTAGCACACAAGCTGTCAATGGAGTCACTGGTGTAGGATTTGTAATGAACAAGAAAGTAGGGAAACGGGTGAGTTATTATGAACAGTTTAGTGACAGGATTATTTTGATGAGGTTAGAAACTAAGCCCGTCCCAACCACATTAGTACAAGTATATATGCCAACGTCACAGGAAGATGATGAAGAAATAGAAAAAATATACGCTGAAATTGAAGAATTAATCCAATATGTGAAAGGGGAGGAAAATCTAATAATCATGGGTGATTGGAATGCAATAGTGGGAGAAGGAAAAGAGGGGAATACTGTAGGAAGTTTTGGTCTAGGAGAAAGAAATGAACGAGGAAGCAGGTTGCTAGAATTTTGTGAAAGATATAAGCTAGTAGTGGCGAACACACTGTTTAAGAACCATGCAAGAAGAATATACACCTGGAAACGTCCTGGGGATACAGGCAGATATCAGCTAGATTATATCATGGTCAAACAGAGATTCAGGAATCAAGTTCTAGACTGTAAAGCGTACCCAGGAGCAGACATAGTCTCGGACCATAATGTGATAGTAATGAAGTGCAGGCTGAAATTCAAGCGAATAAGGAAGCAGCATAAACAGAACAGACTGGCGGTGAATAAGTTGAAACCATCTAGCACAAGAGAAAAATTTCCAGAAATGGCAGACTTAGGTCTCAGAAGTAACTGTGAAAAGAGCTCAACCGAGGACGAATGGAATGCATTAAACACCGAAATAATGAAAGCTGGCAAAGAAACATTAGGCTTTAGGGAACAAGCTGCCCGAAAACCTTGGATCACAGAAGAAATTTTGGAGCTGATGGATCAGAGGAGAAGGTACAAAAATGCTCAGGATGAATCAGGAAGAGAGCAGTACACGCAATTTAGAAATCAAATAAATAGGAAATGCAAAATAGCAAAAGAAAAATGGCTACAAGAAAAGTGTGAAGAAGTAGAAAAGGAAATGGTCGTAGGAAAAGTAGATGTTGCATATAGAAAGATCAAACAGAGTTTTGGAGAAATGAAGAAAAGAGGTATGAACATTAAAGCTGCCGATGGGAAACCTCTTTTAAGCTCAGAAGATAGAGCTAACCGATGGAAGGAATACATTGAGAAACTGTATGATGGGGACGACTTGAACAATAGTGTATTGGAAAAGGAAGGTTATGTCGACATTGATGACTTAGGAGATCCTGTTTTGAGAACAGAATTTAATAAAGCTCTGAATGACTTGAAAGCAAATAAGGCAGTTGGAATTGATGAGATCCCTGCAGAACTTCTTAAAATCTCTAGGAGAGTAAGGAATCGAAAGATTATTCAAGCTGATATCAAAAAGTTATGAAACAGGAGAAATTCCAACTGATTTTAATAAAAATATCATCTTCACACTTCCAAAGAAAGCACAAGCCGACAAATGTGAGAATTATCGCACCATTAGTCTAACATCACATGCTTCAAAATTACTGACCAGAATAATATACAGAAGGATGGAAAGGGTAGTAGAAGAGATAGTAGGTGAAGATCAGTTTGGGTTTAGGAAAAATCGCGGTACAAGGGAAGCAATTCTGTCTTTAAGATTAATACTTGAAGGGCGGATCAAGAAAAACAAAGATACTTTTATGGCATTTGTTGATTTAGAAAAAGCTTTTGATAATGTTAGGTGGGACAAGATGTTCAAAATTTAAAGAAGTCAGGTCTAAAGTATCGAGATAGAAGAATACTCTATAAACTATATAAGAATCAAGTGGCTGTAATAAAAGTAGAGAATCACGAGAGACATGCATCAGTTAAAAAGGGTGTGAGACAAGGTTGTAGTCTATCCCCGTTAATATTCAACTTGTATGTAGAAGAAGCAATGAAGAAAGTCAAAGAAAAATTTCCATGTGGCATAAGTTTTCAGGGAGAAAAAATCAGTATGCTACGATTTGCTGATGACATTGTCTTGTTAGCAGAGAGGGCTGAGGATATTGAGAAGTTATTGAATGGCATGAACAAAATACTGAAGGAAGATTTTGGACTGAATATAAATCAAAGTAAGACAAAAGTGATGAAATGTAGCAGAAATGATACCAATACTAGCAGATTAAATATAAAAATAGGATCGGATGCAATAGGAGAAGTGAGTGAGTTCTGTTACTTGGGAAGCAAAATTACAACCGATGGCCGAAGCAGGAATGATGTTAAAAGCAGAATAGCACTAGCAAAAAGAGCCTTCATGAAAAAGAGAAACCTTTTAGTTTCAAATATTGATCTAGGAATTAGAAAGAACTTCTTAAAACTCTATGTGTGGAGCACAGCACTTTACGGTAGCGAAACATGGACTTTAGGAATACCGGAAAGAAAGAAACTTGAAGCATTTGAAATGTGGTGCTACAGAAGAATGCTGAAAATTAGGTGGAGAGACAAAGTAAGAAATGAACGAGTTTTGGAAATGATGGGTGAGAAAAGAAGTTTATGGAAGAAGCTTACAGGAAGAAGAGACAGGCTGGTAGGTCATATTTTGAGACATGCTGGATTGGTTAATTTGTTAGTGGAGGGAACAGTCGAAGGTAAGAACTGTAGAGGTAGACAGAGATTAGAATATATGAAGCAGATAATTGAGGACGTGGGTTGTAAGGGGTATGTAGAAACGAAAGGTTAGCACAGGATAGGAAGGGATGGAGGATTGCATTCAAACCAGTCTAAAGACTGACGACAGCAAAAAAAAAAAAAAAAAAAAAAATGAATCACCTCCTCCTGGATTCAAACCCGCGCAGCGACCGCCGAGGGAAGAGCCCGGCGGGGTTGCATATCACCCCTGCAAATACGCAAGACGACTACATCACGCGAGTAATCGATACATTCACACGCAATGAAATCTTTCTACTGTAAATGTCTGGGCGTATTAGCTGCTAATTAAAAAAAGTATCATAAGCAAATCCGTGATAAATACGAGCTTCATTAAAAAACAATGATTCGAATAATGCTTAACTCTATCTTCGTGGTTTATTTTTTATATCTTTACGCCTCATCGATGTCGAGGTCATTAGAGGAGGGATAGGATTGAGGACAAGTAATTTGGCCATGGCCTTTTCGCCTGGAGTTATTAACCACTGGATGGGGATTCGAACTGGCGTCCACCCGAATGAGAAAGTCCATGCTCGCTACCATAAAGTGCTGTGCTTCACAAATTGAGTTTTATAACCACCTCCCACTCTTCTGCCTCTATGAATCACCACCTCCCACTCTTCAGCCCCCGAAGTATGAATCACCTCCTCCTGGATTCAAGCCCGCGTTTTGTGTCCCCCAAGCCAAGTGACTCATGTCTCCCACTCTTCTGCCTCAATGGAAACATGCAGTGGTTGTGGGAATACACAAAAGTGGGAAGGACGCACATCAATCGCAAAACTACAGACCTATTAGCCTTCTACCAGCCATCAGCGAGGTATTCGAAAGGCTACTGCTAAAACGACTGTCCACTCATATTGAGGACACAAATGCCTTACCAAATCACCAGCTAGGATTTCGGCGCGACCACTCAACTACTCAGCAGCTGATGAGAGTAACAGAAGCTGTCACAAAAGCATTCAACCACAAACAATACTGTGCCATGGTGATGCTTGACATCTCACGCGCATTTGATTCCGTATGGCACTCGGGCCTCCTACTTAAGCTATATGAGCAGGGTATCCCGGGACCATACGTGAAATTAATAAGATCATATCTGACAGATCGCACTTTCAGTGTTCGAGTCGACAGAGCCTTCTCAAGTGTAAGAATAGTGAAAGCCGGTGTTCCCCAAGGCTCAGTTCTGGGCCCGACTTTATACTCATTATATACTGCTGACGTCCCCACATCCAATGGTGTTTTGGTCGCAACATACGCTGACGATACCGCTTACCTCGCAGCCAGCCGCAGCAAAATTTTAGCCATTCGCCGTCTTCAGGAAGTCCTCCAGGTAACGGAGAGCTGGGCCCGGAAGATGGAGAATTGATATTAACCCAGCCAAGACACAGGCAATAATCATCAGCAAAAGACTTGGGCCCCGTCGGCAACGTCAACCGGACCCCTTTCTTCACCTTCATGGTAACGACATACCCTGGTCAGCTACTGCACGCTATCTAGGAGTGTTGCTAGACAGGAGACTCACCTGGCAAGCCCATATTAATGACATCCGCAGGAAAGCAAGCATGAGGCTTCACAGCCTATACTCGCTGCTTAACAAAAACAATAATCTAGCCCCAAGAACTGGCATTAAGATATACACCACCCTTGTAAGACCAATTATTGAGTACGCCTGTCCAGTGTGGGCATACGCTGCTGACAGCCATATACTCAGATTACAAACAATACAAAACAGGGCACTGAAGAGAGCTCTACATCTTCCAACCAGTTTTCCAACCTATGCACTCTATGAAACACCACCTCCCACTCTTCCAATAAACGCTCGCTCCAACCCTCACTCCTCCAGTCTTGCCGTTAGTCTTGACGCAGTCACAATGTATAAATTATAAGACAAACATAACAATCAAAACTACCCACTGCGTTTAATAATGCACTATATCGGTCGCCTGTTTTGGTGGATAAGTGAAACTGAATATCACAAATCAACTGTTCTTTGTTACCGTAAAATGTGCTAGAAACAGACAAATATTGTTTCAAAGGTGTTGAGAATGCACATTGTTTTCAGAGCACTCTGTCAATAGTTAGTGTATGAAAAACGCCGCTTGTCTCTGGTATAGTGGGCTGCGAATAACGTCGTTAATTCAATTCCCGCGATACTCAGCAGCGTAGAAGTTAGGGTCGCTGGTTGAATTTCGGCTCAAGGATCGAAATTGTACTTTGTGAAAACTATATACTTGGACAGCTCACTCAAATGTATGACGACAACAAATACTAACGCTTGGCGTCAAATGCCAGTCTTGCATTCAGTAGGACGCGGTTTCGATCACGCACCACGACCCCGAATTTCGATTTTCCATAATTTCGCGACGTTAATTAAGATGAATCCTGGAAGGGTTCCCTCATTAGTGCAAGGCCAAATTCCCATTCCTTCTTATACCGCAATCTTATTCTAATGACCTCGATGCCGACGAGACGTAAAACCCTAAAAGAAAGCTTTTACATCAAGGAAAAACACCGTCGGTTCTCTTTGCGTTCTTGCATTATCCTTTTTCCTTCCCTTAAGTAAGAACGAGAAAAGTTCATTCTATTTATCACTGAGAGCGTTGACAGAACTAAAAGTTTTGTGATGAATCGAAAAAAAAAGCACTGCAAGTTTATCCCGGGTGAATCTACCCGTATTAAGTATGATAATAATATTTTGCATACCCCTTTTAACGAGAGATTCCCTTCAGAACTACATTGGAACTAATCGAAGGGCTATTAGATAATGTTAAGCACCGCTTGTATGTATAATGACAGATCTACCCATACCACTAGGTATTTCACCTCGCGTAAGCTATAGACGTCAGCGCCTTGACTCAGGTGGTTGCTGCACCTACGCCTGATTAACTGGTTCAAGTCTTATTCATCATAGGAGCAGTCCTAATCACCAGAGACTTGAGTTAAGCCAGAAACCTCTCTGCAGTGTGTGTGGAATGAGAGAATAAGACACTGTTCGTTGTGATCCGTCCATCGGATGGGGGTTAATATAGGCGCCTTGCAGCCCACTCGTGTCTTTCAGAAGGTTAGGCCTGAATGGACCAGCAATGAGTTTTACCCTCTCTCTTCTATCATCTTTCATTCATTCAAAACTAAACCAACACACTACAATGAACATACAGACACCACAGTGATCCATAAAAAACAGTAACAACTGACTGATTTGAAATAAGATCATCGCCCTTATACCATAACAAAACGAAGCGCGACGAGGCAGCTAAGCACGAGTCCAAGCAATAGCTTAAAAAGTTGCACTAAACGACTGCAAAGGATCCAGAGTGGTCCCTTGAAGAACCATGGTACCGAGCGTTTTGGGTGAGTGGTAAGGTTCTTGTCTCTTATTCGGGAGGAGGTGGAGTCAAATCCCCGTCCAGCTATTTAGATTTCAGAATTCAATTAATTTCCGAAGTCACTCTCGGCAAATGCCGTGAAGGTTCCTTCAAAAGGCCACGGCTGAATTCCTTCCTGTTCCTTGCCCCCAGTCCTTTCCTGCCTCTAATGGTACTGACGCCGATTAGACGTAATGTCATAAAAAAGAGAACTATGGTACCATATTCCAAATAGCACGGATATTTAATAAGTTTAAATAGCTTCATACATTCTGAAGAAGTCCTGGATCTTTGATCCGTTATATCGCAGTAACTTCGACGGCTGGTAGGGCTACTGCTTCACGCCTCGTTGACGTCAAGAGCATTAGAGGCGGGAAAGGACTTGGGGCGACCAATAGGAACGAGTTCAGCCATGGCCTTTTGAAGGAACCATACCGGCATTCGCCTGGACGGGGATTCGAACCCGTGTCCTACCGAATGTGAGGCTAGAGCGTTACAGCTCACCCGACACGCTCGGTAGTAACTTCAACACATGATGATTATTTCACCTGCTATTAATTATTATTGAGTCCATAATCGCTTGAGCATTAATTTAACGTACCTCTTCGGGGACATTCGGTATCAAACTCCTAGCTAACAATGTAAACGTTTACGACTGAAAACTTTAAATTAGGAAATAACGTTAATAACTACGTAATAGCACTATGGCACAGAATTTTTGGAAGTGAAAAATATGAGACAGAAAGAACAGAATGAACAAGACGAAAGAAGAGAGGAATGCAGGCAAACACACGAGAGGTGCTGAAATTTAAGTTACGATTCGGATTTAGCATATAGTAATAGAAATGCTACAGCTGGTAGCACTGGTTAACACGAGATGACATGTACTATATTGAGTCGCTCACCAAACAGAGAACAAGCTTAAGAGTAAACGTCAAATTTTAACGGATTATGAAGCTTTGCCCGTAACCTATACAATTAACTAAGTTAGTCATCCCTGTCTTAGTAAAATTATTTTTTCAAAGGTGTACATGAAGCAGAAATGTATCCAAGCGTAGAACATCAAATTATTAATAAATTTCAAACACCATCAGAAATTTGTGAAGCACTTAACAAGTAGATTTGTGAGGGTATTTTCAAGTTGTGTATATTAATGAAATAAAGTTTTAAGAAGTTATCGAGAACGTATCGATAATAAACCACACAAGTCAATAAATACCGTTCAATAACTGTGAATAATTTAGAGCAAGTATTTCTAGAGATCATCAGGAACCAAAAGGAATATCACCAGACCCACGTGTCCAAGGCACGCTCAGGGTCGCTGGAATTAGCTGGCAGATGATAGCCAGAGATCGTTCTACCTAGAGTTCTGTCTAGGTTCATAAGAGGCCACATCATTTCATGTTTTAGTTCACTGATGACAATTGCTTTAACCGTTAAAGAATCACGGTAAAATATCTGGGAAAATTATATTGTATGTCATGTACACCGTTAGCATCAGAAGGCAGCCCGAGGTATCCACCTCCTGTTTTGTTTTGGGACACCCAAGTAACAGTTGCAAGCTAAAGGAATTAAATATCAAGCAGTAATAATTAAACGCTAACAATATTTCTTTACCAGAATATGTAACATTAATGACGTGTGAAGCGTTGATAAGTATGAATGAAATGTGGGATTTGCATCGGATGAGATAGAACATGTGTTCAAAGTGATTAAAACTATTGAATACAAAAGAGTAAGCATTAACTTTGAACTGCTTACCGTCGCCTGTAATCTATACCATTTACCAATTTCATCATCCCTGTCTGAGTAACAAGAAATAGGTGATGCAATTTAGCTTACCATATACATCATGTGGCGGATAACTTCTCACCTGCAAAATAAATTATAAAAGCTAGAGTCAAAATAAAAAAAGGAAACTAAAAAACATAAAATAAATATTTATTTCTGAAACATTAAAAAAAGATAAAAACACCAGATTGTCTCCCGTGCCTGTTCTCACTGAGTCAATGAAAAGGCGTGCGTAGGTATGTTCATTCCACTAACCATTCCTGATTTTAATACATCACAATATCTGAAGATCAACCAGCCTATGACAATCTTTTTGACTTTTGCTGAAGAATATTTAATGGAAAATAATTCAGTATAAAAATCATAGTTCAATATTAAATCACCCAAGAGATCCGTAAAAGATCAAAACAAGGTTTTTTTAGGATACGGAAAAAAACGTCAAATAGACTGAGTACATCGTGTTTTTGTAGGTCGGTATACCGGCGCATATTACCGCTTTCTAGCGCAATGAAATTCCGGTCTTCAATGCGGTCCTAACAATGCGGTTACCGGTAATAGGTCCCGGTCGGAAAACTCCGGTAAACCCTCTCGGTCCGCGGTTTTAGACCTGCGAATTCCGGTATTTCTGTCCGCAATGAGGAAGGGGGGCTCCCTCTCGCCGCGCCCGCCTGGGCAGGTTGACCCAAAATTTGTCTTTGATGAGCTGCTATTAACAAATGACTTTTGACCAAACATTGCCAAGTGTTTAGTTCAGAACATCAAGAACTACAACAGAACTTCGCAGATACATAACCAAACACGGAGATTTCAGCAACTATAGAGTGGTGGATAAAACTGGCGAAACCCAAGACCCGTCAAAGACGAATCCTTTATATCATGAAATAGCTACATAAGTGATTCCTTAATTCGTGCTCGCCGACATTCATTAGAACTTTTTGCAAAGTCAGTCCTGGAGACTTGTGTTTCCTGGCCGCAGATAGAACTGGAATTGGAAACTGTGTCGCAATGCATGCCTGATACCCAACCATAAATGTAGCTTCTACCAGCTGTACTAGAACTAAACCGTTGATCGTCGGTCTGGTGTACTGTTTAACTGAAGCATTATTACGAATGGTCTGGAATTTGCTGGTGATTCGCCCGGTCGATACTCTTTCACTGTTCCAAATGCTCCGTTTACCAAGTCCTTCTTTGTACAGAATTTGTGAACATTATAGGAAGTTCTTTACAGGCGTAAGGATTAGGGCCAATCCCGTTGGCAATAGATACTTCCCAAGTACTTCCAGAAGCCACAGTGTTGTATGCCACAATTCTGGCTATCGGTACTGTCATTGCTCTCAGTTTCTGTTGATTGTCCTCTTGGATAAGCTGTTCTTTTGTGTATTTTTTTTTAAAACTTTGCCTCATCTTTCCTTATAAATCATTCTGATTTGCTGCTATAGCCAATTTTTTCAAGTTTCCTGAGTTTCCTGAGTTTGTCCGTTTCCAATTTTATCAAGCAAGAAAACTAATATTTTATTATTATTTTTTTTAAATCGCTTTTGTCTTTACTTTTATTGGTTAACGATAATCATCAGATACAGCGTGTATTGTTTGATTGATAGCCAGCTTTAACGATGAGGAATATAATGGTAATCGTCAACCATTCAAAGCAGTTTGTATTGAGTACTACTCAGGACTGTCAATTTTGTAACAGCTGAATATTTGTTTTTGCAGCAACATCTGATCTTTACAAAACCTTTAGCACCATATTTAGAGATGGTCCTCCTCCCATATTTCAAAAAATTTACGTACAAACCGAGTAAAAATTTACAGTTTTTCCCATTCTCCGCTTGTCAAAGTAGAATATAGGCTACAAATCATGAAAATATCATGCTCAATCACTATGCAAAATTTTAATTGAATCTGTTTGATGGTGTTTCCTATAACTTCAAAAAATTGGGTTTGACTTTTTCAGCCCCTTGGGGTGATTTTAGATCAAAATTTTACTTTTCCATTTTCATGCATAAAACATCAAAGGATCCTGTGGTATAATTCTTGTTTAATACCTCATAAACAAAAGCATATTCTCGACCAATTCCTCCAATGTGAATTTTGGTAGACTGTGCCAATTTTTAACAAATGAGTATTTTTTGCAGCAACTTGGGATCTATTCAAAACCTTTTGCACCATATTTCAAGTTGTTCCTCTCTGCAATTTTCAAAAACTTTCATACAGATCGGTTCACGATTTTTGGTTTTTACGTTACTGCCGCTGTCAGAGGTCATTCAGGGTAATAGACGAATTCACACAAGTAGAGAAAAAACGTGCTTAATCACTATGCAAAGTTTTAACTCAGTCTATTTGACGTTTTTTTCCGTATCCTAAAAAAACCTTGTTTTGATCTTTTACGGATCTCTTGGGTGATTTAATATTGAACTATGATTTTTATACTGAATTATTTTCCATTAAATATTCTTCAGCAAAAGTCAAAAAGATTGTCATAGGCTGGTTGATCTTCAGATATTGTGATGTATTAAAATCAGGAATGGTTAGTGGAATGAACATACCTACGCACGCCTTTTCATTGACTCAGTGAGAACAGGCACGGGAGACAATCTGGTGTTTTTATCTTTTTTTACTGTTTCAGAAATAAATATTTATTTTATGTTTTTTAGTTTCCTTTTTTTTATTTTGACTCTAGCTTTTATAATTTATTTTGCAGGTGAGAAGTTATCCGCCACATGATGTATATGGTAAGCTAAATTGCATCACCTATTTCTTGTTACTCAGACAGGGATGATGAAATTGGTAAATGGTATAGATTACAGGCGACGGTAAGCAGTTCAAAGTTAATGCTTACTCTTTTGTATTCAATAGTTTTAATCACTTTGAACACATGTTCTATCTCATCCGATGCAAATCCCACATTTCATTCATACTTATCAACGCTTCACACGTCATTAATATTACATATTCTGGTAAAGAAATATTGTTAGCGTTTAATTATTACTGTTTGATATTTAATTCCTTTAGCTTGCAACTGTTACTTGGGTGTCCCAAAACAAAGCAGGAGGTGGATACCTCTGGCTGCCTTCTGATGCTAACGGTGTACATGACATACAATATAATTTTCCCAGATATTTTACCGTGATTCTTTAACGGTAAAGCAATTGTCATCAGTGAACTCAAACATGAAATGATGTGGCCTCTTATGAACCTAGACAGAACTCTAGGTAGAACGATCTCTGGCGATTCTCTGCCAGCTAATTCCAGCGACCCTGAGCGTGCCTTCGGACACGTGGGTCTGGTGATATTCCTTTTGGTTCCTGATGATCTCTAGAAATACTTGCTCTAAATTATTCACAGTTATTGGACGGTATTTATTGACTTGTGTGGTTTATTATCGATACGTTCTCGATAATTTCTTAAAACTTTATTTCATTAATATACACAACTTGAAAATACCCTCACAAATCTACTTGTTAAGTGCTTCACAAATTTCTGATGGTGTTTGAAATTTATTAATAATTTGATGTTCTACGCTTGGATACATTTCTGCTTCATGTACACCTTTGAAAAAATAATTTTACTAAGACAGGGATGACTAACTTAGTTAATTGTATAGGTTACGGGCAAAGCTTCATAATCCGTTAAAATTTGACGTTTACTCTTAAGCTTGTTCTCTGTTTGGTGAGCGACTCAATATAGTACATGTCATCTCGTGTTAACCAGTGCTACCAGCTGTAGCATTTCTATTACTATATGCTAAATCCGAATCGTAACTTAAATTTCAGCACCTCTCGTGTGTTTGCCTGCATTCCTCTCTTCTTTCGTCTTGTTCATTCTGTTCTTTCTGTCTCATATTTTTCACTTCCAAAAATTCTGTGCCATAGTGCTATTACGTAGTTATTAACGTTATTTCCTAATTTAAAGTTTTCAGTCGTAAACGTTTACATTGTTAGCTAGGAGTTTGATACCGAATGTCCCCGAAGAGGTACGTTAAATTAATGCTCAAGCGATTATGGACTCAATAATAATTAATAGCAGGTGAAATAATCATCATGTGTTGAAGTTACTACCGAGCGTGTCGGGTGAGCTGTAACGCTCTAGCCTCACATTCGGTAGGACACGGGTTCGAATCCCCGTCCAGGCGAATGCCGGTATAGGTTCCTTCAAAAGGCCATGGCTGAACTCGTTCCTATTGGTCGCCCCAAGTCCTTTCCCGCCTCTAATGCTCTTGACGTCAACGAGGCGTGAAGCAGTAGCCCTACCAGCCGTCGAAGTTACTGCGATATAACGGATCAAAGATCCAGGACTTCTTCAGAATGTATGAAGCTATTTAAACTTATTAAATATCCGTGCTATTTGGAATATGGTACCATAGTTCTCTTTTTTATGACATTACGTCTAATCGGCGTCAGTACCATTAGAGGCAGGAAAGGACTGGGGGCAAGGAACAGGAAGGATTCAGCCGTGGCCTTTTGAAGGAACCTTCACGGCATTTGCCGAGAGTGACTTCGGAAATTAATTGAATTCTGAAATCTAAATAGCTGGACGGGGATTTGACTCCACCTTCCTCCCGAATAAGAGACAAGAACCTTACCACTCACCCACAACGCTCGGTACCATGGTTCTTCAAGGGACCACTCTGGATCCTTTGCAGTCGTTTAGTGCAACTTTTTTAAGCTATTGCTTGGATTCGTCCTTAGCTGCCTCGTCGCGCTTCGTTTTGTTATGGTATAAGGGCGATGATCTTATTTCAAATCAGTCAGTTGTTACTGTTTTTTATGGATCACTGTGGTGTCTGTATGTTCATTGTAGTGTGTTGGTTTAGTTTTGAATGAATGAAAGATGATAGAAGAGAGAGGGTAAAACTCATTGCTGGTCCATTCAGGCCTAACCTTCTGAAAGACATGAGTGGGCTGCAAGGCTCCTATATCAATCCCCATCCGATGGACGGATCACAACGAACAGTGTCTTATTCTCTCATTCCACACACACTGCAGAGAGGTTTCTGGCTTAACTCAAGTCTCTGGCGATTAGGACTGCTCCTATGCTGAATAAGACTTGAACCAGTTAATCAGGCGTAGGTGCAGCAACCACCTGAGTCAAGGCGCTGACGTCTATAGCTTACGCGAGGTGAAATACCTAGTGGTATGGGTAGATCTGTCATTATACATACAAGCGGTGCTTAACATTATCTAATAGCCCTTCGATTAGTCCAATGTAGTTCTGAAGGGAATCTCTCGTTAAAAGGGGTATGCAAAATATTATTATCATACTTAATACGGGTAGATTCACCCGGGATAAACTTGCAGTGCTTTTTTTTTTCGATTCATCACAAAACTTTTAGTTCTGTCAACGCTCTCAGTGATAAATAGAATGAACTTTTCTCGTTCTTACTTAAGGGAAGGAAAAAGGATAATGCAAGAACGCAAAGAGAACCGACGGTGTTTTTCCTTGATGTAAAAGCTTTCTTTTAGGGTTTTACGTCTCGTCGGCATCGAGGTCATTAGAATAAGATTGCGGTATAAGAAGGAATGGGAATTTGGCCTTGCACTAATGAGGGAACCCTTCCAGGATTCATCTTAATTAACGTCGCGAAATTATGGAAAATCGAAATTCGGGGTCGTGGTGCGTGATCGAAACCGCGTCCTACTGAATGCAAGACTGGCATTTGACGCCAAGCGTTAGTATTTGTTGTCGTCATACATTTGAGTGAGCTGTCCAAGTATATAGTTTTCACAAAGTACAATTTCGATCCTTGAGCCGAAATTCAACCAGCGACCCTAACTTCTACGCTGCTGAGTATCGCGGGAATTGAATTAACGACGTTATTCGCAGCCCACTATATCAGAGACAAGCGGCGTTTTTTCATACACTAACTATTGACAGAGTGCTCTAAAAACAATGTGCATTCTCAACACCTTTGAAACAATATTTGTCTGTTTCTAGCACATTTTACGGTAACAAAGAACAGTTGATTTGTGATTTTCAGTTTCACTTATCCACCAAAACAGGCGACCGATATAGTGCATTATTAAACGCAGTGGGTAGTTTTGATTGTTATGTTTGTCTTATAATTTATACATTGTGACTGCGTCAAGACTAACGGCAAGACTGGAGGAGTGAGGGTTGGAGCGAGCGTTTATTGGAAGAGTGGGAGGTGTTCATAGAGGCAGAAGAGTGGGAGACATGAGTCACTTGGCTTGGGGGACACAAAACGCGGGTTTGAATCCAGGAGGAGGTGATTCATACTTCGGGGGCTGAAGAGTGGGAGGTGGTGATTCATAGAGGCAGAAGAGTGGGAGGTGGTTATAAAATTCAATTTGTGGAGCACAGCACTTTATGGTAGCGAAGCATGGACTTTCTTATTCGGGTGGACGCCAGTTCGAATCCCCATCCAGTGGTTAATAACTCCAGGCGAAAAGGCCATGGCCAAATTACTTGTCCTCAATCCTGTCCCTCCTCTAATGACCTCGACATCGATGAGGCGTAAAGATATAAAAAATAAACCACGAAGATAGAGTTAAGCATTATTCGAATCATTGTTTTTTAATGAAGCTCGTATTTATCACGGATTTGCTTATGATACTTTTTTTAATTAGCAGCTAATACACCCAGCCATTTACAGCAGAAAGATTTCATTGCGTGTGAACGTATCGATTACTCGCGTGATGTAGTCGTCTTGCGTATTTGCAGGGGTGATATGCAACCCCGCCGGGCTCTTCCCTCGGCGGTAACTTCGCGGGTTTGAATCCAGGGGGAGGTGATTCATATGAAGTTAAATTTTAGGTTGCAGCTGAAGGCGTGAGTCATAGTGGGAGACATGAGTCACACAGTCGCTTATTGTTATTTAATGAAATAATAAGATCAATCTAAGGTTACAGGTGATATTGCAGTCACTTATTGGATTATTTAATTAGTTTCTCGGCTCCCCTCCTTAATTTAATTAGTTCCTCGGCTCCCCTACTTAATTTAATTAGGGCTCCCCTATTTTAATTTAATTAACTCCTCGGCTCCCCGACTTAATTTAATTAGGGCTCCCCTATTTTAATTTAATTAAAACTGGCAACGCACCTGCGTCCATAAGAAATACACTGGGAAAAACTGGCAACGCACCGGCCTTCAAACACTACTGATGGCTCCCATACTCCAATGGAACATTAATGGTTTTATGGCTCACAAAGAGGAGTTACAACTCTTAGTACGGTCTGACCGATTGTGTCTCTGTCTCCAAGAGACACACTTCAGACCAACACGTCAACCAGTGTTTTACCTAAAGGACGATACCTAGGGTGATCAAGCGAAGGGAGGAGTGGCGGTGTTTGTACGGAACACTGTCCACTCCGAACCAGTAGCTGTCACCTCTCCCTTACAAGCAGTAGCAGTTAAATTACATGGACCGTTGCAACTGACTGTACGCTCAATATATCTACCGCCGGGATCACCAGTTGATTGCGGCCAGCTGGCTGACATTACTCGGGAACTCTCTCGGCCTTTTCTCCTATTGGGAGACTTTAACGCGCACAATGCCTTGTGGGGTTCGACCACCAATTGCCCCAGAGGTCGAGAGGTTTGTAGATTATTGTAGCAGGAAGATTTGTGCGTCCTAAATACCGGTCAGATGACGCACTTCACTACTGCTTCCGGTTCGTCCTCTGCCATTGATCTCTCTCTTTGCTCTCCTTCAATTGCGGACTCCGTGTATTGGGAAGTGGATCGTGACCTACATGGAAGCGACCACTTCCCAATATGGATACACGTAGAGTTCGAACGAAGGGTAAGAACTTCCATACGAAAATGGAATATCAGCAGAGCTGACTGACAGCTCTATAATAGTTCAGTCCATCTTGAACAGCGCCATAGTATCAATGAGGAGGTGAAACATCTCACAGATGTAATTCACTTGGCTGCTGATATATCCATCCCTAGCAACTCTGGAGCGCTGCGTAGAACGCCTGTCCCCTGGTGGAACGAGGAATGTCGTTCCGCTATACAGGGTTGCAGACGGGCCTTGCGTCGGTTGAAATTGCAGCCGACACCCGACAACCTCGCAGCGTTCCGGGTTGCTAGAGCTAAGGCGCGTCGTGTGATTAAGGAGAGTAAGAGGAGGTCATGGCTCACCTTTGTGGGCACCATTAACTGTTCCACGTCATCATCAAAGGTATGGGAGTCTATCCGCCGTATATCCGGGAGGTACTCTCGACCGCCAGTATCTGGATTACTGGATCGGTGACATGTAGTTACCGACGAGCGAATCATAGCGCAGTTGATGGCAGAGCACTTCGCTGCCAACACTTTGCCTGCCGGATTGGACCACCAGATCCAAAATCGACGAACATCTGCCAAAAGGCAAATCTTTAACCTCGACTCGTTGGAAATGCAGGACTACAATACCCTATTTTCATCTTGTGAGCTCGAGGCGGCCTTCAACAACGCCAAAGTCACTGTGCCAGGGCCTGATCTGATTCAGTAACAGATGCTGAGGCATCTTAACCTGGATGCTAAAGAATACCTCCCGGGTATTTTTAATGATTTTTTGACCGGACTCGTGGAAGGAAGCAATGATGATCCCAATTTTAAAACCAGGTAAAGACAAGTTGTTGCCAGGTAGCTACCGTAGCATTGCCTTAACGAGCTGCGTTGGGAAGACACTAGAGCGGATGGTGAACTGCCGCCTCGTCGGGTGTCTTGAGTCCCGTAAACTGTTGAGCCGTTTTCAGTGTGGATTCAGGAAGTTCCATTCCACCACGGATAACCTGATCCTACTGAAAGCGGCGATTCAAGACGCCTTCATCCGCAGCCAATATCTTGTTGGTATATTTTTTGACATCGAAAAGGCATACTATACTACCTGACGGCATGTAATTTAAAAACAACTATATGAATGGGGTTTCAGGGGAAATCTTCCCGATTTTTAAAATCATTTTTATCTCGACGTTGCTTCCGGTACCGATTCGATAGAGAAGTGTCAGACCTTTTTATTCAGGAAAACGGTGTTTCTCAGGGTTCAGTTTTAAGTGTAACCCCTTTTGCTATTGCCATTAACAGCATCTGAACTGTTATAAGGAGGCCCATCCGGTACTCCTTATACGTTGACGACTTTTTAATTTTTTGTGCATCGGTTTGCCTGAGAAGTGCTGAGCGGCAGCTGCAGCTCACGCTGAACAGGCTGGATGGATGGTCAGTGCACACCGGCTTTCGTTTCTCTGCTGAGAAAACTTGGTGTGTACTTTTTAGCTGCAGTAGAAGTCTTTTAGCAGAACCTCATCTCACCTTGAGGAACAACTTTTTAAGTTTTATTGAAACTGTTCGGTTTCTGGGCCTCATTTTCTACAGTTGGCTTACATGGCTGCCACATCTTAAAGATGTCAAAGCCAGAGCCATGAAAGCTCTTAATGTTTTAAAGTGTCTGTGTGGCAGGTCGTGATCCGCCAACCGCTCCTGCATGCTACAATTTTATAGAGTCTTTGTACGATCGCGGTTGGAGTATGGTTGCATTGTCTACAGTTCGGCAGGGGAGAGTTATCTCCGTATACTGGATATTGTGCACTATGCAGGAATTCGTCTCGCCACAGGTTCATACCGCACCAGTCCGAATTCCAGTTTTTGTGCGGATTCTGGCGAGCCGCCGCTTTTCATCCGCTGGCGTCTCCTCATGGTGCGACACTATATATATATATATATATATATATATATATATATATATATATATATATATATATATATATATATATTGCCACAACTCCTTATTCATCTTAACTTTTAACGGTTATATGCCAACCGTCAAAGAGCAACTAAACCATTCAACCACCGTACAAAGTCTATATTGGAGGAATATGGGTTTCAAATGCCCTCTTTTTATCACCAGGGTTTTCGTAAATCTCCTCCTTGGCTTTTGAAGAGGCCCAGAACAGTTTCAAAATTTTCGCGGTACAACAAGCTGTGTACTGCCGACTTTGTTTTTACCCTAACTTTAGCGATGTTTCAATCAGTTTCGCGATTTTACCCTGGTATACGCGGATGGGTCTAAGCAGGCTAACGGGGTTGGCTGCTGTCTAGTGTTTCCTCTAGCGACAAGTAATTAAAATTAAATAGCTGTTGTAGCGTGCTGCGTGTTAGGCTTTGTTAAAGTCGCTCCAGCATATGACAGTAAGTTGCGGCACGAAGTACATCATATGCTGTGAATCCTTCTGCTGCATCCAGGCCACGGGAAGCATGTACCCAGCAAATTGTCCTATCCAGGAAATACAGGACACCCTCCGATCGCTTCAATCTTTTGGAAAGGAAGTCGTATTATGCTGGGTGCCCGGTCATGTGGGTATCAACGGGAACGAGGCAGCTGATGAAGCTGCAAAGTTAACCTGCAACACGGGCAGAATTGACTTTGATCCGGTCCCAAAGTCTGACCTCGCCTCGGCGGGTAAAAGATTTGTTTTTGACATTTGGCAGTGGCTGGAGACAGAGCATAATAAGCTCCGGCTGGTCAAACCGACCGTTCAGCCGTGTAGCAGCTCCTTCCAGCGGGCGAGGAGGGATGAGGTTCTCCTTACTCGCCTCCATATAGGGCACTGTCCTCTGACACACAGCTTTCTTCTCCGCCGGGAGATCCCACCGGAAAGTGATGCCTGTGGCGTACCTCTGACGGTGCGCCACATTTTAGTTGATTGTGCTTTGTTTTTAGACTTGAGGGCTGGCCAACGATCTGGCCCTTGTTTTAAACATTGAGACCAGCAGTGTGGCGAGTGTTTTAAAATTTTGCGTATTGGCCAGTCTAGTGGCTAAAATTTTAGGCAGATCGGCCTAGTTTTAAGATGGATGGGTGGCCTCTTTACAGCCTGCCATCCACGTGCATTGTTTTTATCTTTTATATTGTTATAATTCCTGTCTCGCTGGCCATTACACAGCCAGCGAGACATGTGTTTTTAATTCTGTTGTAAACATATTTGGCCTCCTTACAGCCATCCAGGTGTTGTACTGTCTCTGTCTGTATGGCCGACCCCTTTATAGTCGACCATGCAGACAGTATTTTAGTACTTTATAAAGCCACAGCTTTAGTTGGTAATTGTTAGGGCGCTAATGACCCCGCTGTAGACGCGTCCTAAAGCAGCAACAACAACATTGAGG
Source organism: Vandiemenella viatica (assembly GCA_031002005.1). NCBI lineage: Eukaryota > Metazoa > Arthropoda > Insecta > Orthoptera > Morabidae > Vandiemenella > Vandiemenella viatica. The sequence continues at coordinate 58,058,390 of JARYHS010008074.1, forward strand.
GAAACTCATTAACAATAAATTCTGATAAAACATATTATATTAGGTCTAAAATAAATAATTATACGCAAAAGTATTTACATATAAGCTGTAAAAATAACACAGTTTTGGAAACAAAGTATGAAATAAATTGGCATCCAAATGGATGAGAAACTTTGTTGTCAAGAGCATACGAGGATAACATTACTGGAAGTGCCACGTTTTCAATAAGAATTTTTCTAACAGCAGATTTGGAATAAAATTTTCATAGCACAGAAAAGAGCTAATAGGATGCAACGTAGGGTAAAACCATGATCTTCTTGCAGGCAACTCTTTAAAAAGCACAATATTCCTTCATTTACTGCTCAGTATATCTATTCTCTAAAGTGCTTTATCTTAGAACATTTCAACTTGTTTACATCAAATTCACTCGTACACAATTTCATAACAAAACGCAAACATCTCTGTCATTATTAAAAATAAGCTTTAATAATCCTGGGATACATCTGTTTAATAAACTTCCTAAATGTATTAAACAGTTTTTACGGAAACACTCAGGGATTATCTTACTGACAATTCCTTCCGCTCCATTCAAGAATTTGTACAAAAGAATTAACTGTATCTAATATAATTTTTGCAAAATTCAGTTGTAAAAATTGATATTTGTTTTATTTTATTTTTCACTGAGATTATAGCCTATGTATATAATATATAAATATTAAACTGTGACATGTTTTACGTCCTGGAGGTCCTTCCTCAGCAGGGGTCTATGGAACATGATTAATAAATAAATAAGTAAAATAGAACAGATGTATAAAGACTAAAGTGAAAATTTTGCATTGGTCGCATGATATTTACTTGTAAACAAACAAAAAAATAAAAAAATAAAAATAAACGTGTTGGAAATAAACTGGTACGGTGCAGAGCATTAAGGATAATAGGTTCTGTTAGGTATGTTTTGTTTGAACAAAGGTTATTGACTTTTAGCACTATTAAGAATAATGTTATTGTAATCTGTCTGACGCGGAGAAATAAATATTTTGAATTGCTAAAGAAAAGAAACCAACATTTTGGCAGTCATGGGTTGGCGGAAGAAGTATTTCATTGGACTCGTAAATTAAAGATTTTCGCATATTCTCCAATAAATTCAAATGAAAACGACGTCGTCTGTTTGCCAAACAATCCCATCCCAATTTATGTGACACTTTCGTAAGGACTGTAACTAGCAGTCACGAATAGAGCGGCTCTCTTCTCTACTTTCCCTAACGCGTCAATCAATCCCTTGCGATACGGATCCCGAACTCTACAACAGTAATCGAAATGCGGACGCACTAGTGTTTTGTACGCTATTTCCTTTGCATGAGCATTACAACTTCTCAATATAAGACCTATGAATCGTAATCTTGAATTAGTTTTGCCTAAGACGGAAGTTATGTGCAAGTCCCATTTCATGTTGCTTTGTACTGTTACGCCCAGATACTTCAGGGAATCAGTCCTGTCATTAACTGAATGTTAACTTTGCACTCGTGAATTTGCGGAGTCTTTTTATTACTTATTTTCATTGTCTTGCATTTTTTGCAGTTACGTGTAAGATTCCATTTGTGGCACCATTCGGAAATAACATCCAGATCGCGCTGAATTTCTAAGCAATCGTCATAGCACTACTTTTCTGTAGATAATTGCAGCATCAGCAAACAGTCGCAACCTACTATTAACATTGTCACCGAGATCGTTTATAAAATTAGGAAAAGAAGTGGTCGTATTACACTAGAGGAACGCCCGAAGTAACATCTATCTTAGAAGAGGTTTCCCCATCAACGACTTAGTGTGACCGACCAATTAGAAAATCGAGTATCCATTCGCAAATCTGATATACCGTATGCTTGAATATTCTCTTAAGAGTCTGTTGTGTGGTACAGTGTCATAAACATTCTGAAAATTTAAGAAAATTGCATCAACTTGTGATCCTGCATCGATAACTTTCATTACGTCATTCGAAAATAGGACCAGTTGTATTTCACACGATCTGGTCTTCAGAAATCAGTTTTGGTATGGTATAAGTAACTCGTTTTCATCTAGAAACTCCAAAATATTAGAGCAAGTGATATGCTCCACAATTCTACTGCAAACAAATGTTCAAGATATACGAGTAAGTAGATAATTCGTAGGATTTCTCCGATCTCCTTTCTTTAAAACAGGAATCACCTGCGCTATTTTCCAGCCAGAAGGTACTTTTCTTTCTTCTAAACATTTACTTAATATATCTGACAGAAATGGTTCTATAAGAACCTTTTACTTTTGTATCTAAATAACTATAAAAAGAAGTAATTTAAGGTAAAGTACACAATTCTCTTATAGATTATGAATAAAAGAGGAAGTTGAATTTATTACCGAAGGGATAACATTTTAATCCATCCTAAGTGTAAGAGATAGCATAAAACTTAATCGTTCCTGTCAGAAATAACGAAGGAGCACGATCAAGAAAACTAAAATGTTTCATGCGTAATTTGAGGAAGAATCAGAGAAGTAAATTTTTAATAGTCATTGGTTTGTGCAGAGAGCTAAGATTTTAATAGCGAGCAATAGATTAAAGGTTTTAAAACAGTGACCAACGGGAATTGAGAGGTTATTAGATTCAAATCTCCCTCCGCATTCCAGATTTACCACTCTTGGTCTGGATGGATCTTGCGTAATACCTTCCCGTTTCTTCCCCCTCGTCTCTCCCAGCTTTTAGGAGCTGAAGGTCAACTAGCCGTAAAATCTGAAAAACGATGAAGAGGAAACGTTTCAGTTCTACAGAAAGGGTTACCATACAATGTTCACTACCTCTATTAATGTTTTCTTTTTGCTCCTTAATTCCCTGATATTAATTTTTAATGTGGTATTTCATTTTTTTATGATGGTGGCGATGAAAATCCTTTTTAGTACTCAGACTGCATCACTAAATACGTTTTTCCGACTCTTGGAAAAACGAAAGTTTGGGTTAGAAATGTTTAATCTCATTTTATCACAGTCGTTGATTAAAAAATGTATAGTAAGTGAATGCCTGGTGTTGCACGCTTCATTCAACCGTTGAATGTTATCAGAATTAATCGTACGATGATAAGACAGTTATCCAGAAATTAGCTATGTTTCATTTTGTTTGAAGAATATATAAGCAAATCTGTTTACAATTGTGTGCATACTTATTTACACTGGAAACAGGTATTTAAATGGTAATTGTTTAATTTAAATTGATTATTTTTTCCTAAATGGAATAGTGAAACTTTCACTCGACATTTATAAATTTGGGACAGTATTTTGCACCTTCGCAAAAATAATTTTCGCAGGTAAGAAAAGTTATTTCCAGCTTAGAGGTTAATCTGCTATAAATTACAACAAAATTATAGAAATCAGAGAGGCACAACGACGTGTCTGGCCTCAGCTTTATGAATTGTTGAAAAATTAGGAAAAAAACATTAGCACATGTGAAATATTTTGCTGTTTGTTTTATCAGATGAAACAATGAAAAAATTCATTTATCTCCTAAGCTTGTAGGTGTAATTTCATCAATTATATGTTACATTTTTTTTAATGTTAACTATAACGTACGACGAAATTATTAAATTGTAGTTAAGATTTGTAGTATCTTTCTTACTGGATTGTAGTTGCGAACATAGGCAATAGTCCCCTTGTCAGAAACCAGAAGCCTATCGAACGATGGATCGTAACACAGCACAAACATTGCTCATGAAGAACGTCGGTAGCAAGTGACGGTATTTCTGTCTAGTGATCTCAGCGGGCGCTCAGAGAGATGTGTCTAGAAAGAGTGTCGTAAACTATTTCATGGAGACGGAGGGAGAGAAAACAAGAAATAAGAGTCTGTTCTATTCTGAATCTCGTATCCGTGTTGAACATCAGCTGCGGCAGACAGCAACGAACTACGGCTTGAAGAACGACTCTCGGTAGCTACTGCTTCAGTTGTGTCGCCATGTACACAACGGGAAATGTTATTTTTGAGAATCGCTTATTGGTTACTATGGAAAACAAATCTTTTATGAATTATGGTTGAGATAAAAGCGAAAAGTAACACTTTGTAGACATTTTTTAATTTTTTTTTTATATAATATGAGATTGTAGGTGCAAAATGTATGTGGTTAAATAGCTCAAAAAGTTACATGTAATCACTTAACTAGAGAGTTACTTTCTAGGTATAGTGCTTATAGTAAAACTGCCTTGCATTAATATACTTTTTCGATTTCTGTGAACTGTGGGTCACGAGATATAACTTTGTGCCTTCAACGAGTTATTTAAACTTCGAAAGATAGAAACAGTTTTGTTCACTCCATTTTAAAACTTGAATTGTATGTCTCTGTTTTTGCCCGCATGTGTTATTGTATTTCTTAGCTACTCTTCCTACCGGCAGAGTTGCCTCGTAACCGCCAACCAGAGACTGCAAAGTGCAAATGCATGCTGAAAACTGCTCGCTGGTTGTCTTCATTGTTCCTATATAAAAAGGCCCTTTAACCCTCCATAATATTGACAGGAAAAAAAGGTCTCAATACTCCTCTTCCTGAAACCGTCATTATTACTGACAGCACTTTAGTCAGTAATTATTTGCTCAGCGCCTCTCTTTCTGACTAACAAGCATGTTGGACAATGTGCTTTTATTCGGTTATTTCCAATTTTTGCCCTTTCAAAATATGGATAATGGTTAAACAGGTTGTATAGTTGTTACTGTGGTTCTTCGGACTACCTGTCTAGTAAAAAGCAAACGCTGGATGAAGGAATTGTTGAAGACGAAAGAAGAAGATTTTCATCTACTTGTGCTGAAGGAAACCAGGCTCAGCGATGTTGGCAATATTAATAACTATTTTCTAATGTAGAATAGTAGCTTTAAAAAATTCTTACAGACGGTTGACCCGATTTTTTTTTTTAAAGGAGATGCAAATATGAGAAAAAGTATGTCTGTCAAGGAAAAAATTAGCCTTCAGACTGACGTACTTGGCCAATAGAAGAAAATTTGGGGACAAAAATTTCTGCGTCATCCGAGAAGCTATACTAAAAACGTGTGAAACGCTTAAATACGTTCCGCAAGACAATTTTTTATTTTTTTATTTTTAACTGCTTAACGTCTCTTAACAGCAAGGTCTTTAGAGACGGACGCAAGACTTTATTAAATTTTATGAAAATTAAAATTTGAAAATAAACTTGAAAGTGTTTTTAACGTTTTGAAGCACTATAACACCTGATTTTGGCTTTTCAAACCTGTTGAAACTATAAGGGGAAAAAAAAAAAAAAAAATGTTGGCTTCTTGAACAGCTTAGTAAATGAAAACTCAAAATACACCCATGAGATAGTTGAGTTACCCTCATTTCCGTTCCAGCCTACGTCTTTGATGCTACACAGCCTGGCCCGGCATTCGGGAGGACACGCGTTCAAATTCTCTACCAGCTATCCAGATTTCGGTTTTCTATTGTCTCCCGAAATCTCCAGGTGATCGCTGGGATGATTCACTCAAAAGACCAAAGCCGAATTCCATCCTGTCCGTTGCCCCGCATCCTGTCCATGCTCTAGTTACCTCTTTGCCGAAGAATCGCAAACGCCGAAATAAAAAAAAAAGTTATCTGTTTTACATCCTCCCTCCTGTCGGCCCCTAACTTTATTTTCACTAGAAACGCTATGAGGCGGACGAGAGTTTATTTTATCGCCGTCTTCTTCAAATACCTTTGGTCTACTCGGATTCCACGGTGCTGGGAATAGTTCGTATTACTCGAAGAACTGTCGAAGGGCATCTCTGTTCCTCCTCGCGGGAACCGGATGAATCAATATCACATTCATCGTTGGTAATGGTGTCGATCATGATTTACGCTTCTTACCTTCACCGAAGCGCGACGTGATCTTGTACTGTGATGATGACCGTTCAGTGAACAAGAGGTGATTAATAAATCCATCGGATTGATAAGTACGTCATAGAGGAAGCCAAATAATTTACAGCAGTATACCGGATTCAGGACCAGACAGGCGCCGGCGTTTCCAGCCCAGACAGATCGCTGTCTCATGCCAGAAAATGTGACTATATGCTCTCAATCACACATTCATTACACGACTTCTAGTACATGTTGCACTCAACTCAACATAACTTTTGCTAGAACATATTTTTCTTTGGCGACGTCCGCAACTATTTTTACCTTATCTACTTCCTTACATTTGAAGGCAAACCATTTACACATCACTTCCCCAGCTATTTCATAGCCCATACCAATATAGTCAGCTTTGATCATGTTTCTCTGCCCATTTATATCGTCATCCTTCTAAAGGGAGGACGTACGCAAAACTGCAGTACTTCTAAAAGTGTTTTATATAATCTAAATTGTTTAAGGTAATCAAACCAAATTTGGTACAGTTATTAAGAAATGTTATGTGCATCCTTACGTAAATTTTCATGTTTATTGACCTTTTACATCTTTACTTATTAACAATTGATTTTTTTAAATAATATAATTACAAATGTTCCTTTTCACAAAAAAACTATCAGAACAAAATTGACGCATTTTTGTACACAATTTCATACAGCATTATTACAGACATCTGGGGAATAGAATTTTGATATCTTCTTTTGTTCAATTTTTACGGGTCTCCAAATTTCCCTGAAAAATAATATATCGGATTTAAGGACCTCATTCTACCATAAATTCCTTACTATTTTATTAAATAAAAATTCCTTCACTGTAGTACTGACTAGACAAATGCCAAATTTCATTACTCTACCTTCTGTGGTTTGTGAGGAAAAGGTACATAAAGTTACAAAAATGTAAGTTACGGGAAAACTGAATCGAAGATTCAACAGTGTTTTTATTAGGTCTTACATTCTCTGTGTGAACTAGTGCAAGCCATATTCCAATTCTGTTTTCGTCGTCATATAATAAACTTCTTGCACCACAGTCAGCACATACACAAACAGATGATATAATATCAGATAATATTTCGGGAACTGCACCACTTTCGGTACCTGCGGAAAAACTGTCGCCAGGAATTTAATGAAAAATGCCGAAATATGACAGCGAAGCTCAGCCATTACATGTTGGAAGGATTATGAAATGACAAAAAATCTTTGGAATTGTTGCTTAAATTCTTTGCATTAATGTTTTAACTGCCGGTTTAGTTCCCCTCGTTGTAAAAAGACGCACATAATTCACTAAAAGCACTTTTTTCACATAACTAAATTTGCAATCGAATCAAGCAATTTAAAAATAATCGATATTTTCGATTGCAATATACTAATTTCTAAAACTATTCGAAACAGGAGCTTGAAATTGGTACTTAAGAATGGTTTAATATGTCCTCTTCATGTTTTCGAGCATTGTCAGCAATGTAATTGAAAGATTATTTTCCTCTTTATGTAAACTGTCAGATTTTTTTTTTTTTTTTTGAAAAAAAAAACCGCCGATGTTTGGTTGTGAGTACATACTAAATTAAACCAGTACTGTAAAAAATGGAATGAAACACGCATATAATTCAACTAAAGCGTTGCGTAATACGTTATTAGAAATCCGTTATTTAATAATTCGTATGTTTTGAACTTACGTTAATGAAAAAAACTCATATAAGAAGCAGAAACTGTGCTATTAACAACGTTGATGATTGCTAGGAAGAAGTATTATTGGACTATTAGATGGCTGTAAAAAAAAAAAAAAAAAAAAAAAAAAAGCCACATTAGAACTTACTAGTTTAATTTGGATAATGTAACATGTTAATTATATCTAGGCTTGCCAGATTTTTGAAATGTTCAACCGGGACGCTAGAATGCCCCCCCCCCCCCCAGCGTCATGGGTATTCAAGGGTCCATACCCTTGGTAGGTTGCAGAGTGTTTTAGAGGGTAGTTTATTCTCAATGCTATGAATACCTAATAAATGGTTAATGATCAGTAATTACTGATTAGGAACCTAAACCAGGGGTAATAATAAATTATACTAAAATACAAATTTAAATATTTTATTTCTTACATGTGGGTGTTTACATATAAATGTAATAAGTTGACTAAGTAAGATTGTGAGAAGAAACCTTTTCGATGAGGAATAACAATTTTAACAGTTTTTACATGTACTTTTCATTGGTGAGAGAAAGTCTTTTTTGGTTTTAATCTTGTTGTAAAAATCTTCACAAAATCTTCATATAAATGTAATAAGTTGACTAAGTAAGATTGTGAGAAGAAACCTTTTGGATGAGGAATAACAATTTTAACAGTTTTTACATGTACTTTTCATTGGTGAGAGAAAGTCTTTTTTGGTTTTAATCTTGTTGTAAAAATCTTCACAAGTTAATCCGATATTAATTTTACATGTCATCAAGCCTTTAACTGTAGATTCCTTCATCAAACCCCTGTCATCAGTCCATGCATTGTTCATCAAAGAAAATACCCTCTCAACTGGTGCTGATGTCCCAGGTAAGCAGAAGGCATACTCAACAATGTTGATCAGATTGGGGGCTTCTATCTGATTCTCCTTGAAGTGACGAAAAAGCCTGAGCCATTTTTCTTCACTTGAAATAATCACATTTCTGGTGGCCGCCTCTTGCTTCCACTGTTCCCAATTTGACTCCAAGTACTGCTTAGCAAGCACAACTTCGTCAAACAACTGATCATTGTTTATTTTCATACCCGGTACATCAAGAAGGCTTCTATTAATAGTGTCAGCAGAAGTTTCGGCGTTTTTCAATCAACAGCATTTGTTTTGGTCAGATTGATCCATGAAAACTGTTCAGCGTTTCCAAAACTATTCTCCCAGAGGTCCACGTATGCAATGCATCTTTCATAAAAGCCATCAAATTCTTCTTTCACACTGTTTTGGACTTGCTCATCTAGATTCTTTTAGATGTTATTTGCGGTCATAGGGATAAAGTTTGAAGCCTTTCATTCTGTCAGGTTTCTTTTAAGAGCTTTATGAGCTTCAGCAACCTCAAAAGCTGTAGTGTTATTTTTTTCCATTCCCAGAATGGCCTTGTTAAACAGTGCAAGCTGTCCATGGACAAACCACAAGTAGAGCTCGCCTTTTCAATCAGTAAATTTTTTTTTATTGCTGATGGACACATTTCTTGGTCTAAAAAAATGCTTTCAGACCTTCAAAAATTTGTAAAAGTCTTTCCAGCGCAGGCATCATTGATAGAAACCGGGTGTTCCCATGTTGAAGGAGTTTGTGGTACTCTACCTCGGCATATTCACAAAATTCTTTTAGTTTTGTTACACGGACTGTGTATATGTGGAAGTATTTATAAATCTTCACAAGCAAGGCTTCAATATCGATTGGGAGACTATCTACTGCAGTTTGCACACAGTGTGCTCCACATCCAATTCCATTGATTTCCTGCCCTAGGCTATTCTTGAGTCGATGAAAAACGTTGTTTTTCCCTGCTCTTTTCACACCTCCGAAGTTAGTGTTGCAGTTATCTCCACAAAAGCCAACTACTTTGTTGTTCAAATCGTTTTGCAAAACGGACAGAGCATAAGTGATTTATCAGGGTTTCCGATGTTTCATCCGCCACAGATTTGAAATCTAAAAGCTTTACTTGCACACCTGAATTAGGATTAAAATAGCGCACAACAATTGGCACAAGTTTTATCTCCTTTCTGTTTGATGCATCCATGCTTACAGATACATAGTTTGACTTGGTTAGTAAGTCTTCTTTAAGCTCTTCCTGAGCTAAAGGAGATATGACATTTAAAACTATTGCCTCACACTTAGTTTTTCCGAATGAGAATTTAGGCTCAAAAAACTTGGAAATCAGTTTTGATGAACAAGAGTTCGAATTGAAACTTAGGCTATGGTTTGCTGTGTGGTAAGCAAAGATCACCTCTTTTGCTGCTAAGTCTAAGTTTTTGTCATTAGAACTCGCAGTCTTAAAAAAAAACTACTCATTTTTGACGAGCCAGCAGCACATGCTAAACTCTTTTTGTTTTTAACAGACTGCAAATGATCTTTTATATCGGATCGCCCACCGTGAGCAACCGAAAACTCAGAATTGCAATGTAAGCATTTAACTCTATCGCCTTGACCGCCGGTTCATACCTTTTTCAAAAAAGTAAATTCATTCTGTAAATCTTCAGTGAATTTACACGAACGTTTTGGCATTTTCACAGAGAAAGCATGAACTTAAACTTGAAACATAAATACTGTAAAACAGCGTTAGCTCACTATCACAACAGGCACCGTAGGCTAGGCAGGAACAGACTGACATTTCTATCGCAGGCGACTTTCGCCGGGGTGAAGGTGGGCGAGTCCAATGTTACAGTAACATTGTTACTGCACACGAGGAGTGTAATACTAATACAATACTGGACTCGCCCGGAGAGCGCATGCGCATGGTCATGATTGGAGAGACAAGGCGATGTGATGACAATATTTTTATATTTATTTATTAGCAGACCCTCATTCTTTTATAGTTTTTACTTTTCATACAGTACAGTTACATAAATGACAAAGTAATTATCCTAAGTTATACTTTACAGTTAATTGTTTTAAGACATTTTTGGTCATCTATATCTATAAATTATAGTTTATAACCAAATTTAATTTTTACCGGGACGGAAGGTAATCCGGCCGGGACACCGGGACTTTGTCTAAAAACCGGTACTGTCCCGGTCAGACCGGGACGTCTGGCAAGCCTAATTATATGTAGCCATTTAAAAAAGAGATTGGAGTTTCTAGTTAAAACCAGTATTATGAAGGCTACACATTTTCTGGCGATTTTTAGCGAAATTATTGTAGATTGCTGTCATTATTATGAGAGAAAATTCGCCATACTGTATATTCTGAGCAGTAGGTACATAATGATTGCACGTTTTTTTTCTGTTTGGTTGGGTATCATAAGATTTCGTCGTGAGGTATTGTTTATCAATATCTTTGCCAACGATGATAATGAATGCTTCTTGAAAGTTATTATTATTATGGCTATGGCAACTAACCCTTCCAGCAGTCGGTCCATATTTCCGTGCGTGGTAAGATATGTTTCGTAATAATGGACTGCAGTGTCCTGGCGGAGTTGTCAGCTATAAATGTGATGAAACCCCGCCTTTCAATCACACTATAGATACCCGCAATCCATCTTTTCGGAACATATATCCCCCGATGGTATTTGACACGGGTGGTCACACTCTGATCCATTTGTACAACCTGACCTACCCCGCCAAATAGGAAATCTCCCGGAGAGCGAAGCACTTTCCAGGAACAAATATCTGTTGTATATCTGTAAACCTGGATTATGGAATTACGCGGAATACCAAAAAGTTCTTTTGGCTTCCAGGACAAAACCTTGGCACACCATGACCACAACAACACGAATATGTCGGGAATATTCATGTCAATGCGGTCAAAGAAAGTCCCTTTCCGTATACTGCGCCCATTCCTACACTTCGCACACCGGACGATATGTCCCAAGAAAACTCCCCCCTTCCTCACAAGTCCTACGTTGCCATAGCAGCCTCTACGTTTGCATTTCTTCTGCGCTGATAACAATTTCAATCTCTGCAACAAATGAATCAGATCGACATTTTCTTGCCTAAATAATCTATCCACTTGTCTGAAATCATTTTTTTCGGCAATTGTATCTAACACTTCAAGAACTGACACTGCCATATTGTTCTATCAGCACTGAATTATGAACAAATTATCGTTTCACTGGTTTCTCAACGATTGAATCTTTCTGTAACGGATATTATATTTGATTCCTGGCTGTCCGGGTGGCGCCGCGTCATGTTTTTTGAAACCGACGTTTCGACCCTCATTCTGGGGTTTTCTTCCAGGGCAGAACTGCGTCTTCGGTCAGCGAGTGGTCTTGTTATATAGCCGAGGCCCGCGTCCGTCTAGATGGTTCGATTTGTCCGGCCAATCAGAGGTCGGAGCCGTCACGTGGTTCGTTGGCCTAGCGGGGCGCGGCGCGGTCTGGTGGGAGGTGACACGTGACATACTCTCTCGGCAACAGCGAGAGCCAGGCGTCGTGCAATTTCAGCCCGTTGTCTTCGTTGATATTGTTTTGGGCGTTTTGCAATTTCTAACGCCTCCTTTACCCTCCTTGGCCACCATTTATCCTCACGCACTATAAGTGTGGTGTTTTCAAAGTCTATAGCGTGATTGGTTTCAGCTGCATGCCGTGCAATGGCAGATTTATCAGTGTTATTCGATGTATAGTTGCGGATGTGCTCATGCAGCCTCTCCCTTATAGTGCGCCCCGTCTCTCCTATGTACACCCGACCACAGGTGCACGGAATCTCATACACCCCGGCAGCCTGTAATGGAGGCAGTCTGTCCTTGACCTTGACGAGCTGGTTACTGACTTTGCTGTGCGGTTTGTAGACAGGTTTTATGTCGACTTTTTTGAACAGCTTTCCGATTCTGTCAGTAACGCCACTTATGTAGGGTAAAACCACAACTTGGTGTTCCTGAGAGGTGGCTTGGTTAGATGTTGAACTGGCGTTTTTATCTGTCGTGGCTGCATGTAATGCCCGTCTGATACAATTATTATGGTAGCCATTGGACTTGAATGTGTGTTGCAGTGCCTCCAACTCCGTCGCCAAACTGTTTGCGTCACACACTTTCGTCGCTCTTGTACACAAGGTCGTGAGGACGCCTCTTTTTGTTGCCGGGTGGTGGTGCGATGCGGCATGTAGATATCTGTTTGTGTGTGTCGGCTTCCGATACACTGAGTGTCCAAGGGTCCCGTCCTCACGTTTGGTTACTAGCACGTCTAGGAACGGCAGCTGTCCTCGTTCCTCCGTTTCCATGGTAAATTTAATTTTAGGATGTGCTTTATTTATATAATCCAGGAATTTGTCAAGGGCACTTCGTCCATGGGGCCACACCACAAATGTGTCGTCAACATAGCGTAACCACAGCAGCGGTTTGAGTGGCGCGTTATCCAACATTTCGGTTTCCAGCGCCTCCATAAAGATGTCCGCCGTTATCGGTGAAAGCGGTGAGCCCATGGTCGCTCCTTCCACTTGGGCGTAAAATTTTCCGTCGTACTGGAAGAACGTTGATTTGAGACAAAACTCGGCCAGGTCAGCCCATTCTTCGGAGATGTTGAGGGCCGATAGCTTGGTGCGTATTATTGTCACTGCTTCTTCCACAGGTACGTTGGGTGTAGAGCGACACAACATCAAAGCTCACTAGAATGTCAGTTTCTTTGATTTTAAGTGATGATATGATTTCTACGAAGTGTGAGCTATTTCTGACAGTCGAAACGATACCTTCTGACAAGGGTTTTAGTTTTTCGGCGACATAGCGGGCTAGTGGATGAGTTGGAGAGTTAATTGCGCTGACGATCGGCCGTAAAGGAACTTCTGGCTTATGTATTTTTTGCAAGCCGTAGAACCGAGGAGTAGAGGTGTTATTTCTCTTTAGTCTAGCCTTGATTTCTTGTTCAATCTCTGAAGAATTATTGACAAGAGATGCCACTTCAGACCTCAGTTTACGTAGAGGGTTCCTATCTAGCGGGGCATATGTCTCGTCTTCTAAAAGCGTCACCACCTTATTGTGGTAGTCTTCTGATTTCATCAATACTGTTGCGTTTCCCTTATCTGCAGGAAGTATCACAATGTCTTCGCGCTGGCGTAATCTATTTAATGCGAGTTTTTCCTCTCGCGGTAGATTGCTGCGAGGAAGTTTGGCTCGACTGAGGATTCGCGCCGTCTCACGTCGAATTTTCGTCTGCCTGTTCCGTGTTTAACTTCCCACGGCACTCTCTACCCCTGCGACGATGTCCAACGTCGGCAGCTTCGTCGGTACCGGAGCGAAGTTTAATCCTTTAGCCAACGCAGCGTTGGTGGCTGCATCTAGTTCTTCCCCAGTTAGGTTTACCACCGTGTTCTTTGTCTCAATTTTTGTTGTTTGCGGGTGTTGTAGAGTTTTCAGTTTTTCGAACTTGCGTATATGTCTTGTTCTTGCTTTGTCTTGTATATTCACTGCAGATTTTGCTGTGGCTGCGTCGAGCGTCGTCCAATCGGCGTAGGAAAGAAGACTGGTGAGTTCAAGGTGGAGATGAAATATTCTGCCTTCGATGCGAGCCAGCTCACTTCTAGTCTGATGTATCCTTTCTCTCAGCAACGCAAAACCCGTGTTACGCAGAATTCTAAGGGCGGCTCTTGTGTTGAGATGGTGGCGTATCTTGAGGAAGGACGGTAGCACATCTTCGTCTCTGCAACGAAGTAAAAACGCTAGTTGACAAAGTTTTCCGCGCCCGTGTCTCACGTAGTTTAGAAAATTCCCGTGTTTGACAAAATATCTTCTCCTCGTAGAGTTGAGTCAAATGTAATCGTAGGCATCCGCGGCCAGAGTCAGTTGATTCTTGGCTGTCCGGGTGGCGCCGCGTCATGTTTCTTGAAACCGACGTTTCGACCCTCATTCTGGGGTCTTCTTCCAGGGCAGTGGTCTTGTTTTATACCCGAGGCCCGCGTCCGTCTAGATGGTTCGATTTGTCCGGCCAATCAGAGGTCCGAGCCGTCACGTGGTTCGTTATTATATTTTTTGAACAACAAGATACATCGTGTAAATAAGTCGCTGATATTAAGACATTTGAAAAACGCGGCGCTAAATATCACGTGAGTAATAATCGATATATAATTACAAGTAACTATCGAAATCATTTTGTGATAGTAAAGACATTATATAGCCAATAGTTGAAAACTTAACATGGCGTTACATTGCAGTAGGAGTACTTTTTACGGCTTTTTTTTTTCTAATATATTGTAGCAGGTCGTTTTAATAATTGCAGAGTAATTTTGGGAATAATAAAATATAAGTATGATAATGAACTAGCGGCGGCATTTACCGGCAGCGAGGCATAAGCGAGCGGCCGGCGTAGTATGTCGCAAGAAACGTCAGCGAGAAATCGAGGTCGACGAGCAAGAGCTATGGAAGCTAGGCTCGTGGAGGAGGTTCCAGATTATGCTAGCTGTCAGGTTATTGCCCGTAGAACAGGGAGAGGCAACGCAACTGGTGACATATAAGCAGGGGCCCACCGAGGCTCGGGGTCAAGTGCAAGGAACCACGCAGTCGCTATGACGTACTGATGATCGAGCGAGAATCGAAGACCAGACGCGCCTCGCTAGCCAGCCAATCAGCCGGCCGAAACCATTGTAAGTCCATCATTCTTGCATCTTCGAAAAGTGCATGGAACCTTGCTCGGGCAATTGGATAATCGTAACAGCCTGCCTAGGAGAGAATAAACCTGGCTATGCACTTAGCCTCTTTTCCTTGAAGTCAAACCCGAACTCAAAGTTAATAGACTATTGTACTAGCCTAAAGCCGAGATCGGAGTACCAGCCAAGGGAGGAGAAGCCACATTCGCCACCAAGTAAGTACCTGGCTAACGCCCACAACCACTGGCCTAACCTAGCTATCCTGACGCATAAACAGCGGGTTAAAATAACCAATAAACAACCCGTTACAATAGAGTGATCGTGAAACGCGAAGAAAATGTTTAAATAAGCGATTAATACACGCTTTAGATGAAGTACGTAATTTTTTACAATGTTGCCGGCGTATAGTGCTTGTGAATCGGTATCCAAATGGCTGAGCTTAGCTGTCATATTTCGGCATTTTTAATTAAATTCCTGGCGACTTTTCCGGAATGTATGATCGCAAAACGTGAAGAGGACATCTTGACGAAGCGACTGATGAAAATTTCAACAGGTTAGTAGCAGTTTTTCACAGGTACTGAAAGTGGTGCAGTTGCCATATTTTCAAATCAGTAAGCCTAAAACCACTAGTAGCTTGAATGTCCGAGCCACAATCATCAAGTGACACACCGCTGTCAATTTTCCTTTTTGAAGCACTCTCTGTCTTGGCTGAGGTCAAGTGTTCATTTGTTGTTATAGGACTAGTTTTCAAGTTGTCTTTATGTCATTGAGAAGCACGACACTTCCTAACCTTTTTCAACACTTTTACTAGAACGAGGCGAAAATATAACAACAGATCTATTCACCACTTTTGTAAAAATTAAATTGTAAACAAACACTATAAACCATAGAATACAAAATCAGCGGCAGAGATGTTATTCCACAGCCTTCTTGATGTAGTATACGGACATTCCCTACTTGTGAATGCAAAAAACTGAAAAAAACGCTCCATAAATAGATAATAAGAGAGAATTAACAACAAGAAGGGGGCGTGGCCCTGTGCAAGCTATTAAAAATTATTATTTTTCTTGCGCATAGAAGCGGAATTGGAACTTAATATTTGGTAATTTAAATTTCATTACCATGTAGTAAATGAAGAACCAATAAAAAAATTTTTCACTATTTTCGTCATTTTCGTGTACGTCCTCCCTTAATGCGTCCGTCATAAAATCATCATTATCATTAAAATTGATCCATCTTAAACCAACATTCTCATCTCAATCCATCCATCTGCGACAAACTTCTTTGGTTTCTCCTTGGCGCCAATTTGCTGATTGCTACCAAAGATGCTCCTAAGAAGTTATTAGTTTCAATATCCGCAGTGTTAATAACGGTAATCTCTACAAGTAACTGTAAGCTAACGTGAAATATTCGTTTACATCCCTTTACTTTAGTTTCTGCGCCTTAGATTTTTGTTCTCTTCTAGCGAATGTGAATGAATCTGCATATAGTACTTACTTAATGTAACTGTGAGGTCCATACTATTGTATGAGCTTGTGCTTGTCAGAGTGAAACGCGAATGCTAGAAGCCGCAGGATTGTCGTCATCAATGACTGCTGAACATTTTGAAGAAATGTTTGAAGTAAGAAGCTTTCGTAGCACACCAGATGTTTTATTCAATTCATCTTTTGCTACCTGCTTCTTTGTGCTTCTTTATTAATGACAGAAAAAATTTCCTTGCCGCCATCAGGCCAAACCACGACCATTATCAGTAAACAAACATTACAGCACAGCATGCATGTCTAGCTGACGGAATCGAGTCCGTACTCGAAAAACGTTTCTGAAAATCGTATTTCTGAGACATCTATTTTTACATTGTAAAACGACACTCGGTACAGATGTCTCGCATTATTTATAAACCAACAGGCCTCGCCACTATAGCAAAATTTGTTATTAAATTACGATTTATTCGGCTAAAGATTATGCTAACAATATTTTGCAAATTAGTTATAATATATATTGACTGATTTACCTGTCAAATACTAGCTAAGCAATGGTAAAACTCACAGCGTATTTCGCATAGAATTTATTTTGTGGATCACTTCTTCTCCAGTATTATGTTTTTTTCTCGTTCGTCTTTATACTTATGTAATTACTTAGGTTTAGTGAATTTTGCTTTCTTTAGATTCGATGGTGTGTCACTTTTATCAGTATCAAAACTAGAATCTGAATTGTTGCAATTCTCAACAATTTAAAAGAAAAATTATGCATTTCTCCAACCTCAAAATAACGTGAAACAGAGGAAATCGTGAATTTTCCACCGGACAATCACATGAAACAACAAAGACGTGCCTGATATTTTTCGTTCGTTCAGAATTAATGTTGCATCCCGTTTCATTTCCAAGCGTGATGGGTGAGCGGAAGCCCGTACGAATTCTTCTTCTGGTCTTGCAGATTTCTGTTTTCGACGGTTTCCCGATATTACTTAAGGGGATTCTAGGATAATTCTTTCAAAAGGTCATGGTTAATTACCTATGGTTCCTTGCCGCCGTCATCTCATGTCTCCAATGACCTCGACGTCAATGAGGCGTAAAGCCATTAGCAAATTTAGTTTCGTTTTGCTATAAACACTAATACATTAATCGGAAGTTACAAGAATCTTCCGTTCATTGAATTTTATATATATATTTATATAACGATGATTTGTTAGAACCGACCGACGGTGACATACTGAGCCATTGTCAGAGGTAGGACTGCTAGTTCCTTTCTTCAATGTAATGTGTAGTACGAACCAGGAAACATTCTGGCGTGACTAATATGATCAATGACAACTGTTAAAAATTCCTGGCCGTGCCGGAATTTCAACCCGAGACCGAACAATAAATTTTTGTAGAGCATACTTCTTGGTTAGTCAAAAGTATTAAATATAACGACTAAAAGTTGAAGTATGTTATTTATGATAAATAATGATTGACAACACTGATTTGTTTACTGTCGGCTTTACTGCCAAGGAATTTATCCGGGTTTTTGTTTGTTTAATAACTTTGGTTTATTGGTAGGGCGCTAATGTCCACGGTGTCGACGCGCCTTAAAGCCCGAAGTACAACAGCCTAGGCCAGGGGTCCCCAAACTTTTTATCCCGTCGACCCCATCATAGTATATTAAACTCCTTATCTACCCCCAGATCAAGTATTTAAAAAAAACAAAAAACAAAAAAAAACATTAGATCATTTTTGACATTTGTAATACAAAGCAATAAGGAGACCTGCATAACAACACAACGAAATAATTTACAGTTTCCATATGTTACAAAATCCAGCCAAAAACATTAACAGGAAAAGGATATATTTTCCATTGTTACTGTAATCTCAAAAAATAATAAGAAAATTATGGATAGATGGAATAAATTTCGAATAAAGGTCTGCCAAATAGAAAAGTTTTTTCTTGCACTGTCATATAGCGATGGATCCACTTTCCTAAGAAATTCTTCAGACGAGCGTCTACAAACCTCTCGACAACCACCTTACCTCAGTGTGCAAAAGTAATTGGTTGAAAGTTTCATCATTTACTTCACATAACTTCGCAAACAGACGGGAATTGAGAGGATGAACTTTAATCTTATTTATGAACCTGATTTTTATAGGAACATTCCTATTTTTTCCTAGACAGTTTAATTAATTCTCTTTAATATTAATAGACCCCCTTTCGACTTCCGTGTATTTATCGACCCCTGGAAAATTGCTATCGACCCCAAGGGGTCGGCATCGACCACTTTGGGGACCCCTGGCCTAGGCAGTCTAGTAGGAGCGCACGTAGCGATTACTTTCGTGTGTCGAAGCTAATACAGTCGAATAAACAGTAAAGTGCATTCACAGTTCGGTCGTTCAGTGAAGTGTATATCAGGTTAGGAACGTTAAAAGACATTTAATACCCAGCATCTGCTAAGTGCTTGGGCCTTCCTCCTTATATTGCAGACCCCCCCTGATACGGGTCAACTAATCAATTCGGCACTGCAGCAGTGCTCATATCCAGAAACGTCTGCCACAATTCCGCCCATGATGCAAAGCCAACAAGAAACCCAGCTACAGGCACACCATCCTCATCCACCGAACCATCCAGGTAATGGCGAATCGTCTGCAAGCTGCACTACGTACGTAGAATTCCTGACCAATGTAGAGCCGCAAGAGCGGCAGGTTGAAGGTCTCCTAAAGTGGAAAATCCCAACGTGCTAGTAAACGAGGAGATGACTATAGAAACTATATACCAGTCAGCGTTTTCCAGGAGATAGCTTCCTTGCCAACAGCCCAGTGCTCTCCAATTTCACCAGCCGTAGAATTTGACAGACGATACGTTAGCCGCGATTCTACTCAAACTGCAACTGACGAAGAAATGATCACTTCCATCGCAAGTAATACTGCGAATCGCGAAGGAGTTCAAGCTATAACACCCAAACCTAGCTGAACAGGGTATTATTCCGCAGGCGGCAAGCACTAACGTAAAATCGGGACAGAAGCAAGAATAACCGATGGAGTCGCACAGACATTGGAGCATTCTACGTTTTCGTAGAAAGTGTAGATAAAAATATCGCAAGACTACATCCCATGTCAAAAGGCAAAATTATCTACACACACAATCCTGTATATAAACAAGACATCATTAATATTAAACAGCCGGCAGAAACAGATTAAAAATCGTAATTAAGTCTGCAGCTTCAGCCAACATGTTAGTACAGTCTACAGTGTTCAAAGACAGGAATCTAGAAGCATACATACCAATTATTTTAAAATAAATAAACAAGGGATTGTTAGGAACGTAGACATAACCCTTTCAGAAGAAGAAATCCAAGAGGCTATAGAAAGCCCTTATCCAGTTATCTCCGTGAAACGGTTCACCAAGAGGAGCACTTACCAAAACAATGAAAGGAGGATTCCGATACCAGTATGCATGATTACCTTCAGATCTCAATCCTTACCAGACCACACAGCAATTTTTGAAACACGGTATTCAGTAGAGCCCCATGTTCCACAAATACTTATTTGTGCCAATTAGTACTATCAAAATATCTACAATCTGTTTCGTCAACTTACCATGTATATACGAAAGAAAGATAATACTCTTTTTGGACCTAGAACACTATCGAATGGCCTACCCCAAGGATCAATCTTCAGTCCGCTATTATATGCCATATATACCGCCAATCTTGAAAAAATCTTTAGCACGAAATCACAGTATTACAATACGTTCTGGAAAAACTGGACAGGGCTCAACATAGGGCCATAAGATTATGCCTAGGAGCAATGAGGTCTGGTCCTACTAATGCTCTTCTGGTAGAAGCAACAGAAATGCCCCTTTCTATACGCCGGGAACTTCTTACAAACAAATACCTCATCCGCATCTTTGCTATAAAGGAACATCGTTTACTAAATAAGCTGTGATTAGAGAACAGAAGACTCACAGAGAACGGATCACCGCCAGTGAGAAGAGTGCCCCTACTATCAAAAGGATACAAGGAATACGAAAAAATTAAACCACTCGTATTAAAAAGCAGCACCATTGTAGACTTCCTGTATCCATACGAGCTTCAATTTTTGAAACTACATATATATTATCTACCAGAAAATATCATCTGCAGTAACAATATCAATACAGCAATTTCACACTTTCTGAACAAAACTTGGTCCAACTACATTCATATTTACAGCAACGGCTCTAAAACTACTGAAGGAGTAGGATACTTTACTATTGCCCACATACTAACGAGATCGTACAAACATTACTACCTGCAGTGACGTCCATTTAAACAGCGGAAATTATTGCCATGTGCGCAGCCATCAAGTACTGGCCAGACAAGCACTTTCGAAGAATCTTAATACTTACTGACGCTAAGAGCGCTCTCCAGAAATTACATAACCGAGTATGGAGTAACAAAACGCACCAATACCTTTACGAAATAATCAGATCAATTTCAGAAGCTTCTTCAGATGGCATACAAATACACTTTCTCTGGATCAAAGGTCATATAGGAATACTGCACAATGAAATCATCGACCAGCTAGCGACACAGAGCACCAACGAAGGACACTTTGCAGGCATCCAGTTACCTTGGAGGGATTTCATCCCACTAGTCTTTAGGAAGGCATACCTCAATTGGAATGAAGACTGGTCCCAGACGCAGCTACTCAGAGGAAAACACTATGCAGCAGTACAGCGTACAATACCAAAGACACCGTGGTATGCAGAGCACCATATAGTAAGAAGATACATAACAACCATAACTAGGATGAGACTAAGATACGGTTGCTACAAACACCACTTATGCTGCCTCCACATAAGAGAAACACCTATATGCACTTTCGATCAAAAGATCTCCGACCACAACCAGATCATGCTCTCCTGCTTGCGGTTTCAGCCACAACGCAAGATATTCTTCAGGCGTCTTGAACAGCTTTCCTTCAAATTTCCAGCTAAAGTTACCACCTGTCTACGATCAAAAAATTTACAAATTTGTAATGGATACGCTCCAAGACACCGAAATGTAGATTTGAAGCCTCTAACACGCTGTAAGAAGACATGAACAAACATACGTTGATGTTTCAGACCAAAGGCGGCAAAATAATAATAATAATAAAAAATACAACAGCCTATTATGATACTGTTGTTCTATGTTATATTTTTTCCTGTTGCTGATAGATACCAGCTAGGCGAAAGATCTGTTCGTTATTCCAGACTATTACCTTAGTTAAAATTTTACTTTGTTTCCAGTTATTACGCTTCGCTCCGACGACTTTGTTTAATTGTTGGTTGAATTGTGGATTTGTAGCTAGGAAAACATTTATTATTATTATTTACTTATTTCAACGTTTAACTAAGTCTTCCTCAATAAAATTTCCAGCATTTTTTGTGTGATCCTTAATGTTGACATTGACTTAAGCCTAAAAAATAGTTACGGTACGCCGTGGAAAGATGAATCACAAAATGTTGCTTGATTGAGTGCCCTCTGCATTGACGTTGTCACAGTTACGAGTAGATAAAGGACAGTGTCATTTTACTGTTGGCGGAAATTGTGTTGCATATACTCTTTAATCTGATGCAAAACGAATCTCATTTTATTTTACTTTTTTAATGAGCGGTACTATCTTCTCGGGCGAATTCTAAAGAAGATGCTTAGACATTTACGGGCAGTCGTAGCTTCGTCGTTATTGCGACCGATTACGTACTGTGCGATTGGTTTTATTTCATTCCGTAAAAGCTATCTGACACCGCACAGCATGCTCTAGAATTAGTGTCAGTGTCGGACCGGACATGATGCTCTCAGATGATGGAAGAAGATTCGGAGCTCTTCCTGTGACAGTCTCTACCTTTACGCGTATCGGATTAACGGGTAACGACTTTACTACATTCACTTGAAACATTTCCTTCTATGACTTTCACACCGTTGTTGCATTTTGCCTCATAATTTTCTGACAAATCGGATGATTTTAAAAGGAGAATAGTTTCAAAAGCAATAGCTATATGTTTGATTTCTGCTTGCCTGACCAAGTCAATGACTGGAAAGTAAACAGAGTTACGAAATGTAAAAAACTCTGTTGTTATCTAAATGGAGTATATTAACAGACTAGTGAATCTAAAATACCCACAGATGAATTGCTTATGAAGTCATGACATGGGCAACTCGGCACCTAGAGGATGTATAATGAATGCTCTTATTATATTTATCGCGATGTCAATTAATGATGCACTTTTCACCAAACAATAAAACTTTTAAAAGCTGCACAATACTTATATATATATTTAAATTATTTCGTGATGTAAACTGATATACTATGAGAACAAAACTACTTTCAATATGTAAGTCACCTTATGGTTGGGAAATCTAAATTTTCCTATCTTCTGTATCATCTTATGTAGGTAAATTACTTTTGTAAACAAATCAGTTATGAAATGAGAGTTGAATCTAATGCAGGAAACGGCCAGCACTTTTAAACATGAGACTTTGTGCATGTTCCGTTTGGCGTCGCGTACAGTCATCTGGTTTCTGTATGGCTTTCCAAAATTCCAGTAATAAAAATTTAACTAATTTGCACCATCATCCTTGGATATAGAATCGATATTCACTGTTGGTAGTAGTGTCAACGTTATTCATTTATAAAACTATCTGCACTATGTGTACTGTGAACAGTCAATTGAAGTCACAGATACGTAAATTCTAGCGAAAGCAAACAAATCGTTACAACAGAAATTTACTTAAGGCTAAATAAATGATTTATGTTGTAATGCTGTTTTGTTACAGTGGCCAAAAGACATACCTTACGTTTACAGTTAGTAATGATGGGCCGAAAGAACATCAAAGAAGGTTACCTTTTTCTTTTTTCTTTTTTTTTTTTTTTTTTTTTAAAAAAAAGTCCTTTCTTGAATCTGTTTTAGAATTGCTATGTCGTGCGAGACGTCGACTTCTATCCCGTTAAGAGTAGCCCCTTGCGAACTCTTGGAAACGGCCGCAACTCTTGGAAACTCTTGGAAATCCTTCGTTTGAATTATATGCGCACACAGGTGTAAGTAGTAGGCGGTTCGTAAATGTATGGCAACGATTAGTTCCCTACCTTTGCATGGATTCTGTGCAATGACATTAGATGCTGAGTTATTGAGGTGTGGCGCGGCGCCCTCCACTTACTTTGCGTGCAGATGTCTACCAGTGGCTCCGACCGACTACTGTCAAGCCGTGTCCATCCACCCACTACCAGCCCGCCACGCCCGCCGCAGCTATTATTAGCAGGCCAGCTGCAACCGGAGAATTAAAACGCACGCACTGTGCTCACGCGTCCAGCTTGGACTCGACTGGAACATTGCTTCTTTAATCCTTCAAACAATAGAAAATTATTTTCTCTTTTCGGAATTCTGTGGCGGAAGGGTGCTGGAAGTAGATACAGTAGTGTTGATGGAAACACATGACCACATCCAGAAATTCCACAACATCCTTTAGAAACTAGAGTTGACTTGAGACACGTCAAATTATTTTTAATCGCATTCTTCCACTAGCTCAATATACAGGATGTTACAAAAAGGTACGGCCAAACTTTCAGGAAACATTCCTCACACACAAAGAAAGAAAATATGTTATGTGGACATGTGTCCGGAAATGCTTACTTTCCATGTTAGAGCTCATTTTATTACTTCTCTTCAAATCACATTAAACATGGAATGGAATCACACAGCAACAGAACGTACCAGCGTGACTTCAAACACTTTGTTACAGGAAATGTTCAAAAGGTCCTCCGTTAGCGAGGATACATGCATCCACCCTCCGTCGCATGAAATCCCTGATGCGCTGATGCAGCCCTGGAGAATGGCGTATTGTATCACAGCCGTCCACAATACGAGCACGAACAGTCTCTACATTTGGTACCGGGGTTGCGTAGACAAGGGCTTTCAAATGCCCCCATAAATGGAAGTCAAGGGGGTTGAGGTCAGGAGAGCGTGGGGGCCATGGGAACGAAACTAAAATGAGCTCTAACATGGAAAGTAAGCGTTTCCGGACACATGTCCACATAACATATGTTCTTTGTTTGTGTGTGAGGAATGTTTCCTGAAAGTTTGGCCGTACTTTTTTGTAACACCCTGTATGTAGTCCGATGTTTAAGAGATTTTTAACCGCTTCCTTAAAACAGACTTAAACGTAAAT
Source organism: Vandiemenella viatica (assembly GCA_031002005.1). Classification (NCBI taxonomy): domain Eukaryota; kingdom Metazoa; phylum Arthropoda; class Insecta; order Orthoptera; family Morabidae; genus Vandiemenella; species Vandiemenella viatica. Next base: position 58,083,134 of record JARYHS010008074.1, read on the forward strand.
ATAACACATCTATTGCTTCGCAATAGCGCACCTCCTCCATTCTATCCTTTTTTTACCATTTCAATTTCTGATAATCTGTTCTTGTATGGATACATGTTGTAAAGACTTATTTCCATTACACATTTATCGAGATGTTGACTATTTATAATTCATATGGGGCCGCATATGTGAGTTTGGACTCCGACAATGTTGTACCTTTATGCTCGTGGGAAGGCCGCAAACACCGTAGCGACCTGCCGTCGCGTCGCGTCGTCCAGGCCGTAGTGGCCCTGTCATGCGGGCAGTGAGTGAGGCTCCCGGTCATCAGGTAATCCCCAGCAGTAACCGTAGCTCGAGAAGCGCTCTGCTGGCTCAGTGGTTCGGATCATCTTGGCTGTTCACCACTGCAACGTTAATTCGTCACCACTTGTATTTAGTAATTATAAATAGTTTCTTGAGAGCGATACGACATTTAATAAGGTGATCGCTGAAAACTTTTTTCTTGTGAATGATTTAGGTGATAAATCGCTGTTTGCGGCTGGTCACGTTTTTGAGTTTCTCGCTTTAACCGTAGGCTTGCAGCCGCAGTGAGCGGACATACCAGCTATCAGTATCATACAAGTACTTCATGGATGAATGTCTATACAATGAGATCTGTCTTCGGGAGGAAGCATTTTACGGTATACAAGTAGATTTTCTTGTCAACGTGCTGTATGTCAAACTGCAGTATGAGGAGCAATGTCTCCGAATTCTGGAGGAGACAGGTGTCCGAAATAGAACCAATGGCGAGGTGAGTACTGTTTGTATCACGCATATAGGCCTTGGTATACATAATTTTATAGTACATAATGTCTTCTTTGAGCCTCCACAGAGAGTATGCGCAAAACTTTAGGTATTTTCGGCACCGTTATGAACTTAACGCCTGATAAACAGCTAGAGGCTGTAAGACATTTGTGGTCGACAGCGGTGTGAAAATCTATCTTAAATGCCACATTCCATCATACATAAATATTTCAGTCCTTAAAGCGCTCATAATGGACAGCAACGAACACGTGTTGTGTGTAATGCTAGCGACCGCCTAAAGGCAGAATGCACAAGCTACCTTTTTTCTAAACTGCTTAACGTCTCTTAACAGCGAGGTCTTCAGAGACGGGAAAGGATGAGGGGTAAGGAATGGGAAGGAATTCGGCCATTACCTTTTGAAGGAAGCATCCCGGCATTTGCCTGGAGTGATTTGGGAAACATGATACATTTGAGACAAATATTCCGTTGATTTTAATGTTTTGATTTTCGGATAACAGATTATACAACTGCTCGTAGTCAAGAAACGAAACATGATCCTAAAAATTGGAGTATGATTTTTTGGTCACTTTTCATGAAATGAGTGAATATGTCAACTACAGTCTGATCTGTGGATCATAATTACCGATCTAGAAATGTATTTAAATATTTCGTCAGTCCTGCGGTACTTATAGGTCATTAGCTGTTTCCGCATATTTTTTTCGGACAATTAGCTCTAGATATTTGAAAACACCATCCAAATTACTCCGGTAGTTTTTTCGCGGTTCCGTTCAAATAAAGAGACACACGCAGCTTGCTTATAGATTTATAATAGTACTAGCAGTTACCCGCGACTTCGTCCGCTTGAAAGTGTATAAAAATTTATGTTACTATTCAGAGTACGACCAGCAGAAAAAAATTCTCCTTTAGGGTTGAAAATTTGGTCATCCGCTTCCTTGGCTTTTAATCTTCAATGAAAAGCGTTCGTCAAAGCCGTGTAGCATGTAGGTAACAAAGATGTAACGCACGCCAAAAGACACGGTTACAAACATTACTCACTTAGGGGGCGTCCATTAATTACGTAAGATGTTTTTACATAATCCCGTAGTGAGATCTCCCCCTAAAATGACGTGAGATTTTGACGGGACTTCCCCAACCCTACTACCGACCTTGTAGTTTTTCTTAGATCCTTTTTTTAGCTCTCCTACTTCCGAGAACCCCCCCCCCCTCCCCCAAAAGTCGGTATCCTCGTCGTTTTTGGATCTTTTTTTAGCTATACTGGCCTTCAGGAGTTTCAAATGCTACGTGAGATTTCACCGGATTTCACACACCCCCCCCCCACCCCTTTTCACCCCACGTAATTAATGGGCGCCCTCTTAGTGGCGTAGACTTCTTGAGCACATTCTGACGTCTTTATAGTCATAATTCGCAATGGTAACCACATTCTGAACTCCAAATCCACTGTGCACCATGGAATATTAGTAATCATTCTGGTCCAGGCAGTGTAGCAAACTTACCATAACCTTCGTTAATACAGCTCCTTTGAAATCAGTACTATGACTCAAATTTTGATATTTCACACATATTGTGACACATATTACGAATCGAATTACGGTCTGAACCTGAAATGTCACACTACTTTACGTCCGCAACTGAAGTACAGATTTGTATTACCTGTTCCGGAGCTATTATTAATATTTTGATACAATTTAAGTACAACGCGATACATGTCACTAAATTGGCCCTCATGAAATCATCTTAAACTACTATAAAGTTTCAGTTGTCATTTTGCTTCAAGCTGTATTTCAACCAAACCACAAAATCCACCAATATTGTTGCTAAAATATCAAGGGTTCTATCAACCGCACATTAATACATTCACTATTTGATTGTTAGTGACATCATGAATTGCGATATAAACTTGACCCATTAATTTCAGACCGTGATACAAAGCAACCGCTAAAATCTGTCTGAAAAATGACCTTTGTAATATGGTGGTTGGAAAAGCGAAGTAAATAATAAATTCATGTGGAACTACATCCAGTCACATGAACTATGGCATAAGGACCATGACAGTTATTAAAATAACGTAATTTAAAAACGTATTCTAAAATGCTCGTAACTTACGCTGTACAACGGAAAGTCCAAAATTCATTACAACTCTTACGTTAATGTTGCAAGTCAAGTTTACGTCGCAATACAGTGATTATGTTAGTGCGCGTGTTTTAGTCCAGCTGAAATTCATACTGAAGGTGTATAATAAAATTAATTATGATAATTTATGATAAGCTAATAAGGAAACCTCATATTGAAACTGTTGCTACAACTCGAAATTAGTTCCGATTCGTTTAATGTGTTAGGTGTGACCCTATCGTTTGATTTTGTAGTGGAAATATCAGCGTAGATAGCGGTTAGGTTGAAATGCTACCTGGAACTGAATATTCTTGTTATAGCATCAGGCAGCTGGAATTTAGTAATTATTAGAGTAATAAATAAGCTGCTTTCATAAGCGCCGTGTTAGTGACGATGTATATCGCTGTGTAAACTACTCCTAACATGGCTTCTCGAAACGAAAAGTTTCTACCTTAGACTATTGAATACATTCGTTTTAAGTGAAGGATTTAATAGTTATTAGCAGAATATTCAACAGTAAGCAAAAAAACAATTTTCTTTCATGGGCAACTATTTCACTGATTTCTACAGAAAGTTAAGATAAAAACAAAAAATGGTTTGTTATCTTCTATTAAGTTATAAATTTTGTTAAAAATAATTTGTAATGTTACAGAGAATCTATAGCAGAAAAAAAGAAACAAAGGGAATAAATCGAACCGAGGTGGAAACGAAACTCTTTCATATTCGTCACGAACATACAAAAACGGCCTCTTCGCGGACGACCATTTTGTCACTTTTGTGCTGGTATACTGTTAGTATTTAATATTTTTTTAAAACTTTGATTTTTAACATATATTATGAAGCATATATTAGGCTTATGAACGGAATTACGGTGTGATACCTGAGGTGTTATGCCATTTCATGTATGCAACTGAAGAATTCTCTTCCTGAACTTAAGGTTAAGTACAGATTTATATTTCGTGCTTCCAAACTATTATTTGTCAAGAGCGTCGGTTTTTGCCAAGTGCGTCGGTTTTATGGCTTTTAAACCAAACACAAATTTGCATATGTAAGAAGGTTTTTGCTTTTATTTCTGAAAAGTAGTGTTTGCGATATACGTAAAAAGCAAAGAGTAAACGTGGCACGGCTATCTACGAAGTAGGAAACTCTTTGTTGCTTGCGAATTGATATTAATGGCAATTTCTAAAAGAACTATGCGATTTTGCGGGATAAAATCTATCCTATAACACTTCGCACGCAATTAACTGACTTCACGCCAAATTTCATTTATTTAAATTTGTTGAGTTATTAAGGCGTGATTGATTGCAGACGTACATCCAAACACACATCCGAACTTTCTTATTTTCTCATTTATAGGTATATAGTATAGATAGATAACGAGAGTTACAATGTTGCGTAGTTTTTGTAATTTTATGTGTTGGCTAATGATGTCACAAAAAGTTTTGGAACACCGACTTAGTTTTTACAATAACCTAGCTTCTAAGCCTGGGTTAAACATATTATTCTGGCAATTCATTTTTTTGCACTGGCTTAACTAAATGGAATTGTTATTAAATCATTGTCATAATCTTTATTTTGTAATGTGGTACAAATATCGGTTTTAGTTTACACTGCGATATATTTGTAACTTCCACTGAATTTGTGACGACAGAAATGTGGAACCATTAAAATTTTAAAAAAATTAGGAATCCAAGAAACCTATGCTACACCACGGAATATCAGTTTTCCACATACCACATTTAGCACGGTAAATATGGAACTGTTTCTATTGGTATAAAGTAATAACTCAAATTACATGGTGCTTATGAAAGCATCTTAAACTGTCTATAAAACTGAATGCACAGTCAATTATGCTGTAGCAAAGTGTGTCATTTGTCATCTGGCCATGGATAAATTTCAGCGTAACCACAACCTGTATTAATAATGCCGTTCGATAATCATAACTTACATCACCCGCGTTTCGCTTATCACGATCTAAATTTGATCAGTTGGAACCATTTACAAATGGCTGATATTATAAAATCAGTAGGTCTAATAAACAGCAACTAATAATTTCTATGTTCATTGAAACGCAACACATACTACATTCATTGTTTGGGCAATTCATTTCTTCGAGTTTACAATAACATTGACATAGAATATATCGGAAACATCTATATCGTATATAAATATTTTGTAAGCCCATCTAAAAAAATAGTTTGAATGCAGTGCTCTGCCAGTTAATTTTCTCGCAGTGGCTTAGCGAAATTCAATTGTTTATAACTAACACTCATAACGTTAAAAATGATTTAATTGGTTTTTAAATTTAGTAACAACGATATATCTGCACAGAAATATAAGAAAACATCTCCATCGACTCTATACAAATAAACAGAAAGCAACTATTAATATGATGATTTAAACGAAATATCTGATTTCCATTGTATGTTTTGGCAATTTATTTCTTCGCAGATGCTTATCTAAATAGAAATGTTATTACTTTTATTAGACAAAGCCCATAACTTCTACTGCCTAACAGTTCTTTGAGTAAGCGTTTATCGACGTTAGAATGAAACCTTCACTAACGTCACAACTGGGAACGGAAACAGACACCTCCATTTGTTGCGGTATATTCCGATCTTAGGATATAACGCAGAATGATATATACAGGGGCAAAACGTCTGTATTTCAAAGTTAACTACGAGTACGACACAACAATAATTATTATGAGACTAAAAACCTCGCCGAACATAACTTTTACGGAAAATTCGGAACGGAATAGTCTTGTTACTCGACCAGTTTGATTTGGAACAGGATGCATGTCACTCCAATACGAATGGTTTTAAGAAAGAAGCGGACGTGGGGTGCGCATACATAGATACAGTGATCAGCCAAAACATTTTTACCACCTGCTTATTAGTGTGTTGGTCCATCTTTGGAGCGCAATACAGCAGCGATTAAGCGTGGCATGCATTCGAAAAGTTCTTGTTAGGTTTCAAGAGTTTCCTGGCACCAGATTTCTACTCACAAGTCACCCAATTCTCTTAAATTACGGGTCGGGGGATTGTGGGGACGGATCCCGGGAACGAGCATCTCGGAAACGGCAAGGCTGGTCGGCTGTTCGCTTGCTACTAGAGTGAGCATTTATGAAGAGTGGTTGAAGGACGGTGAAACAAAGACCTGGCAACGAAGTGATGGACATTCACGAATCATCACAGAACGTAGAGGTCGGAGGCTTGCCTGCTCTGTAAAGCGAGATAGGCAACGATTTGTGACAGATCTGACAGAAGAGTGTACTCCAAAACATTTTAGATTTAAGGCAGTCGTTGGCTTAGCCAACTATCTGTCACTCATTTTAAACGATGACATTGATAACGTGGCTAAGGTTTTAAAGATTTGTAGCTTGGCCGGTCTCGTCCCAAAAATTTTGGGCAAATCGGCCTAGGTTTTAGAATGGGTTGCTGGCTTTTTACAGCCACCAATGCAAGAACCGTGTTTTTTTTTTAAAAACATTTTATATCTGGCTGGCCGTTTTACAGCCAATGTTATGTATTGTATCTTTTATGGCCAGTTTGCAGCCATAGTTTCAGTATTATAATTTATTTTGCCGTCTGTGTGGCCGACCTCTTTACAGTCGACCATGCAGATGGTATTTCCATCAGTATTTTAGTATTTTTATATGCTATCTGTGTGGCCGACACCTTTACGGTGCACCACACTGACAGCAATTCTGTTTTATGCCACGTTATCATTCCATGTGTTTGTCAGGGCGCTAATAACCTCGATGTTGACGCGCCTAGAGCCTGAAAAACAATAACAACGTGAACAACGTTAACCGTTCCACTCATCGTAAAAAGTACGGGAGTGAATCCGCCTCATATCTGGAAGATACTCTCGCCCACCAGTATTGGTATTACTGGAGTATGGGCGTGCAGCTACCGACGAATGAAGCATAGCGCAGTTTAACCCTAGGATGCATGGTGCCGAAAACACACATGAATGCATATGCAGGGCCTCCAAGGCCCTGCCTAATTTTAAATTTTCGTCTTTTCATATAATCATTTTTTGGAGTTAAATTTATTTATGTCAAATTTACTGTCATATTGAAAGATTCCTAAGATACAGTAACAGGATCTGGTGGGCCTGATTAACATTTTATTAATTAATTCACTTATAAGTTGCAGTTTACATTTTATATCATTTATTACAACAAATTTCTTCAATTAAAACATACTCATTATTCACAATATTATGTATATAGGCAATATTTTTACAAAAAGTTATTATTCATTGTTCACATAAAATTGCATTTTTCTTAGTTTTCAACATGTGACAAACAAGAAGCACAAAGAACGCCACTATGTTCCTTACAAATGTTGGTTTTACATTTAATGCATGTCATAGCACTTTTCCTGTGTTTATTATATGGACAATAATTGCATCTTCTTCTTTTTCCTGAAACAGGTAGTTGGTTCGGCAATATGACATCTTTCTGAACACCACATCTTTGCATGGCATCAACGATTTTCTTTGGAAGATTAGGGATCTGAATACGAAGTTCCATTAGTGGTCTTACCATTTCCTCTGCTAAATCTCTTAGGAACAAACGCCTTTTATCACTTCTTCCACTATGGTATGTCAGATGTTGGGCGGAAAATAAAATTTCACTGTTCATTGCTGCAACGTCCATCATATTCATCCATAATGCAAATGGCCATCTTCTTGTTTGTCTCTTGCAAGTGTAATAACGAATTTTCTGGTCCATTTGATCTACTCCACCCTTCGTAGAGTTATAGAACTTTATTATATCTGGTTTCTTTTTTGCATGAGTTTCATCAATGTTTCTGTCGTGATGCATTGTGCTAATGAGAACTACAGACTTTTTCTTTTTGGGAACATAACTCACCATTGTAATGTCACCTCTAAATGCAAACAAAGAGGAATGAATCACTCTTGAGGCTGATGGTTTCATCTCATTAGGAATTTCTGGTTTATTTTGTTTGATTGTTCCCACCACTGTATTTTGCTTCTGAAGCATCTCTTCTGCCAGCTGGACACTAGTAAAGAAGTTGTCAACAGTAATATTTTTTGATGATCCTTCAATGCTTTTAGCAAGATCTTTCACCACATTCAATCCAAGATTTTTCTGAATAGGTTCATGCGGCTTCCTTCCCGTGTAAACAATTCCGTCTAAAGCATATGCAGATGTAGCATCACATAACCAAAATATTTTTATGTCATACTTGGCTGGTTTAGAGGGCATATACTGGGTGAAGCTGCATCTTCCACGGAATGGGACTAGCTGTTCGTCAACTGTGAGCGAATCATTGGGAATCATTCTATTTCTACACTTGTCAAGAAATAGTTCCCATACATAACGAACAGCTGCAAGTTTGTCATCTGCAGATCGAGCTTCACGGGTACTCCTGTCATCAAATCTAATCATTCTCCTTATATCCTCAAATCTATTTACTGACATGGTGGCCTTATATGTAGGATTTGCCTTTTCATCCAAGAATAATTCTCTAATAGGGACATCCCAACTCTTCTCAACACCAGAAAGCAGTAAAAGACCAAGAAAACCCTCCATTTCAGCAAGCGAAACGTTTTTCCACGTTTTACCACGCAAAGCAGCCACTCTTCTGCCTTCAATATTTGTGCAGTTGATGATTTCCTCTAGTATTTCCTTGGAGATGAAATAGTCCCAGGCATCCTTAGGTTTACAGGTTTTCAAACCACGGGCTGGACCAGGTGCCTTCTTTACGATATTATGGACAGGTGTACGAAAAGTTGCAGGAGGTTCTAATTTCCAAATCGTTCCATTCCGACTAATGTATGTGTGGTCTTCTATACCTTTTTGTGGTGGTTCTTCATTTTCAGACTCTGATGAAGTAATATTATCGGAAGGACTGTCATCTGCCTCAATATTCACATCTGCAGGTTCATTGTGATTCTTCACTACTTGCATCTTCAAAAATATTTCCTTCCTCGCAAGAATCATCTTCTTCAAACCACTGAGCCACAACACTTTCAAAATTAGCTGCATTTGCACGTACTGACTCTCTTGCTTTGCGTGTCGAAGCCATAGCAAAAGACGTGTCCCTCGAACAGCAGCTTGTGCAGCACTAAACGAGTCATACTGGTAACAATATGGGCCTTGCAGCAACAAACAAACTACAGTAACAATGAGGCTGACAAGAGCAGCACAGGGTAACAATACTATGCAATAATAAAACATTTGATAGCAAAAAGATCAATGATACACCGACATCGCCAATATGTGAAAGCAGTGTGTATTATTTTTTAGTTACTACTCCAGCTACTGCTGCTGTTGGCACTCCAGTTGCTGGAAATACTACTACAGTTATTGTTGAATTAATAACTGCTCCCAAACAAATGTTGAAGACAATATAGGCTAAAGAACATTTATAAATATGTGAGGGCTTCTGAAGCCCTGCTTATGCATTAACGGTGTATGGGTAAACGTATAGAATTATACAGAAAACTTAAAAAGTTATCTCGTTCAGACTTGGTAGGAGGAATGTCACAGTGTTAGTGAAAGAGTACTAGAAAGCAGTTTAAATCAAACAAAAAATTACAGATTTTTTAAAAAAAATGAAGACATACAAGGGCCTCGGAGGCCCTGTATATGCATCCTAGGGTTAAAGCAGAGTATTTTGCTGCCATCACTTTGTCTGCCAATTTGAAAATTCAGGACCAGCAAAAAACAATTGCTGTCAAAGGCACGTGCTGTGCTTCGATTTGTCGCACTCAGAGGCCTACAACAGCCCATTTACGTCTTGGGAACTGTAGTCTGCCTTAAACGGTGCCAAAGATATCGCACCGGGGCCTCATCTGATCTAGTACCAGAGGCTGAGGCATCTTAGTAAAGATCCTAAAGAGTACCTTCTAGATATTTTAAACAATATTTGGACTTGAGGACACGTCCTCGACACGTAAAAATACCAACGTTAATCGAGATATTAAAACCAAGATAGGACAATTTGTTGCCAGGTAGCTATCACAGCACTGGACTCACAAGCTGCTTGACGAATACACTAGAGACGAAGGTTAAACGCCGCCTAGTCTGGTGTCTTGGTTCCTAAAATTTGTTGAGCCGCTTTAATTGTGGATTCAGGATTTTCCGTTCCACATTGGACAACCTGATCAACTGGTGGCGGTGATACAGGATGCGTTTATATGCAGCCATCGCCTTGTTGCTGTATCGATAAGGCTGACGGTACTACCTGGTGACTTGTCATTTTCTAACAATTACACGAATGAAGAGTTAGGGAAAATCTGCCCCGTTCTGTAAAATCGTTTTTATCAGGACGTTGCTCCCGGTACAGAGTTGGAATGAAGTGTCAGATCGTTTTATCCAGTAAAACTGTGTTCCTCACGGGTCAATTTTAAGCGTGACTCTTTTTGCAATTGCGATTAACAGAATCTCAACTGTAATAAGGAGAACAATCTGGTTCTCCTTAAATGTTGATGATTTTCAATATTTTTGTACATCATCCGGCCAGAAAGGCGTTAGAAGCAGTTGAAACTCACGCATAACAGCCTAGAAAACCTGTTTGTTTTTTACTCGATCTATTGGTATTGTATCTGAATCACACAATACCTTGAGGAACCCCGCAGGGGCCTGGTACGCAAGTGCGGTGTCCGAGTTGGAAACTTGTGAGCGCCGCAACTTTTCCACACCGTAAACTCCTACCATGCTTCAACGACCACCGTAGGTCGCGACGGTGGAATGTTGTGTGCCTAGGAGAACGGGGATCTTGGTTTCATCGCCCGGGTCGCGAGGACGGTAGAAACCTCTATAAAAAACCCTTAACCTCAAGGTAAGTAACGTGCCGAGGAGGTGGATGGGTGATGAGGCAAACCACCCGCTAGCGTATAACCTTAGGGGCACCTGCCGCACCCCTGTTGTATTGGGCTTGGTGGCGTGATGCGGGGGCTCCACGTCACTCGACTTTTAGTTCCTCCGAACTCGTGAGACCAAAACCGAGAAATAATCCTAAACCTAACTCCTACACCTATGGCTTGGTGTTGGTGTGTTCTTTGATATCAAAAAGGGTTACGATACTATCTGGCGGCACACAATTATAAAACAATTACGTGAATGGAAATTTAGGGGAAATCTTCCACGTTTTTTAAAATCGTTTTTATTAGGACGTTGCTCCTGGTACCGAGTCGGTAGTGAAGTGTCAGATCTTTTTATCCACGAAAACGGTGTCCCTAAGGGGTCAGTTTTAAGTGTTACCGTTTTTGCCATTGCTATTAATAGCATTGCAGCCATAATAAGGAGTCCCATACGGTACTCCTTATATGTGATTGACTTTTCCATTTTTTGTACATAGTCAAGCCTGAGAAGCGTTGAGCGTCAGCTGCAACTCGTGCTGAACAGGCTGGGTGAATGGTCTGTGCTCACCGGTTTTCGCTTCTCTGCCGAGAAAACCCTGTGTGTATTTTTTACTCGTAATAGAACTATTCTACCATCTTACCTTGAGGAACACCGTTTCACTGATACTGTTCGTTTTCTGGGCCTTATTTTACACAGAAGGCTCAGCTGGCCGCCGCACAGTGGGCCAGATTCGCAAAAAGCTGGCCAAAAAAATAAGGACTTGTTCAATTTGTACCAAAGTTAGTTTGTAAAGGTTATTGATATAAAAGTAATTTTTGGGTAATTATCGAGATTGCTGATGAAGATTAAGACTTCAAACAGAAAATGTTGGATTCAAGATGGTGGACAAATATGGATAAAAATCTTTTTATTTACATATAAGTCAATATTCAGGTGTTGTTGTAGTTAATGGTTAGAAGTATAAGCTCAAAAAATGGAAAGCTTGAAGAAAGGACCAAGTAGAGGATGGAAGATGGTGTTAAATATTTCAAAAAATAATTTTATTTCAATTACAGTTATTCATTTAGTAAAATGTAACTATAATTTGAAATGGTCGTTTTCTTCTTATTTTTAATATTCATCATCCTCTTCTTTTTCTTCTTCTGCTTGTTCAACTGAATCTTCATCATCTTCAAAGACTGTTTCCTTGTCATCTGCATCGGAATCTTCATATCTTCCACTACAGGAACTAAGAGGGCAACGGCTTCTGACGACAAACTCTTCAGTTTCTTTGCTGATGATCAACTCTGGTATCCCGTCCCAACATCGTCGCATGCCCGGCAGAGGACATGGATATCGACTTCATATAGACGGCGCTGGCATCGGAGCAACCAGCGCCACCACATCATAGTTTTCCGCCGCGGCCAATCGGAGCCGACCCGCCGCGCATATAAATAAAGCCCGCGCAGCTCCACAAATCAAAAACCTGCCTCCACAAGCCATCAGACGCCTAGAACATATCTTTAACGCCTGTCTTAGACAGTGCTACTTCCCTGATGCATGGAAGATTGCGAAGGTGGTGGCACTGCCAAAGCCAGGAAAAGACAAAACTTTTCCTCAAAATTATAGACCCATTTCTTTACTTCCAATCATAGCCAAAGTGTTCGAGAGAATTATACTAATGAGACTCAACACTCATTTAATCAGAAACAAAATAATCATTGGCAGTCAATTTGGATTTAGAAAAGGCCACTCCACCGTACAACAATGTGCCAGGCTATACCCTGTTCACTCCGAACTGGCGGCTCAAGGTCATGTTCCCCTTGCCGCACTCCTCACCTCAAATCCCATTCCCTTCCTATCTCTCCGAACTAAACGCAGTGTCCAGATAGGTGAGAGGAAATTTCCCCTTCGCATGTAGGGGTAACGGGAGAAGAGTGGGGATAGAGCAGACTGACCTTGAGCCGCCTTTGTTAACTGAACGCGCTGTAGTGGAGCATATCTGCTCAGAACAGCAGGCGGGAAACAGCACAGCAGCTATATTTCTGGACATAGAGAAAGCCTTCGATAAAGTGTGGCACGAAGGCCTAATCTACAAACTGCATCAATACAATACTCCAGACTACCTGACTCACTTACTCAGTTCCTATCTAGCAAACAGGAAATTCTTTGTCAAACAAGAAGGGGCAAACAGCACAGTAAGACAAATTGAGGCAGGAGTGCCACAGGGTAGTGTTCTTGCCCCAATACTGTACTGCATATTTGTAAATGATCTGCCACAACTAGAGGGCAGCCATATCCGCCTATATGCAGATGACACCACAGTATATGCCAGTAATAAAAATCCAGAATTTGCGGCCAGGAAACTACAACGTCATTTTGAAAAATTAACACAGTGGTGCAATATCTGGAAAATAAAAATTAACGCAGCAAAATCACAAGCAATTATGTTTAATAAAAAAGTTAAGCTACCAAAATACAAAATCCACACAGAAGACACAGACATTGAATGGCAAAAAGAAATCAAATACCTTGGTCTGCGATTAGATAAGCACCTGACGTGGGGATCGCACATAGACGAAGCAAAGAGAAAAGCAAAAGCTAAACTCACCAGTCTCTATTCAATACTTAGAGGCGACGGATTAAAAGTAGAGACCAAACTGCTCATCTATCGTGCAATAGTACAAACATCATTCATGTACGGCTCAGAGATATGGAGCATGTCCGCCGACTGCCACATCAAAAAGCTGCAGGCATTGGAAAACCGAGCCCTGCGTTCAATTGTTGATGCACCCCGCTATCTGCCAAACTGGATAATCAGACAAGATTTACACTTCCCTCCGCTCACTGAAACCCTAATGGAAGCATCAGAACACTTCTACATTCGATGCAGAAATTCACCACATGCAGAAATAGCGGAAGTAGGAAATATCGACGAGGAAATGCTTCCCAGAAGGCATCCCAAAAGGATGCTAACTAGGACATTCTCCTTCTAAATTCCCTCCACCTACCCTCCAACCCCCCAGTAGTTATAAGTAGAAGTAGGCCCATATCATCATAAGTTAAGGTCCCCTTGTAAACAATAGAAAATAAATTAAACTACCCACCTTTAGTATAAGTAGGATACCCACTTAGTTAGGTCCCTTGTATGTATATAAAACTAACCTCCATTAGCATAAGAATGTAGGATAGGTCCCTTTATAATAATATATATATAAAAAAAAACCTTCCCTTAACTTTTAACTAGATCAAATAAAACATGATAAAGATAGCATAGCAACTTAAGACAAAGACAGAAAGTCAGCCCCAAAATACAATACAGACATTAGTAATAGGATATATTCTCCTGGCACTAAGGATGACAATGCAGCTCTACAGACTGCGACATGATATGCCCTTGCCCTTGCCCCTTACTCCTCAGTTCAGTGTTCACTGGGCTTCCGGTACTCTCTCTTACTGTGAATCGCCTATCGGACTTCAGACAGTGCTCGTTCTTGGCTACGTCTTCGTACTCTCTTCGGACTCTGTGAACCTCACGCCGGACTCTGACAGTGCTCGTTCTTGGCTACGTCTTCGTACTCTCTTCGGACTCTGTGAACCTCACGCCGGACTCTGACAGTGCTCGTTCTTGGCTACGTCTTCGTACTCTCTTCGGACTCTGTGAACCTCACGCCGGACTCTGACAGTGCTCGTTCTTGCCTACGTCTTCGTACTCTCTTCGGACTCTGTGAACCTCACGCCGGACTCTGACAGTGCTCGTTCTTGGCTACGTCTTCGTACTCTCTTCGGACTCTGTGAACCTCACGCCGGACTCTGACAGTGCTCGTTCTTGGCTACGTCTTCGTACTCTCTTCGGACTCTGTGAACCTCACGCCGGACTCTGACAGTGCTCGTTCTTGGCTACGTCTTCGTACTCTCTTCGGACTCTGTGAACCTCACGCCGGACTCTGACAGTGCTCGTTCTTGGCTACATCTTGGTACTCTCTTCGGACTTTGTGAACCTCACGCCGGACTCTGCCAGTGCGCGTTTTTTGGATTATGTTTCGGCCTGCTCCTGGGACTTGTTCGGGTTGCTCGTGACCGTCTCCGTAGACCGCCTTCTGACGTGTGACGTTCGGCCGTCGTAAGGACATAGCACCAACAATCTCCTAAACACGTCTTCCATAGTTTTAACTCTGGAAAACTTTCGAGAAAAACTCATACGCTATTGCTTTATCAACTTATTGGTTGATTCTTGAGCATCCTCCGACAGTTAACCGATGGGTAAAAGGGCCGAAGAAATAATGTCTGTTCCGTTTATCAACAATCTATGGACTGCTGTTGGCACCTTGTACCGGGGGTATTCTTTGACGTAGTGTCTGGCAGTTGCTGTGGCGTAAGCCCGAAACTTTTCAACGTCTATTTGACGTCCGCTCGAAATAGTCTGCAAAATAATGTGTAAACGGTGGATTAGTTCTTCGGTAACTCCAATGATCAACGCTGATGTTCGAGTGTTTTCAAAGATGTGTCGAGCGGTGTTTCCGTCGTTGGTGCTGCCGAACCCTTGTTTTGGCATGTCGATTAAAATTCCTAGATGCTCTTTGAAATCTTTTTGAATCTTGCCTTTCAGAATAGCTTTTTCCTTTTTATCTTCGTCTTTACGCACTTGCCACTTTTTTGCTTTCATTTTGTATGCCAAATGAATACCGCATTCAAAACATCGAATCCAGGCGTGAAGAGTTGACAGTCCGTACTTCAGATAATCAGCGGTTACAGGTCTATTCAAAACTTCATCAATGTTGTTAAATTGGGTGGACGTTGCCTGGCAGAGATAACATCGTTGTGCAGATTTTGTGTTGGTGATAGCATTCCACACTTTACCGTCTATCATGGTCATACTTAAACTGCACTGAATGAAAGTTTATTTCCCATTAATGACTGTTCTGAATTCCTGGTGTTGTTCGATCTGTTTGTCGTAATATGCCATCGCATTTAAAGAAGTTTGCTCGGTTTCCTTTGTGAATTGTAATTTAACTGGTCTGCAAAAAGAGGGTTGAAGACGGCTTCGGATTACTTCATAAGATATTTTCTTATTTCGTTTCTTGATTTACACCTGTAAGTTTGGTGGAACAAGCGAAGTAAAAAGTAAACTTTCATCTGAAATACTCGGATTTGCAAACTTTATTTTATAAATGCTTTGTCCGGAAGTTCCATCAAATCCCCACTCACAAATAAAGGCTATATTCGACAATTCTGGATCACTCTTACATATAATATCACCTCGTTCCAGCAGTAAAACACTTTGAACGGTGTGATCTAACAAAGCTTAAAACTGTACTTCAGCTTTTGATTCGGCAGAAATGAGGGTTTCGTCTGGAGGGTGGCAAGCATTTTTTTGCTGCCAGTACATCTGAGTACAGTGAATAAAGTGTTTTTAAGCCTTTTAATTTTGCCCCATTTCTCAAATGCTGGTAAGATTCTTTTGACAATTTCAAGTGTAACAGACTTCACGAAATTCAGTGGATCAGGTGAACCTAAAATTAAAAAAATTCTATGTTATACTTAATTTGTTTATAATTTATGTCTTTATTTAGTATTTATTTACTTGATATTTATTTACTTTACAGAATTACACAATCGGTATTCAGTAGTTCTAACAATACTGTAGCCAACCTGATAGTCCAAAATTCTGATCTAGAAACTTTCCCCCCCCCCTTTTTGGCCACGTTTTCAAGATTTTGGCCCACTGTTCGCCGGTTGGAGTATGGTTGCATTGTATACTTAACGGTCGGCCATGCAGGTGGCTTTTTTGTTAGCGTTTCAGCGTCTTTTCATTTCCGTCAATATTGCCGACCGCCTTACAGTCGGCCATACGGACGGGAATCAAGTTCAGTTTTATCCCACATTCTCATTCTGTGTTTTAACCAGGGCGATAATGACCTTGACGTTGACGCGCCCTAGAGCACCACAAAGAAAAAGACAACCACTACCTAGAGAAACACCGTTTTAAGCTTTAGTGACTCCATTCGGTTTCAGGACCTCATTTTTGTTTAAGTCGGCTGCCGCATCTTGAAGAAGTGAAAGCCAGAGCTCTTATAACTTTTAATGTTTTAAAATGACTTTGCGGTAGTTCAAGGGGCGCCGACAGCTCCTGCCTGCTAAAATTCCACCCAGCCTTTGTACGTCCGCGTTTGGAGTACGGTTGTATTGTATACGATTCGGCACGGGTTTGTTGTCCCCGTATTTTG
The DNA here is from genome assembly GCA_031002005.1 of Vandiemenella viatica. NCBI lineage: Eukaryota > Metazoa > Arthropoda > Insecta > Orthoptera > Morabidae > Vandiemenella > Vandiemenella viatica. The sequence goes on from JARYHS010008074.1 coordinate 58,100,078, forward strand.
GATAGTGTCTATCAGGCAGGAATCCGCCTTGCCACGGGTGCCTACCGCACCAGCCCGATACGAGCAGTTGTGCTGAGTCTGGCGAGCCGTCGCTCTCCATCCGCCGGCGCTCCTCATTTTGCGACACTATATACATTTTACCGTAACTCCTGGCAGTCCCGTGTACGACGTAGGAATCCATCCTAACCCCAAACGGCAACACCAAATATGGGTTAAGGTGCCCCTTTTTATCAACAGGGTTGAAGTAAATCCCCTCCTTGGCTTTTTAAAGAGACCCAGAAACAATTTTAGAACTGTCACGGTACAAGCTGTATACCGTAGAAATTTTGAAATCAACATCATAAGTTTACCCCAATATTTACGGATGGATCTAAGCAGGCCACCGAGCGTGGTGGGTGAACGGTTAACGTTCTGGCGTCGCATTTGGGAGGACGCGGTTTCGAATCCCCGTCCGGGCATCCAGATTTCGGTTTTACATGGTTTCCCCAAATCACTCCAGGCGAATGCCGGGATGCTTCCTTCAAAAAGGCCTTGGCCGATTTCCTTCCCGTTCCTTGTCCCCAGTCCCATCCCGCCACTAATGACCTGAGCCGTCGACGAGGCGTAAAGCCGTAAGTTATAAAAGCTAAGCAGGCCATCGCGATAAGTTGCTCCATAGTTTTTCCTCGAACGACGTTTACATACAAGCTGAATGGCATGTGCAGTGTATACACTGCGGAGTGTTACGCTTTGTTAAAGTCGCTCTTGTATATGGAAGTAAGACGCGGTATTAAGTGCATCGTATGCTGTATTTCCGTCAGTTCCATCCGACATAGGAAATCATGTACCCAGCAGAACGACTAGTCTAGGACATACAATACGCTCCCTCAAGTCCTATGGAATGGAGGCCCTATTCTCGTGTCCCAAAGTCATACCTTGCCTCTGTGCCGAAAAGATTTGTCTTCGATGTATGGCGGAGGCAGTGGCTGGAAGTGCAGTATCAGGCTGGTCATCCACTGGAACCGAATTTCGTCCGAACCGTATTCGTCCGAACCGTATTCGTCCGAGTAACGTCCTGTTTTACGGCTGACCGTTCGTCCTATTAACCTGATGATGAGAGCAAACTATGTTGAATTTGTGTAGAGGTACCTGTCACTCTGTTGTGTCCTGTTGTGCAACAGAGAGCTGAAAAGACTCAGAAGCTGAAACAAGTGGGTATCGATTTTTACAATTCGGGAACTCGGATAGGAAGAGTTCAGGAGAAATAAATTCAAGAACACAAGAGGTTATGATGAACACACTTGTGACTCACGAAGCCGACAAATCTTCACTGAGAATACTCAGAAATTCCCAGGAGTACTGAACCAACTAGCAGACGTTCTCTCTGCCAAAGGTTCATAAAACGTGAAGACCCTAACAGTACAACGGCGACTACAGTAGCGAAATACACGTTGTCATCTCCGCTGCGCTGCTTGCTGGCTCACTCGCCGACTCTCGGAGACCGAAGACCTCTGGAGAAGTAGTCCCCTCCCGCTGCGGCGGGCTCTTTTTTATAGCTGCCCGTGACGCGCTCCGCTGCCCTATGCGACCTTCTGGAAGCTTACACCCGTATCTCGTTACCCACGCGCCACGCAGTTCCCCTGTCTGATGCAACCTTAGCCTCACACGCGTTCACTGTTGGCTTCCCTTTACTACCTATTGCACCATCTTAACACTTGGGCATTAGGCATTACTTTTAACACTTCGTAACACCTTCCCCCCATATTTGAGAATTTTGCAATCTCCCTGAGAATGCAAAATTCTCACACTACCTGTCGGCTGTGTGAGTCTCCTTTTTATTACTTTCTTTTCACAAATTACAATAGTTCACATTTTATTTCATTACTTATAATATCCTGAAAGAGAGAATTTCAATTACATTACACCATTTTCTTTATAACAAGTATTTTTTTTAGTCTTAAGAATCTTCTTCTACATTGCCTTATTTTTCTTAATTTGAGAATTTTTCTCTCAGTTTACTACTTCTTATTTCTTACAATATCTTTTCCTTCTAATACTTTTCTTTAGTACTACACTCTCTTATAAAGTGAAACCTATTTTTACAATACATCATTTTTATGATTTTACAAATTCTTTTCATGTAACAGAATACAATCTTTCTTACATTACAATCTTATATTTTTACAAACATAATCACTGTGACCATATCAGTTCATCTTAGCGCTTATCCGCTTTATAGTAAAACATTACTGGTGCACTTGGTTCATACTTAACACTCTTCTCCGGTGTTAGTATTCGCTCACTAAGCACCGCACCTTCTCCTTCAGTCACATACCTATTTCTTACAGGACCAAAAGTAATTTGTTCACTTTCATCACTGTTCATTCCAGCAGGATGATACCTAACTATACCAGTGTCAGGGTATCGGTTTACAATTTTATTCTTTACACATATTCTGGGGCAGCAGTCATCACCCATTGTTTTATGGAAGAATTTAAAACAATCCTTACAACACTTACAATATCTGCATATACAACATACTATTATTATCATAACTATTCCTGCTCCAAAATAACTCCATATGGGTATCGAATCTAATGAAAACATATTGAACACAGTCCTTTGCTGGTACGCTATTGCGTCCTCTAGCTCATCTAACTTATGTCCCGCGGCTTTAAGGTCATCTAACTGACGGACCACTGGTTCGATTGGCAAATAGAGAGGAATTTCAGTTATATTTTTCTTTTCTTGTCTATTAGACAGCAATCTACCTCCATATTTAAGTTTGGGACTATATCATTAATCAGTGCTATTGATCTAATGATATGTTCGGATTGAATTAGTACTTGTGCACCGTAACCCTTGCATTTACTCAGAAACTTAAGTTTCCCTGTACCATTAATTACTACATCTGTGGGCTTACTGTCATTGCATAACACTGTGAGCCCTTCTCCCTTTGGTGCTACAAATAACCATTCATTTCCTCTAATCTGTGTCCATACGCTTTCATTCAATACAATAAACTTTTGGATGCAGTCATCGGGAATTTTAGTTATAGGTTGAAGCATTCTAGCTTCGCAAACTTCATGGTCATAAGTTGAAAGCAGCACAAAGGTTTGTTTACACACACTATGAATAGCCTCCAGCTTTTTACACTCCAATTGATCACCATTTATTTTAACATATCGCCTTTTGGCGTCATCCATTAACAAAAATTCTTTTTCCGGAGCTATGTATGTAAACAATCGTTTTTGGTGGCTTACCTCAACTGGTAGAGGCCATAATTTATAAATATTATAAGTTTCACTGTCCACTAGTGGAATATTCAGCACATAACTTAGAATGTTTCCCGAAATAAAGACATCTAGGTCGACCACCTTCAGTAACTGATACCCTCCGGCTTCAGTCAGTTTTATTGGCAATCTTTTGTCTTTAATTTCATCTTTTATTAACTCTAAATATTTGACCACTTGTTCTGGACTAACTAAATGAGGTTGAAGAATGCCTTTTTGTGCATTTACTATGGCAGTAATGATTACATCATATTCCTTCTCTAATTCACTGAAGATTGTTGTCAACTGTATTAACTGTTCATTCAACGTTACCCATATACCGAGTCTATTTATTCTCTTATCTGTACTAGTTTCATATTGATGAATGTGTTCATTTAATTTGAGTATTCCGGATGTAATTACCCGTTCATTTCTTCTATTGAATCGACAGTATGATTGAAACTAGTCAACGTTGCCCTTACAATAGTGACTTGTTCTTTTGACAACTTCAATAATTCTTTCTGTTCCTGCTCTAATAGATTTATTTTTGATTTGAAATATGATGCATCATCTTCATCTAACGTCCCAAACAAGACTTTACTTATTTCTCCAACAAAATTTAGGATTCCTCTCTTTCGTCTACTCTGCTCATGTTTAGCTAACTGCCCAATTAGGCGTTGAGAGGTTTCTATCCTACTTATATAATAATCTACCGCCCGCTTCATAGTTTTACATTCTGCAACACTTGTGTTTATTTCTTTAAGTCTTTGCTGACAATAGTCTACTGCTTTCAACGCTGCATCATGCGTAGCTTCAACTTATGTTTTAAGTCGTCTAGATTAAAATAACTCACTACTTTCCAAGTGACCGTATACAAACTCACCTGTTCCCTTATGATCGTAGTACAGACCTGGTGATGACCGAAACTTTGTTATTTCTAAATCCTGCTGTTCCATTGCCGATGTACGCACCTATCATCAAGACGATCACTGCTATCTTCCAAGCTGTGGGCCATCTTTCCTGCAATTCAGAAGAATTCTTTTAGCCTATTGCATGTACTTTTCGTAAATTTATTTCTCTTTAATTCTATCACAACGTTTGGTCCCTTAGTTTCCCACTACCGTATAAGGGCCTCTCCATTGACTGTCCAACTTCTTTGAACGACCCCTTCGTACACTCTCATCATGCAATAATACTTTATCCCCTGGCTTAAAGACTACCGGTTTTTGCGTTTCTGTCATAGTTTTCTTTACTTTTCTCTTTGCTTGTGCTGTCGCTTCTCGCGCACACTGATGCATAGCCCGTAACCTTTCCTTAGTTCAATCACATAGTCATCATAGTTATATACTACTTCCTCCGGTTTCTTTTGTAATATTCCACGGTAAATTACATATTCGACCAAAGAATAATTCATGCGGCGTATATCCTGTGGCACTATGCGGTGTTGTATTGAAAACAAATACTGCATACGGGATCCAGGTATCCCAATTGGTTTGCTCTCTGTTTACGTAATGACGAAGCATTTCCGTTAGTGTACGGTGCGTTCGTTCCAAAGCCCATTACTTTGTGGGTGATACTAGTGGTATGGATTTTCTCTATTCGTAATAATTTGCATACTCTCTTCATAGTATCACTCATGAAGTTACTTCCAAGGTCGCTTAACAAAACGGTGGGAATTCCAAATCTTAGGATTATTCGCTCGACCAATACTCTTGCTACCGTATTGGCATCCTGTTGCTCTATAGGCTCCACTACTAAGAACTTCGTTAAGGCGTCTTGGAATGTGAGCAAATATTTATTCCCGTTTTCGGTTTGCGGCATTGGACCTACAATATCAATATCACAACGCTCAAACACGTGTTCCGGAGTTTTTCGTTATCTCCATTGGCATCTTCGTTTTATTTTGGGTAATTTTATTCTTTGACAGCTTTCGCAATGACGAATGTACTGCTCAATGTCGGCTTTCATTCCTTCCCAAGTACAATATTTCTTAATTCTCGCGTAGGTCCTACCTATGCCTGATGACAACCTATCGGCGATTCGTGATACTGCTTTAGGATCTTCATCTTCTCTTCCTGTGTAAGTCCTACCTCTTCTTCCTTATTAGCTGATATGCTCTCGGCTGTCTCCACATTATCATTTTCCTCCGCCTCCTCTACGGTTTCTTATTCGCGAAAGAGCATCTGCTACTTGATTTCTCTTTCCGCTCTTGTACACGATTTCGTAATCGTACTCTTCCAGCTTTAAGCGGAACTTCATTAGTCTAGACGACGGATCCGATATACTATTTACCCACATCAATGGTTTATGGTCGGTACATACCGTAAATTTTCTACCAAATAGATATGGTCTAAATTGCTTTATCTGCCCAACAAATGGCCAACATTTCCCTCTCTATCGTACTATAATTTTTCTCCGCCTTATTCAAGGTTCTAGACACGTACGCTACAGGCAAATCCTTGCCAATTTCGCCTTGACTTAACACGGCGCCAATTGCGTCTTGACTTGCGTCTGAGGTTACAATAAATCGTTTTGTGAAGTCAGGATACTGTAGTACGGGAGGATTCAACAATTTTTCCTTCAATTGTTGAAACGCCTCTTCCTGCTTTGTTCCCCACGTATATGCGACTCCTTTCTTTAACAGCTCATACAATGGCTTAGCAATTTTACTGTAATTGCTTATGAATCGCCTATAGTACCCACTTAAGCCCAAGAATGCATTCAATTGGGTAGTATTAGTGGTTGGGGGTAACGTTCTACGGCTTCTACCTTTTTCTGATCAGGTTTCAACCCTTCTTCCGTAAGTACATGTCCCAAAAATGTAACTTCCTTGCGCAAAAACTCACACTTATCTATTTGCAACTTGAGGTTATATTTTCGCAGTCTTTCAAAGACATCCTCTAGTCTTGCATTATGCTCCTCAAGCGTTGGCCCAAAAATTATGACGTCATCTAGGTAGAATGAATACTTTCTCACCCTGTAGTCCTGCCAATACAGAATTCATCAATTTTTTGGAAGGTATTCGGTGCCGTCTTTAATCCCATTGGCATTCTTTTGAATTCGTAATGTCCATAGGGAGTGCTAAAAGCCGTCTTTTCCTGATCTTTCTCGTCTATCAGCACCTGATAATACCCCTTAGCTAGGTCGAGGGTTGTGAAGTACTTTGCTTTACCTAGTCCGTCTAGTATTTCATCGATCCTTGGTAACGGAAATACATTATTTACCGTCAGATCATTTAATCGCCTATAATCGATTACTACGCGCCACTTTTGCTTGCCACTTGCATCCATTTTCTTTGGGATAATTAATACAGGCGAATTCCACGCACTATCACTTGGTATTACAATATCATCTTCTAATAATTTTTCTATTTCGGCTTGCAAAATTTCCTTCTGCGCCTCGGGTATCCGGTAGGGCCTCAACCGAACTATTTTTCCTTCCGCCTCGGGAAGAAGCTTTGATTTCATGCTTGACAGCCTCAGTATAACCCAAGTGATCTCCTGGTAAATGAAATACATCGTTATACGCTGCGCATATACTTAATAAAGCCTCTTTTTCCTCATTGTTTAAATGTTCTACGCGGAGATTTTCTTTCAATTTACTTAACCGCGACTTTACCTCTGGTCGCTCTTTTCTAATACGTCTTACGTATACTTTTTCAAATTCAGGCACTTCTTCAGCTGTTATAAGGGGATTCTTTATTTTAACTTTCTTTTCTGTAGTATTAAGCATACTTAGTAATACACATTCCATTTCTTACTGATACTAGCGCTTCGGGTACATATATTCCTGGTTGTATCTCCTGCTTTGGAATGATCGCTTCTGATGCATTCCTTAAGGTAATCCTTACCTTTACAATCTTTTCTTCGCGCGGGCCTACTGTTACCTCATAGTGTTGAGCACCCCTGGCTCCTCCACTACGGTTACCACCACGTTGCACCACCTCTGCGTAAGTGGGCTTCCCACGGCCTCTCGCAACCATATTTGGTTTGCTTGCCGGTAATTGCGCAACTCCCGTTGCCAACGAATCGATGCATCTCGCTTTCGATTCAACATACCGCCTTTCTACGGGGCCTTACCGTCTTCGAAGCAGACTCTGCTGCTTCTCGGATACCTTCCGTCTCGTCGCACAATTCCGTTAGTGGACGGACAATCTCGCCTTTTCACGGGGCCTACCGTCTTCGAGTCACCCAGTGCCCTCGGAATCCTTCCGTCACGTCTCACAGTTCCTTTAGTGGACGGACAATTCTCGCCTTTTCACGGGGCCTACCGTCTTCGAGTCACCCAGTGCCCTCGGAATCCTTCCGTCACGTCTCACAGTTCCTTTAGTGGACGGACAATCTCGCCTTTTCACGGGGCCTACCGTCTTCGAGTCACCCTGTGCCCTCGGAATCCTTCCGTCACGTCTCACAATTCCTTTAGTGGACGGACAAACACCATTTCGCGTCGTAATCCCTACGACATTTCTCGAGGCAGCGCCTACTGTCCTCGGGAAATTCCCGTTCCATCCCGCAGGTCCGTTAGCGGGCGGACACATACCACGCATCGCATTCTCTGCGATACGCTTCTTCCCATCCCGTCTCGCAGGTCCGTTAGCAAGCGGGCATACTTCACCTGATGTCGCAATTCCTACGACACCCTTCTTACCGCTTCGCTTCACAAGTCCGTTAGTGAACGAGCAACTTTCATCCGATGTCGCAATCCCTGCAACACCTTGCCTAACGCCACGCCTCACAGTTTCGTTAGTGAGCGTGTGACTTTCATTCCGATGTCGCAATCCCTGCAACACCTTGCCTAACGCCACGCCTCACAGTTTCGTTAGTGAGCGTGCGTCTTTCATCCGATGTCGCAATCCCTGCAACACCTACTTCTTAACACAACGCGTCTCACGTTGCGTCATACACGGCCCTTCTTGCGCGGTATACAATCTAATTCGCCTCCCGCGAATATTCATAACTCTTTTCCCGTAATCTATTACGGCCTTATTTTTCGTTAGAAAATCTCTTCCTAACAATCCTTCGAAAGGCAAATCTATGTTTGCCCCAATTATATGAAACTTTTGTTTCAATATCAAGCCCTCCGCGGCTTTTAATTCCAGGACTACCGAAGCTTCAGTTTGTACTATATTATTGCTTATCCCCTTAATTCTAATTTTTTCTCTATCATCACTTTTTACTGCCCAGTTTATACTATCTCTTTTTACCAAGCTTATCTGTGCCCCACTGTCGGCTAGGAATCTCATCGGATTACGCCTTGCTTTTTCACATTGCATAGTCACATATTCATTTTTATCTGTGCAGTCTACCTTATACACTTTGTGCGATATGGCGCAATGTGACCGCTCCATTACGCCACCTAGCAGTTTACCGACTTTCTATCTCTTTCCTTTCCCGACCATGCATTTTCTCGGCAATCCCGCGCATAATGCCCTTTTCGGTTGCACTTATAGCACGTAATTTCACTTGCATACGGTACCTTTTTCTTAAAGGGTGCTGTTTGAGCAGCTTGCCTAGCGCTACTTCTCGTTTCCCGCCGCGTTTCCATCATTCTGACGGCGTTTTCTTTCTCCATCTTGTCTAACTTGGCAAGCACTGCATTTATCGCCTTTTTGTCCAGCTCATCCTCTTTATTAATTATTCTTACACGCCTTTGCGCCCGACAATCCTTGGCTGTATGCCCAGACTTTTTGCAATTAAAACAAATGGGGGGTTTTTTCCTTCTACCTTTGGATTCCTGAAGGAATACCTCGAAACCGGTTTTTCTTTCGCTGAAGCTATCGCACTTTCCTCTGTGGCTGCGATTTCCACAGCTTCAGAAAGGGTTATGGTTTCTCCCCTAGCTCGCACAATAGTTTTTATCCGGTCATCATACAACCCTTGAATAAATACGGCCCTTCCTAGCTTTAAAACTAGAGCTATGCTTCCCATCAGCTCCTCTTCCGTCATTACATTTTTTATTGCTTCTCTGAACTGATGTTGGAGCGCATCTATACGCGAACCCCATTGCGCAATACTCTCCCACGACTCTTGCCTACTGGCAAACATTTTACATGCATAAAAATCAAGAGTCCTCTTACTGCCATAATTTTCTAACAAAATTGCACGAACTGCCGGCCAGGTGGTAGTCAGATCTCTGACAAGAAGTTTACTCCTAGGTGCCCCTACGATTTTAGCCTTCACAAACTTTAATAAAATTTCTTTTTGTTCCGGCACAATTAATTCGAATGCTGAATCTACATTATCCAACCACTCATTTAATCTCGTCTTTTCTCCGTCAAAAGAATCTGGGATCAATTTTATCACTTCATTCAAACTAATGTACTGCCTGTGGGTTGACGACTGCGCGCCCTGACTGCCTGACACTGCTTCGTTAGGCATGCTTATAATTTTGCTTTCTCACCTGCTGAAATCAACGTGCTGTGTAGCGATGAGATGTGGCGTTGCTCCCGGCGTGACGTCGTTGGCGTGTTGACGCGCGCTGTCCGCTCGACTGCGAAGTTCTGCTGTGCTGGTATCAATCGGCTGCCGGCTGCTGGCGACAGCTGCTACCTGTTGCTCCCGACCGGTGTTGATCTGCTGCTGGCGACGGCGCCCCAGCTGTGTTTCGGCAGCGTTGCTATCAATCAGCGTCCCGCGTGATGTCGCGTACTGCTCCCCGTAGACGACCAATGGATCCTCTTCTTTTCTTCCAATGTCGCCTCGTTGCGCAATCTTGCTAGTCGGCTTCGTGCTCAAAGCCGTCAGTCTTTTCCCGACTTCGGGCTGAGATTTCTTGAAAACCCTACTCCTATTCCTCAAATTGCGGCCTGTAATCGCTGCAACGTACTGACCTTTGGGCAACCTTGGCCAAAATTCTGTCAGTCGTTTCACTAGTTTTGTGGCTTTTCCGGCCAAACACTCGTAGTTTTTCCAGGCCTACCCCACACCTGACACCAAGAAAATAACGTCTCTGTTGTGTCCTGTTGTGCAACAGAGAGCTGAAAAGACTCAGAAGCTGAAACAAGTGGGTATCGATTTTTACAATTCGGGAACTCGGATAGGAAGAGTTCAGGAGAAATAAATTCAAGAACACAAGAGGTTATGATGAACACACTTGTGACTCACGAAGCCGACAAACTCTTCACTGAGAATACTCAGAAATTACAAGAGGGATAACCTATTCCCAGGAGTACTGAACCAACTAGCAGACGTTCTCTCTGCCAAAGGTTCATAAAACGTGAAGACCCTAACAGTACAACGGCGACTACAGTAGCGAAATACACGTTGTCATCTCCGCTGCGCTGCTTGCTGGCTCACTCGCCGACCTCTGGAGAAGTAGTCCCCTCCCGCTGCGGCGGGCTCTTTTTTATAGCTGCCCGTGACGCGCTCCGCTGCCCTATGCGACCTTCTGGAAGCTTACACCCGTATCTCGTTACCCACGCGCCACGCAGTTCCCCTGTCTGATGCAACCTTAGCCTCACACGCGTTCACTGTTGGCTTCCCTTTACTACCTATTGCACCATCTTAACACTTGGGCATTAGGCATTACTTTTAACACTTCGTAACAACTCTTGTTAGTAACATCTGTCCCTATAATTGCAGTTGGCGGATTGACTTTACCATTAATTTTATATTTGCATTTGCTGTTGCTTAACAGGTTGAGATAATTTATAATTGTGGGTTTGAGGATTTTGGCATGTTGTAGTGTAGGCTTGTTACGTCATATTGCCCTATGTTGCATGAAATTTCATTACATGCTTTTCTAGTCTTTTTATAGAGGTCTTGAGCTATCGCTTTAAATCTGTCCAACACTTGTGGCACATTAGCATGGATCTGGATGTCTTAGGAGGGAAATCTATGTGGTAAGTGCAGCGCATTTTTGATTCCTCTGTTTTGTAGAGTCTGTAACTTTTCCCTGTGTGATGCTGCTGCAGGCGTATTTCATTAAGGGGCGCACCAATCTTCTATATAATTTCGTAAGGTCACTCATTCACTCACCTCGATAGCTATTGGCTGGAGAATGGTGTCACGTGTCAGACTTCGCTCGCAAAACGGCGACGAGGGATACTATTAGAAGAAATTCGTGGTTATGTCCGCAATTTAATAGCTAAGCAACAGCTACGAAATTAATTGCAATGATACATTCATTAAATTTGTGTTTTGTATCGTTTCATAGTTTGGGGATATTACGATATCCGAGCCACTAAAATTTTACGGATTTTATGGTTGATTCTTATAGATCTCGACGAGACAAATCGAAAATGAAGAATACATTTTTTTGGTATTTCGCTTACTTTTCGAGATATCCCATCTTACATAAAGGGAAATTTCCACTTCACTACTACCCATTATCTAAGAAATAAGTATTGTTACCTGTTTGAAATTTACGCAGATATATACTAGAGATCATTGTTCCATAAAAAAATTAATTTCGTTTATGTCTTCGGTGTGTAAACCCAGAAACGACGAAAAAAAAAACACACTAATGCCTTACGCTGAGCGCTACCATTGTGTATCAAAGACATTGGTTTACAGTAAGCTTCCAACGATATTGTACCACAAATATTGCTGTCATACCTATGATATTATTAATTTACAAATCTGGCATGGCTGCAAACTTGTTAGGATGAAAATAATTAATACGGTAATAAATGGCTCCGAGTTATTTGTTTTGCTTTTTATTTAAGTATTTTATTTAAGAAGATATATATTACATTAGATTTCACTTAGCAGGCAATTAATTACATTGAAATGGAGCACACGCTCCGGTGGCAATTTCCCTAAACACCCATCTTCCTCTTTTCCTGCACCTACCTATATTTTCCCTATACAAATTTTAACTTTAATTTCTTTCAATGTTTTTGTAAATTATTCATCATTTACCGTGGTAACTTATTCTAATACCGGACACCTTTACCTACAAAAAAGAGAATCTTCCCACGCCCTAACATACTCAAGGAAGTATATCACATGCAAAATGGACGAGTAGCAAAAAGTCGCCTCAAGCGCTAGCAAATTCTCCTTGGATACTTCCGCGTTGAATTCATGTCTGTAAAGCGGCCCCTACACGATCAATATTATTGTGCAATAATATTGCGCAAAAATATTGATGTTCTCCCTAGACTGCTCAATAATTATTGCACAATAGTTTAGTTGACTTCGAAATGACAGACGAGCAGGACGTAGCAGCTGTTGCTATTGCTTTACTGCGTGGAAAAAAAAAAAAAAAACATGTTAGACGGATAAAGAATTGGTATGTGAAACGGAAATATTCACACATGGTGGAATTGTCTTCGAACTGTCTTGGTGCTTTACGCAGGAGACATCTAGTTATCAATATACCTCCTGGTTCTGAATTCCTTTTTATAAGTTTAAACACTTTCTCAGTATTGCTCTGTTGGGTATAGTAAACGCAAATTACAAGTTTTTAATGATAGACGTCGGATCGAATGTATGTGTCGTCGTGTATATGATGGTGGCTTTCTTAATGCTCCAAATTTAGAGATAGGCTTATTAATCACCTCACAAGAACTTTTACTAAACGGTAATAAGCTTGCACCATTTTTTTTTTTTTTTTTTTTTTTTTTTTTCTGTGACGATGTGTGACTGTTTTAACAATAAGCGAAAATTTCGTTGGAAAGATCAGTTTTGTTAGCATTGTTTGAGTAAATTTTGCGTTGTATTCATATCTAATAACTCCTTTGTCACATGTATACTAACTCAAGGTTTGTTGCTATTATTGTGGATAATAATGAAACTGAAATAATAAATGGTACTTAAATAATTCAGTTTTTCTCTGCTCTTCCATTGGTCCCATTGTATGTTTTGAACCCACCACATCCTGATCTCCAAGAAAACTCAGCTGGTGGAAGTACCTAAACGTAGGCTGCACCATTTCATCTCCACCCACAACTATTCTTTTTTTGTATCTTTAATTCGTTTTACTTCTTTTCCGTAGTTGGTCCTCAAAGAATCTATCCTTTCTGTACCATCTTCCCTCGTAGCAATTGCATGTTTCTCTTTATATAACTTATGTGCAGCAGAATTTCGTAAGCATTATTTTTTCCTGTCTGTTTTTATACTCAGACGCTTTGACATTCCATAATGCTGGTAAATCGAGCACTCATTTCATTTTTGCATTCATTTTCAGAAGAAAAAAATCAATGAAAAAATATTACAGTTACAAAATACAAGCGGAGAGTAGTGATCATGCCCGTGTCTCGAGACCAACTGAGGGAATATTGCGCAATATCACCCACAGACGGCACAATGTATTTCAGGTTGCACAATATATTTCAAACTGTTTAGATTCACTCAATAATATTGCACAACCTCTCAATCTAACCTACAGACGTTCAATATTATTGTGCAACCGTAAATATTGTGCAATAATATTGACCGTGTAGGGGCCGCTTAAGGCCCGTGCGTAGAGCGGTAGCGGTTAGGTTGGAATGTCGCCAAACGAACAAGCAAATTCATTCTGGGCAACCACCACGTTGTAATGACATTTGTGAGGTCAGGTGAGTAAAGTGGTTGTGGTTAGGTTGAAATGCGACCTGGACCAGAAGGAAAATGTCGCCAAAGGATCATGCAAATACGTCCTGAACAACTACCCGTTGTAATGACATTTGTGAGGTCAGGTTAGTAAAGCGATTGTGGTTAGGATGAAATGCGGCTTGGACCAGAAGGAAAATGTCGCCAAAGGAACAAACAAATACGTCCTGGACAACTACCCGTTGTAATGACATTTGTGAGGTCAGGTTAGTAAAGCGATTGTGGTTAGGATGAAATGCGGGTTGGACCAGAAGGAAAATGTCGCCAAAGGAACAAGCAAATACATCCTGGACAACTACCTCGTTGTAATGACATTTGTGAGGTTATGTGAGTAAAGCGGTTGTGTTTAGGATATAATGTGGCCTGGGCCAGAAGGAAAATGTCGCCAAAGGAACAAGCAAATACATCGTTGGCAACCACCACGTTCTAATGACATTTGTGAGGTCCAGAAGTTCTAGTTAGATTGGAATGCGGTGTGGACCAGAATTGGTATGGCTGTACTACGATGATGATAACGTTGTAAGTTTTTTTTATAGAATCCCCCCCCCCCCTTTTAATTGTAGTTAATAACTAAGTAGATGATTTTGCTGTAGAAAATGTAAACATTTTCTACACCCAGAACGCACCACGAGGAGGTATCATCTATTGCGTTCCACACTCACGTAAAAGGTGTACAGTTTTTTTTAAAAAATAATTGATTAATTTGTAACTAAGTTACAAATTTTCATTTTTTTACGTGTGCTTAAAAAGTTACAAAATTTTAATAAAAATCGGTTGGTAATTCATCGCTATCAGATACAGCTTCCGATATTTTTGAACTGATGTCTTCGTTGTCACTTTTATCCTCTTCGTCGAGACGAGATCTTTTTGCTCGGTGAACCAAAAATCCAAGTTCTGGGTCTAAGATGGGTGGATCAAATTCTTTTAACGTCAGTCCTTGTTTCACCTCTCCATCTGTGAAGCCTGGGTACACTTTTTTGATGTCCAGTAGAAATTGCGTAATTCTAAAACCTTTGTCTTCAAATTTGTTTAATATATTTTGCCTGTACCAATACAGTGCCATATATTGGTGGAGAAGTTTCGTAGATCTACATTTTATACTCCTCTTCAATAACTTGTTTTGGTTCTCCAAATCATTAATAGTGTTGGTCTTATCATATTTGTTCACAAACTCTCCAACACTATGGTTTGTTTGCAAATGCATTGTTGTTTGGGAGAACAGTTTTTCAGCACCACTGTATTGTTTTGCACTGTCTGTACAAATTTTTGATGTATCATGATGAACGTATCTGTGGATGTAGGGCCACAACTCCTTTTTGCTTTTGAAATTAACTTTATAAAATAGGCCACACTTAGTTTCTTTGCAATACAAACCCAGTACAGTTATTGTCATTTGTTCAGTTATACGGCCACGGTTATATTTTCTTTTGTTAAAAAAAGTTTCATCAATCTGCACTGTATTACCTTCGCCGCCGAGTACCGTATCGCTGTGAGACGAGATCACTTCGGCTACTTCTCTACAGTAGCTGTAGTAATCTACAAGTGTACCGCGACTCAGTTCTTTCCCATTACTTGCACAACGCCAAGACTTGAGATTTTCATATACATCTGTTATTTTAATATCAATGACAAAACTGACAATTTCCCGAAATGAAATTCTACAACTTGATCCGTCAAACAATGATAGTGTTGCGGCACCACTTCTTTGAGTTTTTTATTCTTCTGGTAGAACATCTCCATATCCAGCCAAGCTTTTTCTCTGATGCGTTTTGAACTTTCTTTGGTAGGTCACAGCATGTTGGCGGAGTTGTGTAGCGCGAAGGAATTAATTTCATTTCTTCTAGAAAAGAAATTGTTTGTTCTTCCGTTGCAATCAATTTTGCAAAAGAAGTATAGATATTGAAATTATTTAAAAGCGGGTGTAATAAACTGTGTTTATTACTCATTTCAGCAGTAGTCATGCAACGAACAAATGCTACGATTTTCACTATGTTGATAAGAATGTTGTTATGGCGACGGACCATAATTGAAATGGATACTTCAAATTGATGGCGCTATTTCAAATTTATATTTACAGAGAATCGTACTACGGTTATACATGAACACCTACATATGGTTTCATTGCTCATTACGATAAAAATACTACAATCTGAATACTATATAAAAATCAGAGTGAAAAAAAAATCATTTTCATTTCAATATGTTGGCTGCCTTGCGCAATAACTTGTTTCATTAGTTTCGCAGACAGTACAGTAAAATATGTGATGCATCATGGCAGTATCACCGCTGATTGTAACTAAATGTGTCGTCCGCTTTTTCCGCCTCTGTATACGAAACACATAAAACCGATGGATTTTTTTGGAACAGGAATGAACTCTAGTATATACCTACCTTACATTTACACAGGTAATAATACATATTTCTTTTATAATAAGTTGTGGAGAAGTGCCTATGTTACTTTCTTTAAGATCTCATATCTCGAAAAGTAAGTGAGATACCAAAAAAATGTATTCTTCATTATCGATTTGTCTCGTCGAGATCTATAAGAATCAACCATCATATCCGTAAAATTTCAGTGGCTCGGATATCGTAATACTGCCTTCAAATCGTACCAGTCTCCATTACTATGGTCCAGGCTGCATTACAACCTAAACACACCACGCTTGTTGACGAAATCATGTTTTATAAAAATGTCCCTAGTGTTTATGCCGTAATGCAGCCTGGACCAAAGTGAAACGTAACCACAGCTCACAATATTGTGCATTCGCAATATTCAAATCGTTTGTGTCTCCATTAATGTGGTCCAGGCTGCATTGCAACCTGAAAGCCAACGGTTATTGACGAAATCATATTTGATAAATATGTCATTAGTGATTAGGTCGTAATGCAGCCTGTACACTCACGATGCGTAGATGCGTTGAAAACAGTAATTATTCGTCGTTATTGGCCCAGTGTTCACTACAACAACACGTTTGCGCTCAATAATTTTATAATGACAATTTTTTTTCTGTGTACAATTTTTGGCTCTTAAAGGGAGTCTTTTGACACTAAAAATAGCGTTTTAGCTCCGAAATGAGTTGCTCACGTACCTATTTATTTACTGATTGGGACAAAATTTCTTCGACAATATCAAAATAGGTACGTTTTCTCAATGTGTCCATTGTTCTTTCATCAACGCACCATTCCAAATGCCACGAAGCTGTTTTAGTTTATCACTATTCATGACATCTGGACGGCATAAGCGAATGAACTCTAGGAACAAATTTTTTTGATCAGGCATAAAAAAAAAAAATATTGTAAGTCATCTCTATATTTAAGCTGACAGTGACAAATGATTTCTCTCTCATATATTCTTTTACGTCCTTAAAAATTTCGTAAAACTTGAGTCTACACTCCCTGATCCCTGCCATATTTATCGCATAGTAATGTAAATAATTTTGCTCCTAGTGACGTATGTGATTACACAATAGTATCTAAATTATTACGTTTACTTTTGTAAATTACTAAATAATCGTTATAAGAAACATATCTCCAATTTTTACGATATAATAAAAACAATGATTTATTTAATCGATTGCTTTTTCTGAAAATAAAGAAACTGCGATATTAATGACAATTAATCCATATACGTTTTCGCTTTTCCGAGATGTCTTTGGTTGCTTGTATGTTACATCGCTGGAAGTACGTTCAGTCACGATAAAAGTGTGTGGTGAGTAAACTAGAACTTTACCCCAAAATTAAATAGCGAACACACAAAATTACGAAATTATCTTGATAGATACATTTAAATGCGCATGTTTCATAAAGCTAAAGCAGTTTTCCGGCCTTAAGTCAAAATGAATATTTTGAATTCAAATGAACTATCGATAAATACATTTCATCATCTCCTATGGTTAGATTAGAAGCTAAAATTTAGCTTACAGTCACGCGTGGAGTGTATCGTTTTAATTTTATAGGTAATGCAGAGCATTACTAGATTATTACTCTGTGGCGGAAACACATCGTGGCCTTAACAGATGTCAGCGCAGTTCCGTCGTTGTCGCGGCGGCTGCTAACGCAGTATCAACGATGCTCGCTGACAAGTAACCGGGCAACAATAAAACAACCAGAGAGAGTATAACGTTCGCGAGGTATACTAAACACAAAGACTACATTGCCGCCAATACAGAAGCTGAAAGTATTATTAACATTCGCATTGATATGTCATTTCTATGGAATGTAATGTGTATATGTATTATTGGTTACATTAAATGCATGGATAAAAGAGTTTCGTCTTCCATATCGTAAACTACGATATTGTTTATATGGACAACGTATCCCCATAATTGGTGACCCCGATGACGAAAAACCCGAACTCTTTTGAATAATGGACGAACTTCAAGAACAACTACGCCAGCTACAGGAGCAAAATCACATTCTGCGACAGCAAATGCTTCAGCAGCAACCCTCGCAATCTACAGTGTCGCATGTTGGCACATCTGTTAACCGTCTTGCCGTGAAATCACCAGTTTTCTGGCAGGACAAACAAGCACTGTGGTTTGCACAGGCAGAAGCACAATTTGGCATCGCGGGCATTACGCATGATTTGACGAAGTACGCCTATATAATTTCACAGCTGGACAGCCGCTCTGCGGCCGAAGTGGAAGATATTATAATAAATCCACCTCCTGAAAATGAATATGAACACTTGCGAAACGAGTTAATTCGTCGCCTCTCTGCATCAGAAGAGCAGCGAGTTCGCCAGCTGTTAGTGGAGGAAGAGCTTGGTGACCGAAAACCATCCCAGTTTTTAAGACACTTAAGATCACTAGCTGGTGCCACTCAAGTGCAAGACAATCTCCTCCGGCAATTATGGATCCAGCGCCTACCGTCACAGGTACAAGCTATCTTGCAAACTCAAGCCGACACACCACTAGACAAACTTGCAATTCTAGCCGACAAAATTATGGAAGTTTCTACACCTGCTCTGCACGCCGATGTTAATACTATTGGCATGTTACCTGCTAATACCGAGGTGACTTACCTTGAAAAGTGCATAGAAGAACTTTCGCAGCAGTTGGCTACATTCCAAGCCTCATTTCGCTCACGTTCTCGTTCTCGAAGCCAGCCTCCGAAGCCGCGGCACGCTCACAACAGCCGTGATTCTTCGCCGCGTACTGACACCTCTCAGGTTTGCTGGTACCACCGCCTTTTTCACGGCCAAGCTCGCAAATGCCAACAACCATGTAACTTTCAGTTAAACCCCAACGGCAGCCAGTGATGGTGGTAGACGGCTGCCCAACAGGAGGTAACCGCCTTTTTGTCTTTGACAGAAATAGCAGACATAAATTTTTAATCGATACTGGTTCTGATTTATGCGTTTTTCCGAAACATTTTCTAAAAGGGCGTCATCAACGCAACAAATATGAACTTGTAGCGGCAAATGACTCTACTGTTCATACCTATGGCACTTTGTTTCTTAAGCTGAACCTCGGATTGCGGCGCGATTTATCTTGGACATTTATATTAGCTGATGTTGCTGTTCCTATCATAGGCTCCGATTTCCTTGCACATTATCACTTGCTCCCTGATTGTCACAACAAGCGTATCATTGACAGCTTGACAGGATTGTTAGTGCCTGTACAGCCGGCTAACTGGAAGCAACCTATTGTGAAATCACTAAAGACCACTACTGTTTTTCATGAAATATTGCGAGATTTCCCAGATCTCACGCGCCCACCTGGAATGCCGAGAGAAATAAAGCACTCTACCGTACATTTCATTCGTACAACACCTGGACCACCTGTCTTTTGTCGTGCTCGTCGCCTCGCTCCAGACCGTCTTCATATTGCTAAGAAAGAATTCGAAGCAATGTTGATGGAGGGCACTGCGCGCCGCTCAGAGGGACCATGGTCCTCGCCTCTTCACCTGGTCCCAAAGAAAGAAAAGGGTTGGCGTCCCTGTGGAGACTATCGAGCTCTCAATGCACGGACAATTCCAGATAGGTATCCACCTCACCATCTCCATGATTTCAGCCACCAGTTGCGTGGATGCACTATCTTCTTTGTCGTCGACCTAATCAAGGCCTACACTCAGGTTCCTGTGAACCCCGACGACATTCCAAAGACAGCAATTATTACACTGTTTGAAATTTTTGAGTTTCCGTTTATGTCTTTCGGGTTGCGAAATGTCGGACAAAACCTTTCAGCGTTTCATTGATGAAGTCCTATCTGGCTTAGACTTCACCTTCGCTTATGTAGATGACATATTAGGATTCTCTAAGGGCCCTGAAGAGCACGAGCGCCATCTGCGATCACTCTTCCAAAGGCTGTCATCTTATGGGATTCTCGTTAACGCTTGTAAAAGTGTTTTAGCCTCTCCAAGTGTTACCTTCTTGGGATACGAAGTCTCTGCCGCTGGCACTCGACCACTACCAGATCGGAGCAGCGCTCTGCAAAACTTCCTCCTTCCCCAGACAGTCCGTGAACTCAGACGCTTTTTGGGAATGGTGAACTTTTACCGCCGTTTCCTACCTTCAGCAGCAGAATACCAGGCTTCTCTCCACTCGGCAGTATCCAACCTACGAGGCTCGCAACCTGTACCTTGGAATCAGAACCTGGAAAGCACGTTTAATGCGTGCAAAGCCAGCCTTGCCAAATCGACGCTACTAGTTCATCCCGATCTCAACAGACCTCTAGGATTGTTTACTGATGCTTCCAACACAGCTGTAGGGGCTTGTCTACAACTGCACGTAAACGCTACGTGGCAGCCTTTAGCCTTCTTTTCTAAGAAGCTTTCACCAAAGCAATCAGAATAGCCAGCGTACTATCGCGAGTTACTCGCTATCTACGAAGCCGTTCAACACTTTCGGAACATCTTGGAAGCCGACCAGTTTACAATTTACACCGATCACAAGCCACTTATGTACGCGTTTCAGCAACGCCGTGACAAGCTCCCGCCTGTGCAACTGAATCAATTATCGGTGATTGTTCAGTTCACCACCAATATTGAACACATTGAAGGTTCTTCCAATGTAGTCGCAGACGCACTGTCCCGGGTGGACAGAATCGCAGACAGAACCTTGAGCTTTTCCGCTCGGGCAGACTCTCAGAAGGACGATCCGGAAAGCCGTTCTTTCATCAACGGCGAAACATCACTTCGCTTGGAGCAAGTCCCGGTACCTGGCAGTACCACTATCCTCTTCTGTGACACCTCAATCGGAAAACCCAGGCCCTTTATCACCACATCATTCCGAAAAGCAGCTTTTTCGTCTGTTCACGGCCTGAGTCATCCCGGTGCCAGAGCTACCACTTGTTTGGTATCAGAACGTTTCGTCTGGCCTAATATGGCGAAAGATTGCCGCGCATGGGTCCGAGCCTGTCAAGATTGTCAGCGCGCCAAAGTTACGCGACACACAAACGCACCAGTCGGAAACTTTACAATGCCATCTGCCCGGTTTCAACATGTTCATTTGGACATAATCGGACCACTTCCAGCGTCAGGAAACTATTGTTATTGCCAAACAGCCATCGATAAATTTACTCGCTGGCCAGAGGTCTGGCCTTTAGAACGCATCACTGCAGAGGACGTTGCCAATGCATTCGTAGCATGCTGGATTTCACGATTTGGATCACCTCTACGTATTACCACCGACCAAGGCAGGCAGTTTGAATCTGTACTGCTACGGAACCTGGGTCTCTTGACTGGAACGCTAAGAACCCGCACCACTGGCTGGCACCCCTGCTCAAATGGCATGGTGGAGAGATTCCATCGTCAACTCAAAGCAGCTATTATGTGTCATCCCGGTATGTCCTGGCTGCAAGCCCTTCCCATCGTTCTTCTCGGTATTCGTAGTTCCTACAAAGAAGACCTCGGCACCTCTTCTGCTGAGCTTGTGTACGGTGAACCACTACGCCTCCCAGGTGAATTACTGTGCACCGCGACGGACGAACGTCTGGAAGATACATCTGACTTCGTGGACAAACTACGTCAACAAATGCGCAGACTACGTCCAACACCAGCCACCAGACATAGTCACAGTTCGACCTTTGTTTTCAAGGACCTTGAAACGTGCACTCACGTTTATCTTCGGGATGATTCGGTACGTGGTGCCCTACAACCACCATATACTGGCCCACACCGCGTGTTAGATCGCCAGGATAGAACTTTAACTGTTTTAAAAAAAGATAAACCAGTACGTGTCAGCATAGAAAGAGTGAAAACTGCCTTTCTGCTCAATGACGATTGTCCTAATATCGAACGTAGTGCTGTGACAGAACTACCTAGTATATCAACCAACAAAGCAAAGACAACTACAGATCACGATACGTCGGACAACCCGAGAACCACAAGATCCGGTCGCCGGGTAAAGTTCCCCAAACATCTTCAGCCGTAGCCTCATCAACACCGTGGGGGGCTGGTGTGGCGGAAACAGTTGTCAGCGCAGTTCCGTCGTTGTCGCGGCGGCTGCTAACGCAGTATCAACGATTCTCGCTGACAAGTAAGCGGGCAACGATAAAACAACCAGAGAGAGTACACCGTTGGCGAGGCGTACTAAACACAGAGACTACCAGAAACAATATAATAGAGACTGTTCACGTCCGTTATAATCTTTGGCGAAGTAAACTCCAGCCGCGACGCTAGCGCTCCAAGGGTTCGTCCTCTCAAACACACTGTGTCGTCACCAAAACGCGGCAATTTTGAAATACTTATGACGCTGCTACCTACCACACTGCTTATGGCGTTTTATATATTGCTATGTATGCTTTCTATTACATTTTATTTTACTTTTATCTACTTTTTTTTTTTTTTTTTTTTTACTTATTATTTTAGTATTTGCTTAGTTTCTCATACCAAACAGCAGGGATATTGAAAAAATAATGGAGGGAAATTGAAATAACAAAAAGAAATAATTTTGTTTTGAATTTTTATTACCTCAGTTGAAAATGAAACAAATGACAATCGCAATAATAACAGAAATAAAAACAGAATTATACAGCATGTTTAGATACGATACATTATATACAGATAGTCATTACATTTTAGATATGATTTACAACATCCATGAAGAATTGTAGGTTTAATTCTAGATGGGGATACCGCTGCCTCGCGACTACAGTCGTAAAAACATATATTGTGACCGAGCGTAGCGTGGTCACAATTATTTAAAGCTGTACAATATCAACATAAACTGATATCCCGAAGGTGGATCAGAAGCAGGCGGCCGCTGGTAAGCGGCCGCAGATGTCCGATAACACAACCAATATTGCTAATTTTCGCGGGTTCACTGCCGGATGATGAAATGCGAGCTTCACCGAAACATTGAACATCTGATTGAGTTATCTTACCAGCGGCCGCCTGCATCTGATCCACCTTCGGGATATAAGTTTATGTTGATATTGTATAGCTTTAAATTATTGTGACCTCGCTACGCTCGGTCACAATATATGTTTTTACGACGTCACGATGACGTCACGGTAACAGTCGCGAGGCAGAGGTATCCCCATCTAGAACTAAACCGAATTGTACAGGGTATTTAGAGATGACCTCTACTTGACCTACTTCCTCTGGCAACTCCAGCTGCTCATTAGTATATCTGGCGTCCTTCCTTGGAAGAAAATCTACAAAAAAAAAAAAAAAAAAAAAAAAAAAAAAAAAAAAAAAAATTTGCATCAAAACTGTACTGGAAATATTTCCTTTATTTATAAACTGAAATGTGTACGTAACTAATACACTGACATATCAAATATCTTATATGCCATAAATTAATGTCATTTTTATGATTAAAAAGCCTCACTAGTTAAAGTAATATTGCATTTTTTTTTAAAGGCCATGTTACTTTCAGTAAAAGACTGAACATTACAGTTTAGTAACAAATGATACAAACTATCCATGGCATCATATGTAAGGTTAAACATGACAGTTAAAAGTAATATCTCAACAAAAGTGCCGAGTTCCTATTTACATGCGAAAGTGGGTGTGTACATAAATTGTTATTGGGACATGTGCATCATCACTATTAAATTAGAAATACGTGTCATCAAAACTCTATAGTTTCTATATAAACTAACATAGCAACCAAATTGGCCCAGAAGATAGAAAGTGTTATAAAAATAATAAGTTATGTACAATATAATGAATAGGGGAGTGGGGGGGGGGGGTAGTTCATGCTCTACTGGCTGTTTCTATGGCATTTTACAGAGTTAGTCATGGTTGTGAATCAGGTCATGACAATTGTCTTAGTCCCAGATGTATCTTGCTGGCAGAGTAATTCTTAAAATGCAATATCAATGGAGATGAAGGAACAGATGGGTATTGGATTGGACTCATTACTGTTCATTATTCTAACGAATGATTCTGTTGTTGATATACATAGAACATCTTGCGAGCAATTACCAAAATAATATGATATTTAGTATGGAGGATAAGCATGGAATGAAGATAAATGCCAAATACTTCCGACAGTTTCTTAACATTTATATTGACATCTCTTTGAGATGTTGAAATGACATGATTTACAGCAAAATCATAATATATGTAAACAGATATATACACCACAAAATACAAAATATTGGTAGAACCATCAAAAGGAATCCTTCCATGCAGTTGTTAAAAAATAATTCTTTAAATTATCCTCTAAAATTTATTCTTATCCGCTGACAGACATTCAAAATGTGTTGAGAACTGGTAAAAGATATGTATCCTTCAATATATGACCTCCTTTTTTGACCAATTGACAGACTTATAATCCTTCTGAATATCTTTTTCATGTCGAGGGCTACAATTGTGCAGTTTACCAACTGTTTTGAATACAGTATAAGTAGCGACTTACAATGACATTATGGGCATATATTTGGACACCAATGTTATAATCCCTTCTTGAACAACTCTCTGCAGAGTTCTTCTGCACACACAAATTATGTTATGAATCGCAATTTCAATTAACAAAGGAATGAGAAACACATATATTCACAAAGTGAAAAAAAGAAATATTCAACACATGCGGAAAAATATTTCTTAAATACTCGAGAATAGTATACCTTCAGTACTGAAAATTGATAATGCATTTCCTCTGACCAATAGTTACCATGTTGGAAGAGAAATACTCATTATTTTAAGCCCAAAAACAATAATAAACTTCGATAAAAGTAAAGAATTACACCATTATCGCCTTTGACGTTGGCAATTTTATATCCGACGTTGTATTTCAATCACATCGGTATCGCATTCTCGAGTAAATTGAAGATTCGCTAAACGAAGGAAATACACAAACATACTACTTCATTTACCTTTCGATGGGATGGCGTACGGCATCAAATGATTGCTTTTAGGGTTCATATAACAAATCCTTTCGAAGTGTACGGAACAAAGAAACTTCTTGCTCACATCCCCAGCAATTATCCGTAACTTCTTCCATATGTCAGAAACTCCCTCAGCTGTGCACAGGGGATTATTGGAAGAAAGACCACATGCTTGACAGCACTCCATTCTAAAAACAAAAACATTATATACATATTTTATTCACGGGCTAATGAAGAAACAAATGTTTAATAATAGGAATAATAAATTTCTAATACAAGTTCTACTTACTTGTAACCAGTGTAATAACGGCGAAGAAATTCTTCCACTTACGGAACAACTTGCAATCAAAAGCAATACGAGTAGCAACGAGAAAAAACGGAGAAAAAAACGAAATGACCGTTTGACATGAAACAATAAAAACAATGTATCAATGAACGACAATATATGGCAGAGATATATAGCCAAAAATCAGAGTTAACAATAACGGAAAGAACGTACTACCTGTCGGTGGAAAGTATAACTTCTTGGCGCTCTATTGCAGACGCTAGCGCTCCAAGAGTTAGTCCTCCGAACTACAAACTCACTGAAAACTTACTGGTCCAACTCTCCCATTTGATATGTGCAACCCCTGGAGACTACATTGCCGCCAATACAGAAGCTGAAAGTATTATTAACATTTGCATTGATATGTCATTTCTATGGAATGTAATGTGTATATGTATATGTATTATTGGTTACATTAAATGCATGGATAAAAGAGTTTCGTCTTCCATATCGTAAACTACGATATGGTTTATATGGACACCGTATCCCCATAACTCTTTCATGAAAGAAACTAAAGAACTTAATGAATTACGGTCGAATTTCGATCGCTGGGCGATCACTAGTTAAATTAATTTCTCCCCAAGAGCCTCATCTTCATCTGTCATTCTTCCACTGCGGTAAGCAGCCAACTCGCTGATTTATTCTTTTTTATTATCCCAGAAATCTACCCCAAGTAACTCCTGGTACACTCGGCTTACATATTATTGTTTTCTATATCTTTAAAACGGTCTTCCATGCCTTTATTCAGCACTGATTGTATAGCGGTTATTTTCTCATTGATAGAAGGTTATTTTTGCAGAAAACTGTTAAGGAAGTTAAAGACACAATAACTTTTGACAAAGTTATATTTTTCTGCACTTATTTCTGCTGCGATTTTATAGAATGGCCTAAGTAAGGGCAAAAGCCGTAGCAATCACTGTATGCTTTATCTGCACTAGTTAAAAGTAGAATTCTAGCGAGTCTGGACGTCCTGTCTGATGTTGAGGACAGGCAAACTCATTTTGCTGTTGCGTATCAAACATTTTTTCACGTCCTTGTGTCTTTTGAATTAAAATCTTCAAAATATTTTTAACTTTCCCTAAAACTTCAGATATTTCTTTCGTAGCTTCTTGTACAAGATTTAGGGAGTGAGCGAAACATGAGATTAACGGCCACTCACATGTCTTTACAGCAGATAAGATATTTGCGGCATTATCGCTAACGATGGCAGCAACTTTATGGAAAATATGCCACTCTGTTATAACATCTTTCATGAAATTGCATAAGTTTTGTCTGGTATGCCGCTAATTAAAACTTAAACAACCAAGTAATGCCGAAATAATATTCTCCCACTCGGATGTGGTTTTATTTTAGTGAAGTGGGCTTAAATTAGATATTGTCGGTGGTTGGGATCAATCGGTGTTTTGTTTTCATATGCCTGGTTAAATTTCTGTTTGATTCTTCTGCGATACTCATTAATGTTGAACAGCGGTTACTCTTTTATGTGTGTTTTCAGTTAAATGAATCCACAGGAAACTGTGTTTCCTTTTTGATGATAACGTAATAAATAATCTAAAACAAAACATGTTAACTCTATAATCAAACTGATATACATTACACTACTTCTTATCATCGCACTGTAGAAGTCACATAATATTTTGATAGTCATTTTACATTACAGATATAGGGTAGTGTATTATTATTATTATAAACCAACATTCGCCGCGCCGAACTATAACTTAACCGTCTTGCCATTAACCATTGATAATACTACAGTCCATTAACTGAACTGAACTGTGAGAAGCGCAGGTGCGTGAATGGTAAGGACTTACTCTCGCTGTTACAAGTCGGTCTTCGGAAAAGGATCGACGATGTATGCATGTACCCACTTTTCTATTAATTTTACTTAATTTCTACAAAATTGAAAGCTTGTTTATCCAATTTTACTCAATTATTACAGCCTAAGGAAAGTGAATACCAATTTTCAGACTGATAGAACAATTGTTGGAAGTTCCGACGTATTAACTTATTATCAAAACTTACGCCATTCAGTGATTCCCGCTCTTCCAGCGATTCCAAGTATTTATTATGCTTACCACATCCTGGTCTCCAAAAAAACCGATCTGGTCGAAGTACCATAGTGTAGGCTCCATTACGTCATCACTCCCCGCACCTCTTCTGCACTTTCCAATCGTTAATTCGTTTCGGATCTAGGGGATTCTGCACTAACCGTGGCCCCTCTATATGTGGAGAAGTTCATATGTAAATCGATGACACAAGAATAAAATTTTCGATATTTCGTTCATTTCTCGAGAGATGATTAGCTTCAAATGGGGCTTAGACTAAAAAAATCGCCAAAGCCACAAGAAACGCTGGACATTCACATTGGGTGTTTTGTTTTCTTTCTAGCGGTTGTGATTACGTTGAAATATGGCCAGGGGCAGAAGAAACTATATGTGATTTTTAACAGTCGATATCTCGAGAACTAAGTAAGATATATAAAAAAATTATTCTTAAATTTCGATTTATCTCGTCGAATTACATAAGAATCAATGATCAAATTGCGACGAAAGGTCTATACTAGAACTTCCTAATTCTGTTCTGCAGTCGGTTCTTAAAGAATTAAACCTCTATTTAACATCTTCCCTGTAACATCAGGATATCTCTCTTTATATTTGTTCAGCAACAACTCCCAAGCTTTACTTTCCTCCTGTTTTTATACTCAGACGTTTTGACGTTTCACAAGTAGGTTAAAGTTTCTACAGTTCTTTGCTCTCAATAATAATTCCCTGCCCTTTTAGCACACATTATCAGAAGAAAAATCCAAAAACTAAAAAATATTACAGGAACAAACTTCAAACGTAATGATGATACCTGTGTCTGCAAACCACCTGATGAGATTTTGCACAATATTAATTTAATTTCAATTGGGATGGAGCAAATATCTCATGGACAATTCCTCCTTATACTCACCCTCCCAACATGCTTCCCAATCGTTAGTTGTATTATCTATGGAGTATGTAATGAAAAGCAGTCGATTGTCTCTGGTTCTTCCAGTTTGGCGGATGTCCGTATTGTCTCTGGCGGATGTGCTGTTTGAAGAGGAACGGTTTTGTGGGGTTGACATTGACTTAGTAGAGTTAAGAATTTAATGTGAAGCATATTGTGCTATTTGGATATTGTGCAATTTCGCTTATTTTAAATCATAATTTGGGTTAGCTTTTATTTCTGCCTTGTGTGTATGATGAACTCGCCATTTGTATTCACTGTGGCATTACTGTTTATATTTTCGAAGTAGGAAGTGTTCTTAACTACTGGAATTGTAGGCTTATCTGTTCTGTGCGATCACATTATTATTTGAAACAACAATATGATATTCAGTGTTTCACGTACTGTGGGAGTTTTTAATGTGTGAAAGATTTCCACATTAGTTACAGTTTGAGTTGCTTGTATTTGTTTATAGAAATGATTACGCTGCAGTTTTCTCTCTCTTCGTTCAACTCAAGTTAAAAAAAAAAAAAAAAATTCTTTTCTTTCCTTTTTTTAAAAATCGGCTCCTCTGTAAATTTTTTGTGCCTATTGCGCCCCTCGGAAATAGCTCCATGTCAAATTCTTACAATAATTACGTCGTAGGCGGCTCAAGATGTTTATTAATGACATAGTCAGTAATGTGCCTAACAGAATTTTTCGTCGCGGATTTCATCTTTGTTACATATTTTACTGCTTTCGGGTATATTTTTTTCTTGAAGAGCAAGCGCATATGAAGCATTTAACCGCATTTGCAAGCCGGATTAACAGTTTTTTTTTCCCTACTGGCCGTACTTCGTCAGAATTTTGTTTTGTTTTGGTTAGGTGCTAGGATTCTCCTGCTATAGCTATAGCCTAATAAGCTCATCGAGTCACAGAAGATGTTGTATCTTCAACATTTCCTGACTCTGTAAGAATCCTGATATATCTTTGTACAGTGCAGTGACAGATATGATAAAGGAGCTGGAATGGGATTCATTGCAAGACAGGAGAAGGATGAGGAGGGTCATGGGAGTGTACAGGGCATATACTGGTGATGAGGCATGGAAAGATATTGCAATAGGTAGGCCTATTAAAAGTAGTGCATGCAAGGGAAAAGATGACCATGACCATAAGCTGGCACTCGATTTTAGGCAGAAGGGTGTGTGAACATTCTCTTTTTTAGGTAAGGGTGTCAGGGATTGGAATGAGTTGCCAAGAGAAATGATGAATAATTTACTGAAAACGTTGATAGAATTTAAAGATAAACTTTGTAGATGGGTGCAGGATAAGGGGAAGATGGGGGTGTACGGAAATTGGAACTGGAGCCTGTGCTCCATTGCAATTAAATTAAATGCCTAAAATGAAATTTTTGTTTTGTGAATTGACTTTAATTACATTAGCCAGCGGGTGTTAATATAGCATTTTTTTTTTTTTTTTTTTTTTAAATTAAGTTCCAGAAGTAACTGTAAATGACACAAACTTGGCTTGCAGAAGTCCATCTCCACCTCCTCGTGGTGCAAGCTGGAAGGAGCATGTTTGCTAGTCCTCACTTTTAGTTGACCACCAGCGATATTGCCCCTACCAACGGAGCTCTGGCATAATTTATTATTAAATAAAATTTTATTTACTTGTTTATGAAACTGAGGTATTATCAGATCAAGGAAGTAGGCCTAGTAAGTTACCAGCTATTATAAAAGCTATCATTGCTGTCAAGTTTAATTTTTTAATCGGGGATTATCATTACCGTGGCGCCACAATATGATGATTGATTCTTATAGACCTCGACAAAACAAATTGAAAATAAAGAATAAATTTTTTTGATATCTTGCTTGGTTCTCGAGATATTGTATCTCAAATTTGAAGTAGTTAGGTTGAAATACAGCCTGGACCAGAAGAAAAATTTCGCTGTATCCAAATTTGATGATGAATTCTTACGTAACTCGATGAGACAAATGGAAAATAAAGAATAAAGTTTTTTGATATCTCGCTTAGTTCTCTAGATATTGTATCTCAAAAGTGATGAGGTTATGGTGAGACCGGCCCTGGACCAAAAATATATTTTTTTTTCACCATATCTACATGGTGGAAGTGCACTATAAGTGTTTGATTTTCTTCCTAGTGATTTATGTTAGGTTGAAATACGGCCTGGACCAGAAGAAAAAACACCAAAAGCAAAAGGAACTATACCTATGGCTATACAATACAATACATTCATTTTCCATTGATACCAATATAAGAGACTGGCTCTGTGGGATGTGGAAAGTTGTCAATTTACAGATAAACAGTTGCATAACAAAATAATAAGTACACCACTAGATGTACAGTCTGATTTTTAACAAGCTATATCTCGAAAACCAAGCGAGATATCAAAAAATTGTACTCTTTATTTTCGATTTATTTTGTCGAGTTCTGCAAGAATTCGTCATCAGATTTTGGCGCCAAGGTAATGATAGAACTGCCTTTTAATCATTTTTTGGAGACTTACTCAATGTATCTCCCCGATAGTGGAGGTACACCTGTTTATGGTGCTGCAAATGTGTAATGTGGCTATTGTAATGAGTTCGCATTGTATAGATAATTATTGGTCAAACTAACATATCATCCTGCAGAGGGTGTGGTATGATGCTATTTACTTTTTGTAAGAAAGTCTACATTGATTGTATAAATTATGTTGTGAAATTCAAACTCATAGTAATCAATGAATAGCAATGTGTATTAAAACAAAATCTCATTTTTTAAGTGTTGGTGGTTGCTCCGGTTTAATTCTAGATTGGGATACCGCTGCCTCGCGACTTAACGTGACGTCGCATTCATGTACAGTCATCCGCTACGCTCGGTCACAATAATTTAAAGCTGTACAATATCAACATAAACTGATATCCTGAAGGTGGATCAGATGCAGGCGGCCGCTGGTAAGCGGCCGCAGATGTCCGATAACACAACCAATATTGCTAATCTTCGCAGGTTCACTTCCGGATGATGATGATGAAATGCGAGCTTCACGTGAAACATTGAACATCTGTTGGTATTATCGGACATATGCGGCCGCTGTAAAGCGGCCGCCTGAATCTGATCCACCTTCAGGATATCAGTTTATGTTGATATTGTACAGCTTTAAATTATTGTGTCCTCGCTACGCTTGGTCACAATATATGTTTTTACGACTGTACGTGAACGCGACGTCACGTTAACAGTCACGAGGCAGCGGTATCCCTATCTAGAATTAAACCGTTGCTCCTTACTTGGTCAATTTCTAAAGCTGCTGTGTAACTTAAATAAATGCAATTTGTTTGTCACATTCCTTTAATTGTTCACTTAAACAGCTTCATACTTAAAATACTAAGAATTGATGATTGTATATTTCCAAGTAACAGTGTTCTGTATTACCACGATATATGTGAGATGTCTGCCATGAATTAAAAGTGAACTACAGAAGGCAGATATATCAGACATATTCAAATTAATTGAAAGCTGTTCATTTGTATGTTAGGAGATTAAGCAGAATCAAAGTAAACAGATTTAAACTGCAGCTGTAATCCTGTCAGGTAAAGAGAATGTCGTTTTATGTGAATTCCACCAAATGTCCTCGAGTAGTTACAGCAGCAAAGTAAAGCTTTATTAGAGTGAATATCACACCAGCCCACAGAAGTTATACCCATGGCTCTCTCGCAATCTGTCGTTCAATACATTTTACTCCATTTTTTTATTTACAAATAATAATAAAAGTTTTTAAGTAATCCGGCTGCAACTTCTGAAACAATTGTATTTCAGTGGCATTATCGTTTGGAAACATGTCTCCACCCAGATTGAGAGCTTAAAATATATGGAGCCAATTGAATTTCTGAACCATAACACATTTTACAGTGAGTTTGAACTCTGGCTGTGTGTTATGTTGCTGTTGTTAAATAGTAGTGTTACCAAATATTATTTAACAGCTTAATTTGTAAAGAAAGAAGAGTAAGGATTGCTCAGTTAAAAACCATCTTTAAATCTCATGGGACCTTCAAGACTTGTGGTATTTATATTTCTATGCAATTTATTAAAAGTGTGTGGTGAAGGGTGCATTGCACCTATTCTAATATGCAATCATTCATATTATATGTAAAGAATTCAATTCCAGCCCCCATTTCTAATCCAGGGATTTTGGGGGCTGCATACAGAAAATATATAAAAGTCATTTTTTCATTGCAGTTTTAGTAACAAAGTAATTATATGTCTTTGCACAATAGTCAGCAGACTTCAATTCACTCAATGATAGTTTTTCCATGAAAGTTAAATTTGTTACAGTCAACAACTCAATATTTTAAATCTAGTTTTTCTTTTTTGTGGATTGACAATTTACAATCGAGGAAATAACAAGATATCCAATGTTAGGTCACTCAGTTTGCTTCTTAATTTATTGTACATGCTGCCACAGAGAACGCACATTTGTACTTGATTCGAGTTGGACAGATTGTTAATAAATACTCATATGCTCGTTCCATATTATAGCCGTGATTGGAGCTCAGGGCTTTAAAAATACTAATGTACTTCTTTATAATTTGTGAAAAATCCGATTCTGTGTATGATTCTGGAGACAGTATTTGGTGTTTTTTTTATTATTATTATTTTGTACTAAAGTTTTTCTTTAAGAGTTAAAACACTTTTGCATTCAATTGTGAGTTCGGTTTACCATCATTTGAATTTCATGTTTTGCCAAGAGTTTGGTCTATTCATTTACGAAGTTATCTATTTATTTTTATAACAATGTTTGTGAGAGTCTGTATAAGTCTTTACAATGGGAGGATTTTGTAAATAATATAAAATGACAGTCAAATCATTCTGTCGATCTTTTATGTGCCCTTCAAGTTGCTCCTAAAATTTAGAAGCCAAGATTGAATGATTGCCATTCAATTGTTTTAAAAGAAACTTTAGGGCCGCATCATCAGTACTTAATTTTGAGTTCTAATGGCAAACTGCTTCCACAGTTAATTTGATTAGTGCCCATTGATAAGATCACAATCAGGTTCCTCCAATAGCCCTGAATTGTTTAAGTTTTAAAAAGGCATAACGCTCAAAAATTGTAAAGAGGCTGTTCCACGTTTTGCATTCAAGTAGTAGAGTTAGCCATTTCCTGTGCTCTACTCATTCATATTTTATAAGTATGGTGTCATTGTTCAATAATGCTCTTTCGATAATAAGAACCTTTTGGCAAAGTCTTTTATCACATCCTTAATGTTTCGACCATTGTTTAAACTGTAGCACGATCATTTTCAATGACTAATCCTCATTATCTGAATTGGGATTGGTGGACTCATTTGCGGAAGTATTTGATTGGTTAAACTGTAACACGATCATTTTCAATGAGTAATCCATCACTACCTGAATTTGCATTGGTGGACTAATTTGCAGAAGTATTGATGTAGTCTTATATCTTAAGTCACAAAGGGCTAAATGAATTCCATGATCAAAACAGATTTGCTGTTCTGCATTTCCAACTTCAAGCATGATATTTGGACCATCAGTTGCAATTGCTTCAATGTCGATAGCTAGGGAGATATAGAATTGAGAAAGACACACTTTCAAGACACGAACACAAGTCTCACTTGTCAATGATTGGTGATTGCAAATGAGGCCTAAGCTTCAATACTTTTTTATTATTGTTATTATTGATATTTCCAGTCATCTATCATTGGAGGGGTCCCTGCAAGAAAGTGCCAAGCCACATTTTTATGCTTTCGGGATAAAGCCATAGTAATGTTTGGAAAATCCTCAAATCACGTGACTTATTAAATTTTGGTTGATCACATGTAATATGTTTCTCTGGTATATTTTAATTTGTTTTATGAGGCATAATATGAATATTTTAAACTACATTATATAAAAACTAGTATTTTAAAATAAGATGGTATGTTGCTTGGCACTATGTTGAACATAAAAATGTAACCTGTGTTAGACAAATATTTTGATTAACATTATAACTGCTAAATGTTTATTTACTTTCTTTCTTAACAGACAATGTTGAATTTCAAAGATAGATTAACAATGACCCAAAATACTTCTTCTACACCTTCTTCTCCACTATCTTCATCACAGCAGCAACCAGCAAGTTATGGTAAAACTCGTGGTAGATTGGTGGAACATAATCCATTAGCTTCATTACATCATTCAGTTTGTTTTTCTTAATTTTAACAGGTCCATTGTGTTTTCGGTCTTAGAGCCATGGTACTTTCTTTCTTGTAGATAGATACCTCTTGAAACTCAATGTTCATTCTGTTTTTCAGTTTCATAACCCATGTTATGTTCAAATCTGAAGCATACGGCCTTTGAGAATTTAAACTGAACACCACTAACACATTGTTTTCCATTAGTAAGAAGCACCTCATTTTTCAGTCCTGTTTTGTCAAAGAAATCATCACTTTCCATATTTATGACACTGAACTTACATTTACAGCCACAAGAAGCAATTATTTCTCTCCAGTGTGATGGAGAGTATACGTTGGGTTGTCCCCTCTGATGATTTTCAATTTTAGCAAAGCAAAGGGCAAATAAGTGTGTCCAAGAATAAGAAAATAATGCTCACTGCTTTGTGTGTGTCAGATAACTCCAAACTGCCATTATATTTCAGTTCTTATTCTGACCCCCACAGTTGTAAGAAAATACAATAAGTTTTTTTTGCAGAGATGGGTGTAGTTTTCAAATATTTGAGGATTCAGCTACCAATCTCATCACCACATCGGCCTGCAATATTTTCATCTCATACAAGCATATGTCCAATATTTTGGCCACAATCATGTATTCCAACATTATATGTCCACAATTTTCTGGAGTAGAAGGCAACAGAGGAACTGAACTTGGTAGTGGGCAATGTTTGCTGCAAATCTATGGATATGACATGTATGTTAGGATCATGCTTGGACAACTCTAAAAAATCCACTTTGTTTGGACTTCAAAGATTCAGCATAATGCAAGTGCAGTTCCTTTTTTTATGCATGTGGAAGACTTTTCTTCTGTCCCATTTTCTATCTTTATCTGGGGGGAGTCACATGTTTTACATGTACCTACTGCTGGGAATTTAAAGCCTATAATATATTCTTCTCAGAACATTACTTAGAGATACTGCTTGTATGTTTGCATCCTTGGAGTATTGACAGTAATTTTCATAAAGCTGTGTGATATTCATATCACTGCCTAAGTAGACACTTTCTGGATTTTGTGACCTACTGTAATGAGAGCAGTACTTGGGAATTTACTTAACATGAACATGGGCACCATAAACTGCATCACTAGTATAAGCATTATGCCTATTGACATGTTTACCTCATTTATCTTTAATTTTTATTCTTGATATTATATTGTTGGTATGTCCTCTGTGATTTTGTAGGCCATGAATGCTCATAAATATTTTTTACAAACTCTCACTGACTTTCCATTAATCTTCACTCTAAAAATGAAAGTATTGTTTTTGTAACAATTTTCTGGAGAATTTTTCTTGTATCTCTGTTTTACAGAACAAGCTTCAATTCTGCCAAAGAGGTAGGCATTTTGCTTATCAAAATCTCCCAAAGTCCCAAAATCCAGTGAACACATTTTTTAGTCCTTCTTTATCGAACTGAAAGCATTTTAATGGACACTTACACATTTGTCCTATTGTTGCAGCTGGAACAGGATTACCTGCAGTAGATGTATATTCACAACTTTCATTTCTTATTATTTTCTTCCTATGAACCTTCTTCGTGAGTTGCACCCTGTTTTCTCGGTCTTTGTTGTTTTTGGGGACTACTGAATTGCAGTCTTTCATGTGATGCCATTTTTCACTGTGTAACAGAGTTACTGTCATCCATACCTGTTAATTTTTCATGAATATAGATTTCAAATCTTTTGGTCAAGAAAGTGCCAAGCAACAATTTTACTTTTGGCTTATTTTGATGTATATAACATAAAATTAAAGAACTTAACTGGTGTGAAGTAATGTATACTGCAATCATTTAAAAAAGACAAGTAAATAAGTATCAGAAACATGTCTTATCAACAGAAATCCACACTTTGCCCAACCAGCAAATAAACTACGAGAACAGTATAATGCCAAGCATCACATACCTTAATTTCACTTTCTTATGTTAATTCATCCTCAGAACTTGGTAAATATTCAGAGTGAGAACTAGCGTCTGTGTCTTCATCGCTGTTTTCCGTAGAAAAGTTCAGTTTCTTTCTAGAAGCCATCTTCATCAAATTCTTTGTGTTGCTTGACATTGACTTGCTGATACGGAAGATATGTAAAGCATTCAGGTAAGAACAGAAACCTGAAAACAGTGCTATCTCGTGAGATTTTTGCAGAACCACTTGACGCCATGATTTGTAGTATAACTCTTTTGTACAAAATGACAGTTTCATTTGTCAAAAAATGTGGCTTGGAACTTTCTTGCTGGGACCCCCTCATTTGTTATAGGTTAATGTCGATTCATCAAAACTCACATTGAAGTCCCTTGATTTTTTTTTTTTTTGATTTTTTTATGCATTTAGTTTAGTTTTCATTTCTTGTTTTGTAACTGTAATTGACAACACAATTACATAATGCTGGCAGTTTTCTTCAAATCTGAATATCCTTTTGTTAACAGGACCAACCTAGGGTTGCCAACTTTTTTTTTTCAAAATAAGGGATACTATGATGTGACGACGTGACTACCGTGAACGAAGAAAAAATGTTTCCTTAGAACAATTTTATTACATCAAGAAGCTAATAAATACAAAATGATTGCAAAGGTTCTTATTTAAAGCTATATTTAAGTACATCTTTGGCAGCAGCCTGAAGTTTGGGATTAATCTTTACATATTCTATAAATTCTTTACATGTTTAATCAAAATTAACACTGATTTGTAACTCAGCTTTAATTAAATCTACATTGCAAGGGTTTCTATCATCACACCATTTATTATTCATTATAGAAAAAATCCGTTCTGTGTGGGCATTGGATGCAGGTATACTGAGTACAAAACCAAGAATATTTTGCAGCTCCTTGAGTTTAATTCCCTTGGCTTTTGCCTCATTCATCACAAATACCCACTTCTCCACAGCATTGCCATCAATAGAAACTTTTGAGGTTATTGTCTCTCTCAAGGAAGAAAATTCTTCATAAAGGTTGTCCTCATTTATGTCAAGTTGAAGATGAATAAGAATGTTCTGTAAATCTTTAAAATTAATATCATTCTTCAAGCATAATGAGAGCAAGGATTGCATTGTCTGAAATGTTGATACGATTTACAACATAGGAATGAAAAGATTCATAGAAGTCAACAAAATTATTTTGAATTCTTTTCTGAATGGTACGGTTTAACTCATTCAAGATTTTGTGTGTATTACTTCCAAAAAACATATCCTTTTTTCTTTGCAAAATTTTAATTGTCAATGCTTCAACTGCATTAAATGATTCCATGATGGTTAAATCAGAAATCTCAAGGTATTTTGATGTTTCTACAAGTAGGTTGCCAATGTAAGAAACAAACAGAAGATTTGCTTTAAGTATTAACATTTTATCTGGATCCTCGTCATTGAAATATTGTTTCAAAACTTTAGGCGTTTCATTTGTGCTTTGAAAATAGCTTGTTATTGGCTCCCAGTTCTTCAATAACCTATCAACTGATAGTGTGAGTGACAGCCACCTAGTAGGCACATGCCTTAGGATTTCACTCCATTCTGTACTAACAAAATTAAAAAATGATTTTAATTCCTCCCTTCTTTTTGCAGATACTGAAAAATTCCCATAAAACTTTGATTACCATTTCTACGTCTACATCTAACTTATCACAAGCATGTTTAGTGCCATTGCGGATTATGTGATTGGTGCAGTTTGCTTTAAATATGTAGCCATTATCATCACATAACAACTTCATCAAAGACTTGTTTTTTCCATAATTGACACTAGCATTATCTGCACAATATGAAGAAATTTTATTTACACCCAAAGAGTGAGATTCAAGGCTCCTTGTTATCAAAGTGTGAATACCACCTGCTGTCTCATCAGCTCGTTCCACAAAATCTAATAGTTTATTTTTTATACCAACAAAAGGATCAAAATACCTGATTACCACAGGAAACATTTTTCTGTTCTTATAATTAGATGCATCTGTAGCCACAGAAAAAAAGGTGCTACACTTTTTTGGATCACCAAGTACATTTAAAAAGTCACTTATACTTCTTGGTGCTAACACGTTTTGCAATTGACTCTGCCTTCGTTCTACCACAGTGCATTTTTGTGGCCACATCAGAATCCACAAATACTGTATGTCCTTCGCAAGTTTATTTACACAGTCCATGCTATAATAGCTGAGGTTATGCTTCACCGTATGATACATCACTGCTAAATCCCCTACCGCAATTTTCCTGGATTCGCCACTCTTTCTCGCTCGGACGATGAAAATAGCTGGAAATCTTGGACAAGTCGTTCATTCCTCTTATTCTGCTTTTGTGTAATTCGGTATTAGCGTGTTGCACACAATCCACATTACCATCATGTGATGTGCTAAATTCGCGCCTACAAAGTGAACATTGTGCTTTATACTGGTTGTTTTTAACGGAATTAATCCATGAATAACTTTCTTCCCACTTTTTCTGGTACATGCACAAGTATTTCGGTTTCTTTTTAGGTGTAGTATGTTTAGGTTCATCCATCTTGCGTTATTTCGGATTTAAAATTGGAACACAAATTCAAGAGCAACAAGTACAACACACAAAACACACACAGGATGCGAATATGCGAACTGAAAGCGGAAGTTTAGATCGTATCAATCACGATATCGATGAAGTTGTGTTATCAATTTTACATCTGTGGAGCAAGAATCAGCAGAAAACGAGTTCTTTTAAACCGCGCGGTAAATTTAAATAGCAATTAAGTGTGATTGCCTTAAATATGGGAGATATGTGTTCCCGGATGAAATCAAAACGGGAGACGGGTCATAGCTTAAATATTGAGCAGAATATGGGAGTTCCTGTATAATACGGGAGAGTTGGCAACCCTAGACCAACCACTGCCTAAAGTCAACTGTAGTAATATCTGCTTTATACGTTTTATAGTTTTTAAGAAATATTTTTTTAAATTTATTAATAAAAATATTAAGGTGTTCTTTTTGGTGAACATCCTAATAGTGGAATATTAATGCTTGTAGTACCAGAGGTGGCTTTTTATATTATGCAGAGTCTTTGAAAATTTCATTCAATTACCTTTGATAGTTTCTGGTGTAATGGGGCATATGTACTGAAAATTTTAGTTTGCAGGAAATTGACTTTAAAGAAAATCTTTTGAAATTTATTACTTCCAGTTAATTAGAACTGTCCTGCA
This sequence comes from Vandiemenella viatica, assembly GCA_031002005.1. Classification (NCBI taxonomy): domain Eukaryota; kingdom Metazoa; phylum Arthropoda; class Insecta; order Orthoptera; family Morabidae; genus Vandiemenella; species Vandiemenella viatica. The sequence continues at coordinate 58,139,768 of JARYHS010008074.1, forward strand.
GCATATGATGGCCCTTCTTTGTTTAGCCTTTAGCAGGTCTTCCAGCTTCTTTTTCACCTTCCTGGATGTCTGTCTTGCTTTTTTTTTTTTCCTTTACCTTATTAGATGCAGACCTGTCTGCATCGACTATCCTCAGCTTATCACAATGTTACAGCCCAGTGATAGTATTTTTCCCAGGATTAATTCCTAACTTTTTCAGAACCCAACACTCCCCAATATTACCACAATTGAATATAACAGCATCATGAACCCCTATTTTCATTGTATGCATGTCTACAAATACAGTTTTAGGAGGGCGGTTCCAAATTATGCTGTTGAAACATTCATTTGGTATCTGTGTCTGCCCTTGCAGACATTTTCTTAGGTTAGGATGAGCTAAGTCTCTGAAAATAGATTTCATTGCTGTAATAACAGCAGCAGGAAGAGAATGCTGGTGAAAATAAGATTCTCCAGTTGTCTGAGCCCTATTGTATTTCTCTTCATTGCCTCCAGATTTTCTTTATTTCTTCTAATTGCCTGTCCATAGTACCTGGTGCATAAATATGAAACCAGAATTTTTCATAAAAATTACAGCTTTATTGTATAAAAATGGTACGAAGTACCTTATTTCAAGTACAAGGTCTGTCCCAAAAGTAAGTAGAATAAATCCACGAAACACAATTTATTGTATATCAAAGTACAAATTACTAAAATTCTTCAAAATAGCACCCTTGTGCATCGACACACCGTTGCCAGCGCCTCTGCCAGTGGCGGTATGCTTCCTGGAAGGCTTCGACTGGAACCTCGTTCAGGCATCTCGTCACGGCCTCTTTGACGTTATCCAGCGTTCCAAAATGGTTGCCTTTTGAGCTTGGGAACAAAAAGAAGTCCGCCGGAGCCAGATCGGTGCTGTAGGGTGCTTGGGGCAGCATTGCCACCTTGTGCTTGGCTAGGTACTCGGTCACAATGGAGGCGGTGTGGGGCGGCGCGATGTCGTGGTGCAGTCTCCAGTTGGCAAAGATCTCCTTCCGGACGCGTTGCGCTCTCTTCCGCAGCTTTTCGAGAACTTCAAAATAAAACTTACTGTTCACTGTCTGACCCTGAGGCACAAACTCTTTGTGGACAATACCTTTTGAGTCGAAAAAGACAATGAGCATCGCCTTTACCCGGGACTTGCTCATCCTTGCCTTCTTCGGCCGCGGGGAATTCTTTGTGTGCCATTCTGCACTTTGTCTTTTTGACTCGGGGTCATACTCAAAGACCCATGTTTCGTCACCAGTAATCACGTTATCTAAATAATTCGGGTCACTTTCACAGCGTTCCAAGAGATCACGCTAGATTGCCACACGAGCAGCCTTCTGATTGGGCGACAGGTCTTTCGGGACCATTTTGGCACACACCTTTCTCATGGCTAAATCTTCTGTAAGAATGTGATGCACTGTGGTTTTTGGAATATTGAACTTTTCTGCTAACATTCTGATACTCAGGCGTCGATCGGAATTGAGCATGTCTCTCAGTTTTTGCACATTTTCGTCGCACTGTGTCGTTGACGCACGTCCAGAGCGTTCCTCGTCGTCAACCTTCTCTCTACCCTCCCGGAACATTTTGTGCCAGCGGAAAACCATTCCTTGGGACATTGCTTCATCTCCATAAGCATCCTTGATCATGGTCAAGGTCTCCGAACCCGATTTTTCGAGCATAACACAAAATTTTATTGCGTATCGTTGCTCCACGGAACATGACATCGTGAACTCGTGACACGACTCTCAAAGTAGGTCCAAGTCTATCAGCGATACGCACACTGTAACAGCCTTCAGACAACTGACGCAGGTCGCGTTGCTTTCCTAAGACTCCCCACCACGTTTCCCGCCAACAATCACCCCACTCCAGTCGTCCGCGTCGGCGGGAAAAAATCATTCTACTTACATTTGGAACAGACCTTGTATTGCCCATTGCTAGATATACATTTTTCCCATCTCTATGGAAATTTATGAATCCTATACCAATTTTTTTTTTCCTATCTTTTGATGCAAACCAGTCATTGAGCCATTTTCGTACATTTTCATAAGAAGTGAAGCGCTGCTCAGAGAGTGCGTGTCCCATCAGTGTAAAGAGACAGTTATTGGATGGAGCTTAGTCAGATGAGTAAGCCTCATGCATCAGTATCTCCCAACTAAGTGCCTAAGGGGGGACGTTCATGAAAAATGCACACTATTTCAAAAATGCACCTATCCACAGTTTTGAAGATATGGCAATGAAATTTTGTACCATGAAATGAACACATTTACCTATAAATTCCATTGATTATATATATTCAACTTTTTTTTAAATGAATTTTTAAATTTTTATTTTAAAAAAATAATGTATGTTCCTTTTTCTCAGAAATTATTCAAGAGATTTCTACCAAATTTTCTCTGTTTACATATAGTAAGCTTCTCTCATGAGGTTTTTTGAGTAAATCAAATAGGAGAATTTTCATAAATTTTTGATTATAATTCTGCAAGTAAAATTTTAAATTCATGCAGAATTCCAAGCACTTTGCCCCATATCTCAGCTGGCAATAAGAATTTCAAAATTTGATCTTGAGACAACATTTATTAGGTTTATAGGAATAAGTGTACAAAGTTTCATAATTCTAGCGTACTTAGATTCTGAGGAAAAGGTACATAAACTTAGAAAAACACATTTTTGAGGAAACGCAATTTAAAGTTCAACCTGACACTTCTTCTTATGTCTCCTCTTCAGAAGGCTCCACATTTGTACTCTGGGTCCTCTTTCCCTTCAAGGCTTCTCTTCTGGTTTCTAGTTTTCTGTCTTGTTTCCTTTACCAGGTCTTCAACTGACTTTTCAGCTGCAGAGACGCACTGTAAATCTATTTTTCTCAAGATGTCTTGAGTGAAATTTCCTATCTTGAAGCCTATTCTTTCTAATACCTTCATCCTCCCAACGTTCCCATCATTAAATACAAGAACTGCATCATAAGTTGCAATTATGACAACTGTAGCAGATGAAAATGTGGTTTTAGGGCGTCGTTTCCATATGAGTGAATTTAGACTCATTTGGATTCTGGGTTTTGCCATGAACACACTTTTTGAGAAGTTCAGGGTTGGCCAGAAACCTGTAAGTGGGCTTGACAAGATCCAGAATACAATTTGAAAGCCTCTCCTTGTGAATGTAGGGGTTGTTATCCCTCTGAGCTTGTAGATAATTACACCGGCTAATGTTGCACAGATTATGTATAGGATGTTCATCTGTTGACACCATGTGGAAATATGTAGCCCATAATGCACTTTTCATGTCACTTACACTGGATAGGTTCTGTCTGATAGCCTTGCCATAATACACTTGAAGAGTGTCTATCATCTTCTTTGTGAGCCTGTTGTGTCCACCAATGCCCTTTCCATCTTCCAACTTTTTGCCCTTCATATCACTGACAAGTTTCCTCAGTCTAGAGCCCATTCTCTTCTGGATGTGACCTATGCATTCAAGTTTCTCAATTGAAAGTTCTCCATAAGGTTTGCTCTCATTCACAGACTTGTATGCACTGGAGTCACCATCCCCAAGATATTTCACATATCTGACACCACGTTTCTTGACAGATCTATTAAAAATAATTTGCATACCAGCTCCCTCCATTCCTCCACTAGAACCAGAGAATGTTTTGCTGCAGTTATGACTTTTTTCCTCTTCTTCACTTTCACCACTAAGTGCACAGTTATGGCAGAACTTGCTCATAACTTGAACATCAAGTACCTTACCTGTGTCAATACTTCTGGCACTTGACACACCATATAAAGATGTATGCCCTCTTTTCATGAATGTACCATCACATGACACAACAAGATCTTTTCTAATATGACTAGAATCGTTCTCATCTAAGGGGTCATTTTGTGCAATAGCTTCTACTGTAGCTGCTATCAGACTGTCCTCACAAACGTCAGAAATTATGTTTTCCAGTTCACAGTTTATTTTTGTAAATCTCAGACATGGCACTGGCATATTCATTATGCCACACAATAAATTCCCCCCTTCTCTCCCAACTCCAATGCACCTTAATCCATAGGAAAACCTCATATTAGCTTCATAGTACCAATTTTTACACTTAGAAGTTTTGAATGAACTATCAGCATCACAGTTTTTGCATACAATATGTAATTGGCCGCCAAGCCCACTCCATTACCATCATCTATAAACTGAATGTTATCACTGCCACACGTCTTGCAAACACAAGAAAATTTCACTGCTGCAGTCAATAACTCAAGATCAATAAATCTAAATCCAGTGTACTGAAATTATTCACTGTAGTTTGCACCATTCAATTCACCAACTTTTCGCTTGGAGCTGCTAGGAGTCGAGTTCACATTTTCAGCAGATGTTCTTACTTCGGACCTAACTTCATTGCTAGTTTGTTGTTGTTTCTCACGTCTTCTATTCACTAACTTCTCCAAACGCAGTTTATCCAGTTTTTTATACACTCTTTGTGACCGTGGCATTATTGAAAGAAGAAAGAATAGAACACTTGCATAAATCTCCATCAGTAAAACGAGGAAAAATAAGATTTGCAACTAGTTTGTTATTGTTTCTACAATACAGAACAGAGTCAGAGATGATCTATAAAACCAAAGAGTATATATCACAGCCTTCTGGATGTATCCTACTCAGATTTGCTTGAAAGTAATCTACAGAATCGTTGTTCACTGAGCTGGTATTGAAGTGCTGCTTCAAAAAGTGGGTGTGACAGGGATGTTGCGTCACACGTTTAATTATTTTTCAGGCACTTCGGATGCAATTTCATCATTGAAACTTTGGGAACTTATTGTCCATGGGTTGTACTAAAAAATAAATTGACATTTTTGGTCAATTTCATGAACGTCCCCCCTTGACCAGTTTTGCTGTATGTGATGGTGCGTTGTCGTGGAGCAAAATCACTTTGGGTTGCCTTTTCTGGTATTCTGGTCATTTTTCCTGCAATGCTTGATTCGAATTGATAATTTTTTGTTGATAAAGTTCAGAATTAACCGTTTCACCAGGTTTTAAGTAGCTCGTAATAGATCACACCATTTTGATCTCACCAAACACAGAACATTGTCTTCCTTCAATAGCGATTTGGCCTTGACGTTGTTGACAACGGTTCAGCTGGAGTTACCCATGATCTTTTACGCTTAGGGTTCTCGAAATATATCCACTTTCCATCACCTGTCACAATTTGATGGAGAAATGACTTTCTTTTATACCTGGCGAGCAGCATTTCACAAGAGGTTTTTTGTTTTTCTTGCTGTCTGTCAGTCAGTTCATGTGGAACCCATTTTCCCATTTTCTGGATCTTTCCCATCGCTTTTAAACATGTGGAGACAGCTTCCCTTGTTACATTTAATTGGTCTGCGAGTTTTTCTTGCATTTGGGCACAATCCCCTTCCAACAGTGCTTGAAACTTGCTGTCCTCAAACTTATTTGGAGGTCTTCCACTGTCTTCATTTCTCACGTCAAAATCGCCAGTTTTGAATTTTTTAAACCACTCAACAAACTGTGATTACCGAGAGGACGGTGACCTTGAGCTTCGACAAGCATTTGACGCCATTCTGCTGCAGTTTTCTTTAAATAGTAACAGAAAATCAATGATGTCATCAAATCGTAGTTTGGAGGCTCAAAACTCAAAATGTGCAACATTCTTGAAAACTACACTGTCATATGAAACTTGTATTATTGTGGGTTGAAAATGGCTGTCAGATGTCAAAAAAAGAAAATGGTGACAATGATGTAATCTGATGGTAACTGCATTGATAGCTAGAGCCATCTATTGGAAAATTCCGGTTTCATGGTTTCATATTTACACACCTGGTATACCTGCAAGATTTCAGTTTTAGTTAATCGACCCTGTCCAGTCATCAGTTTTTCATCTTCTAATTTTTTACCTCTCATATCAACAGTTAGTTTTCTCAGCCTTGTTCTCAAATGTTTTTGAACATGGCCCACACATTCTGTTTCATTAATAATGGCATCTCCATATAGCGCATTGCTGTATGCCTTACTGTTATCATCTCCCAAATATTTGGTGTACATTACGCCTATTGTTTCTCTGGACTGATGAAATATTTGTTGCACCCTATAAACTTCCATACCACCACTTATTCCTCTGAAATTAGCCTTACAGTTTTGTTCTTCATGTTCATTGAGTTTACAAATCTGACAAAATTCAGTCATTATCTCCACATCTAACACTTTACCAGTGTCTACACTCGTGGCAATCACTACTCCATTCAGAGAAGTATGTCCTCTTTTCTGCCAGCTTGCATCAAGTGCAACTGCAATATCAGAACATTCATCATTTTCTTCCACTGCTTTCCTAAAAGCCAGTTTCATGCTCTCTTCATTGATCTCAGTTACACCTTTGTCTAATATTGCAGTCAGTATTTCAAATTTATTTTGTAGTTGATTAAGTTCATCACTGAACAAAATGTTTTACGTGCAGCCATGCCCTAGCCAATGAATCGTAAAGCATAAAATAATCTATTATTGATTTTATAAGGGCCATTTGCTTCTGGTTTTGAAGAACTCGTAAATGAAATCACAGTTAAGCATTTAGTACACATTATATCCAATGCAATTTCTAGACTGTTGCCATTCCGTGGGTCGTCCACTCACATCAGCTACCACAATGTTTTACTTTAAAACTCGCTCACTGGAAAATAATGTGTATGGTCTAAATTCTTACCGCAAGTTCCTTCTAAAGATGCAGATTGTCTTGACCGGCCGCCACTCAGTTCCCAACTGAGAACTGAATGAATAAACAGTTATTTCATAAAACTAATTTTAATTCAGTGCCTTCATTTTTCTCCAACACCACCAATGTTATAAATTTATCGGACTTCTATCACTCCAAAGTTGCAGATCCAGTTAAAGTAGAACGGCTATTTGTACACCTTTTACTCACATTCACTCGTTTACACCTTTCAACCCAATAGACTTTGCTTCACCACCAACCACAATTCTCCACGTCCAGCGACTGACTGCCCGCCTTGTGCCTACCATAGCACACACCATGTGCCCCCTGGGACTCACCCTTCCGTGGCCACGGACATGGTGCCAATGACATCACTAACCGGCGCTACTTACAAACACAAAGTGGTACCGCTACAAGACAACTAACAGGGTATTTCAAAGCGTGTTGTTTACAATCAGCAGAAACAAGAGAATACCGATGGTTGTTCTACAAGGATAGCCAACACACTCTGGAGTAAAAATAAATCTCTAATGTGCAATGTAGGGAATATAAAGGTGTAAAATATATGCAGAAAAATGGGCGTGGCACCGAAACACACATCGCTCTGGTCTCATTCGGGAGGATGCCGGTTCGACTCCCCGTCTGGGTATACAGATTTGGGTTTTCCATGGTCTCCCCAAATAACTCCAGGCGAACGCTGGTATGCTACCTTCAAATGGCCATGGCCGAATTCCTTCCAGTTTCTTGCCCCCAGTCCTTTCCCACCTCTAATGGCATTGAGGAGGCGTAAAGCCATAAGTAATAAAAAAGACACACACATGGTAGGAAAATGCTATTTAAATGCATGAAAAAATTTTTTTCAGAGAAATCCTTCTCAGGATACTTATGGAATACCTTAATCTATAGAAATATGATGAAAATCTTTTTTTTTTTTCAAAAAACAAAACTACAGGGTGGTCACCTTAATAACTAACAATGCTCTCAAGTCTTTTGAAGCTGCAAACACGCTAAAAGGTAGATTATATAAAGCTGTCATTCGGACTAAAACAATAAGCATATCCGTTTTCAGAAGATAGTCATCAACTGAACTAATTTTTCAAATTATATGTGGTTCTTTACCACTATGGCTTGCAGATGACTGTATTGGAGTAATTACTTCTATATTATTTTGCCATCTTTAGCGACCAGGAGATGCCTTCACTAGGATGATGCATCTCCAGCTTTTTTATGTTTTACAAAATATTTTTCTTTGAATTATGACATCATGCAGAGTGTCAAGTTTTTCCGCAATATAGTTTTGTCATGAATACCTTTAAAAAATGACAGATTACTGCAGCAAAAACCCTGTTGGTTGATATGAAAGTCAAAGTGATAGTGACAGATAAAATTAGTGCGTTTTCTTTCGAAATTTTATGATGTATGTTTCATACCAATTTTTACTATTTTTTTTTTTTTTTGGTCAGTCCTGAAAATCTGGTGCTCCGTGGTTCGATTCCTCTAGGTTGTTGGTTCCCAATTAGTTTTTCCCATGTACCACTTCAAGAAACAGCTCAACCTCGCCTACCCTTTATAGTTGAAATAAAAAAGTAAACTTGTTTTTACAATTTACTCCAATAACAAACATCACAAAAAAATCAACAAATGTAAAAAAAAAACCATGTTGCGAAAGTAATGTTGGCATAATTGTTTTAACTATCTTGGTGATTACCTTAGCCGAGAGATTTCATTGAATACCCCTTATAGCAACTTTGTGTACCCCTGGGGGTAGGCAGGTGTACCACTAATTGGGAAGCACTGTTCTAGATGTGCACGATATGGCAGGAGGTGCCTGCCAGCTATTTTGACGAACCATCCCAGCCTTCGCCTGGAGTGATCTGGGAAAACCCAGATGAGAGTGGCCAGTGTGATTCCTTGATCTACTACTGTCGGATTCTAAGTTTTCTCACTTGATAAATCTTTCCTGTTCCATTCACTAATCGCCCGTGAAAAAATTTGTATGGAAAAGATTTGGTCCTGCCCTTATTTTCCCAGTCATTTCTAGATTTAATGTCATTGGTAGTAAAATGTGTTTACTGTCATCCTGAAATAAGTCTGTTATGAAATTTTCTAATGAGCAACACGCATGGTATTACAAATGTTTCCAACCCAAATCCACCAGCATCACACTATGGCTTTCCCTCCAGCTACGGGCGGCTTTTCTTTGCACCTTCTCCAGTTGACTTAACTTTCGGTGTACACTTTTTTTAATTATGACCTAAGAATTGAAATATATGATTTGCTTTCACAATTAATTTCTCAATATGTTCCTTCCACAACAAATTATAATTAATTGTTACTCCGAAGTATTTAGCAGAATGTGCTGCACTAAGAACAGTGTAAGAGGCGAGCTTAAGATTCGGATGGAGCATAAACACTGAATCTTAACTGTGACCGTGTGTAACCTTGGATGTTACCGTTCTGACGTAAATATAATAACCTGGTCGCCACATAGCTTATTAAAACCAAAAGCTATGAAAAAATAAAAGTTCACGAGTTCTTTGTGATAAAAATCACTCTATTCTTCAAATCTTACTAAGCCAGTAACTGAACAGGCAATCCGACAATGTTACAGAAGAAAAGTTGGCAAGTTCGATTAACCGCTCGAGCTAGACCATGCCCCATAGTTCAAAGTACCATTGATTATCACTTGTAAGTAAGTAAAAGTTCGTCACGCCCTTCCATTGTTACACTTGGTTTGAAACTGACCGATACTTAAGATATCCCGAGGCCCCGCTTGGTAAAAATACTATTTCGATGCCTCCATCTCGCCTACACTATAGCACAGTAGTGCTGTGAATGGAAAACTGACTAGCCGGATGCGCTACATGTTAACATACGCACGGTTCCTGGACGCCTGGGGCTAACGTGTTGTCACATCAACTGTATCTGTACGACTGAGGGCGACTAACTGAACGTACGCGTCTATATCACATTGCTCTCTCCCCGCTTCTCGAAGATTCATGGCGACTCTGCTCTCTCACGAACCGTTGGAAAAAGCTCTTTACCTCATTCACATGAATAGTTTCTGGGAGGCTGATCAGATATCAATTGGCATGTCTGAAAACCTTGCATCATCTAACTTGACCTTGACAATAAAAATAATTCTATCACTCTGAAACTTTATAAAAGCACTAGATCTGGTAGCAAACGTTAACTTTCGTTATTATGAAAAATATCCTAACTTTAATAGTTAGGCCAAAAATAAATACTTTAAATATGAACTTTCACAATACCACTCCTGGCGAATGCCGAAAACTGATGTAACTGAAAATATTATCTTGAAAGCTAAAAAACCTAATTCCTATCTTGAATTATCATAGAAACTGACTATAAAAATGAAATTCAATGCTAATATGTGGTTCTGAGAATAAAATTTTGTTACGCAGTTTCAAAATTTGATAGATACCTTACAACATGTCATTGATTGTATATTCAGAGTTGGTAAACTTTTTGTTTATACAGGGTGGGGCAGAATGAACTCCCTGATTTGACGGGTGAATTGAAAAAGAGAAAGATAATTTTAAAACGTTTTTATTTCCTAAAACTATATTCAATGCCATTTTATTTTAATTTGGATTTGAAAATTAGTTCATTCAGGTGATGAACTTGGTGAGCGATGCACATATTGAGTCATTCAAAAAAGTTTTCGAAAACTCTTCTCAGCATATCTTCTGATATTCCAGTGATGACATCTGTAATTGCCTCCTTAAGAGCTTCCAGGGTCCTTGGTCGAATTTTGTATCTCCAAAGAAAAAAATTGCCTGGGCTCAAATCCGGGGAGCGAGGGGGCCATGGAACATCGCCTCGTAAGAAGATTAGGTGGCCGAGAAACAGTCTTTGCAGGATTTGGCGTGAACGAAGGGCAGTATGAACCATGGCACCGTCCTGTTGAAACCAAAAGGCTTGTGTGTCATATTGCTGACCATACTCTTCCATTTTAGGTTGAAAAAAGTTCACCAGCATGTCACAATAACGCTCAGAGGTAACAGTAATAGTTAAACCTTGAGATTCAAAAAAGTAAGGCCCAATAATGCCTATGGAGGACACGGTGCACCAAACTGTCACTTTGGGACTATGAACAGGTTTTTGGTGAAGTTCAAGAGATTTTTCAATCTCCCAGTAACGAAAATTTTGCTTATTAACTGTGCCAGAGAGGTGAAAATGCGCTTCATCGCTAGACTTCAGAATAGCGTCGGGTTGCACAGAAGTTAAAATTTCATTGCAAGCATCTGTACGTTTCACCCAGTCTTGTGGACTCAATTCTTGAACGACCATTATCATGTAGGGCTGTAAATGGTCAGTGTGTAAAATTCGCCTTACCATTCTGGACGATATTCCAAGGGCGGCAGCATGTTTCCACGCAGGACATGATGGAGACTGTTCAATCGACGCTCTCACTGCCACGATGTTTCCAGGTGTCCTCAGACTTTTAGGTCGCCCATCTGGTTTTCTAGGAAGTGCAGATCCTGTTGCCCGTACACTAGTAATCCATTTCCTAATGGTTTTAGCATCAGGAATCCTGTCATGACGAGCCAAACCAAACCGCCTACGGAAAGCCCTCTGTGTCGCCACCACACTATCATTGTTTTTAAAGAACGTTTCTACGACAAAGCTTCGATGCTCACCAGCCCACTGCATGGCGACTACTGAAATGAAAATAGCGTCGGTTCCCCCACCTAACGCCAATACTCCCACTCCGCTAACCTACCTACGCGCTCTACGGTGAGTATTTTAAACTAGGGAGTCCACTCTGCCCCACCCTGTACTAGTGACCACCCTGTTGAGTGAGTGACTGCAGAATTATTCTAAGTCCAACTAATGAGGATATCGCGTAGTGGATCAAATCGACTTCGGTACCTGTTAAGTGTTCCTATGTGGTGTCCATGTTGCTGGTGGCGAGTCCTAGGAGTAAGACGGACTCCCGAGTCCGAGTTGTAAGGTTGACTGACTACTTGGTTACTGCAAGACTTCAGGAAAACTCATTAGCACTGTGGAGGGGGTAAGAGGTTCTTCTAATTGGCTTCTGAAGTTAAGTGGGGACTGTCAAGGCGGAGTTATGGTTCAGTGGTAGGGATTCTATTATTGTTAATGTAAGGGTTTCACAGCGGCGTAAGCGGAAATTGTTTCCAAGCCTCGTCCCACGCACAAGGAAACTGCACCAGTTAGCAGGCAGTTAAAATTACAAGTTGCTATGCACTCGAGATAACACACTAGCGTAGCGCAGCTCTCAGCAAATGCTTTCTATTACACTGTGGGACTGTGGTTAGAGTTCGTGACTGTCTCAAGGCTAAGCTCTTCTCTTACTATGATAAGGTGGCTCTCTGGCTGGCATGTATGCTCGCTTTGAAATGAATTGAATAAAGTACTTCCCAATTTTCCATACGTCCCTAATAAGTCGGGGATCACACGACATCTCCCCCT
>JARYHS010008074.1:58152927-58200866 GCA_031002005.1 Vandiemenella viatica
ATATTGCTTTATATTATTGTATGTATAAGGTTGCTTAGTATTGGTTAAATCTTCTATCCTATAATCATTGAATTGTGTTTATACTAAAATGCTACTGGCTAGAGGGTCGTTCCACATCAAATCACCCAATAAAAAATAAATTTTACATCCACCTCCTTAGATTTTCATGAAATTTGGCTCAAATGGTTCTAATACCATCATGACAACACCTGCAAATTTTTTTTGCTGTATCTCTTGTAGTCTTTTTTTTATAAATTTTTAAAGTTTTTATGTTTTGCGTTTTACGAACCTTCAGAGATGGTAAATTTAATTTGTATTGAAAACTTCAAAATTGCTTATCTTAAAAACTCTTTTAGATAACATCATGAATTTTTGCAGCAAGTTTATTTATTATACATATTTGAAGATAAAAATGATACTATTAAAATATATTAACACTAGAACGCCGGGACTTGGCGAACACCCTTGAACGCCGGATGGGACTTTTTTTTGTCCCATATGAGAAATTAGGCTATAATGCGTATTTTTCTGAAATATTTTGGCTTTTAGGGCTGTAGTTATAATAAAAAGGATAAAAAAAGATTTAAAGCGGTGTTTATTATCATCTATAAGGCTATTATTACAGTACACTGAAAAAAAGCTGTGGAATGAACACACAGTGAAGGCGAGTACCGATTTGCCCGGGTAAGACACAAAATTCAACGTTTTGATGTTTACAAACCTAAGTAATGTCAAAACAGGAAACTCGAACGTATATCATAAATCAGATACAATCAAAGGTATAAAATCACACTTTTCCAGTGCTAAAAATTGAAAACTTATGGCTACTGGAAGAAAACAATTTGAAAGGTAAGTAAGCACTATTTTTAGATTTTACTTGTATTCATTTCTCTAATAATAAGTTTTTCTGGAATTATTTGTTTCCTTTACAGTCGTAAACAGAAGAACTCTTCAATTAGCAAAGAATATTCCGAGGTAACGGTTCAACAAAAGAAAATCATGGTAAAATCAATAGCGGCACTTTACAACTGAACTAACAGTTTACATGTCTTCGTCCGATTCTGTCTTGCAGGACGAGCAGATGTAGGACACACCGCCAGTGCATTTTTTGCAGACTGGTCTTTGGCAAGTGTTGCAACTGTACGCGCTCTTACCTTCTTTACAGCCCAACTTCACCTGGCAACGTCGACGCTGCCCTCCACCTGACCAATTCATATCAGGTGCGACTGGTGCTCCACGTATGTCAGAGTTCGCATTGATCAGTTCCTCACCCAGTTGCAACAGAAAATCTCGCCTAGAAATTTTTTCTTTGGTAAGAGTTTTGTAGAGAATCCATGCATTGATACCAGCTAAATCTAGTACATTGTACCAGGAGTGAACTGGCCACCTCCTACTACTAGCTTTCACAGAATACTTCCTGGCCATCTGATCAACTACATCAACACCATACTTAGACAAGTTGTAAAGTGATACAGTTTCAGGTTTCGACTTTACACCTTGTTCAATCGTATTTCGAGTGCATTGAGCTCATTACGATCACCTTTTTGATCGTTTTTTCCCTGATAAACCGTTAGCGTTACATCGTCTTTGGCAAAGGCTTTGGTGGAGTACAGTTCCTCGCGAGCTTTCTTCATGCAACCTGGTATTTCTCTCCTTGCTTTGTTGACAGTGCCAACAAGGCTAGTGTTTTTGAATTTTAGATCTTCAGTTAGGCGCAAAGAGGTGAAAAAGTTGTCACAAGTGACATTTCTCCCTTTGTTCAAGTACGGTTTGACAAGTTTCTTCACAACAAAATCACCTAGCCTGTCATCCGAAGGACGGGCTTCATTCTTGCCTAGGTACGGAAACGCATTGACCACATATTTCGACTCTTTATCAACGGCCATCCAGTACTTCTGGCCATATTTGTCAGGTTTGGATGCCATAAACTGAGTGAACGGACACCGCGCCTTCGAGGGAAACAACTGCTCATCGACAGAAATGAACGCACCAGGTACGTAACTACTCTGACAGTTTGCAATGAATCTGTAAAATACCTCTGAGAAGCAAGCAAATTTGTCAGTTTTCAATCTTTCTGTTCTTGAAGATTTTTCGTCAAATCTCAGATACCTCATGATTTCAATGAATCTGTCGCGAGACATCGCTTCCTTGCAAAACGGAAAGCCATACTTTTTTGACCACATCAAGTGAATGTCCATGCCCTTGGACTCAGTAGCTCCCCGTAAGTACAAAATGCCTAAGAAAGCGTCCAGCTCACTAAGAGACAAAGACCAATCGTCTGTTTGCAAAAATCTCCTAGCCTCTAGCTCTGTGCATTTTTTTATATGTTTGAGCAAACCATCATCAATTAGCAGACGCCATGAGCTTGTAGCAATACCGTTGATAATGTTTCTTTTTGCATAAGGCGAGGGGCCGGGTACGTCTTTCAGTACATTTTGCTGACCGCGTCTGCCAGCACGTTTCATTGGTTTGAATCACTTTCCACTTGGTACCATCGGGCGCGTCTACAACAGAACCAATAGGTAGTTTGGCAAGCACACCTTTTTCACCTTGTATAGGTCCTTTCGCACACGCGTTTTGAGGAACATCACCTTGTCCATTGTTTGTTCCTCCAGGAACAACACATTGGTCACTATCAGCAGCAGCGTCACCTACTTCTTTCTGACGACTACCCCTATTTTGACGGGGCTTCTTGGCAGGGTCGGCTCATCCGAAGAACGTCTCCCAGTAGTGCCTTGACTTGTTGAAGGAACGCCTGAGGAAGACAGAAAAAAATGTTACAAAATATTTCTTTGTTCAAAGTAGGCCTAAAAATAAATAAATAAATAAAAAGAATTCAACAAAAAGTCTATGAGTCTTTATTTTTCGTATTTCCACTTGCCTTTCGATGTGTTCTTTTTGTGTTCTACTGCGGCTTCTACAGATTCATCGCCTGAAGATTCACTGGAACTCGGTGGTACCTCGAAGTCACTCTCGGACTTACCAGATAACTCTCCACAATCCGACTCAGCACAATCACTTTCGTATAATAAGGCTAATATCTCAGCAGGCGGTAGACCAGCGCGACGCGTCATTATGAAGACAGAGGGAACGCAACCAAAACAATATTGCGTAGTCAATTACCATCCACGCGCCGCACGCACTGACATACTCGACAGGAGTCAAAAGGAGGGGGAAGCGGGGAGGGCAGCGCAGCTGCGCGAAAAGCATCGCTACCGCTGTGACCGGCGGAGGTGGGAGGGGGAGGGTGGATTCGCGCCGGCGAATGAGTCAGTAGCCTTTGTTTCACCCCCGCAGGGGCCTGGTATGCAAATGCCAGGTACGGGTTTGGCGAACCCGCGGTGCCCGAGCTGGAAACTTGTGAGCGCCGCAAGTTTCCCACACCGTAAACTCCTACCATGCTTCAACGACCACCGTAGGGCGTGGCGGTGGAACGTTGTGTGCCTAGGAGAACGGGGATCTTGGCTTCATCGCCCGGATCGTGAGGAAGGTACAAACCTCTATAAAAAACCCCTTAACCTCAAGGTCGGACACGTGCCGAGGAGGTGCATGGGTGAGAGGCAGATCACTCGATAACGTGCAACCTCAGGGGCACCTGCGCACCCCTGTTGTATTAGCGCTTCTTTTTAAACTGGTTTTACTCGTGGGACCAAAACGAAGTCTTCCAATAAAACCACAAAACCCTGCGGTACGGGTGTGCCGCAGGCTAATATAAATACACCCAGTTCTAAGAAGCGGGTGAGGGTTGATAGCCCCCCCGCTCCTGAAAGTGAAAGTAACAGAAAAGAATGTTCGTTAGCGAACGCTTTTGTAATAATGGAAAGGATAGAAGGAACATTTGAGAAGGTGTCACCCTTCTATATTTCAAAGGGTCTAGAGGGTTTAGTTGGTACCCTTAATAATGTTAAAAAACTGAGGAATGGGACGCTGCTGCTGGAAACAACCAACAGTAAGCAGGCTACCAAACTGCTGAATTGTCAGAAGCTCGGGGAGTTCGCCGTAAAATGCGAACTCCATAAGTCCCTAAATTCCAGTAAAGGCGTAGTCACCTGTCGTGATGTCATGGATTTAGGGACAGACGAGCTTCTGAATGAGTGGAAAACTGAGAAAGTGGTCGAGGTACGTCAGATCACGCGAAGGGTGAATGGCAGTGTTGAAAAGACTGCCACCTTCGTCCTGACGTTTGACACTCCAATATTGCCCAAGAATATTAAGGCCGGGTATCTAAACCTGAATGTCCGCCCGTATGTTCCGGACCCGATGCGCTGTTATCAGTGTCAGCGGTTCGGACATACGACGGCGTCATGTAAGGGCAACCCCACCTGTGGGAATTGCGGCAAGGGGGCACATGAGCCGGGTGCCAGTTGTACGCTACCACAGGTGTGCGTCAACTGCTCCGGATCGCACCCGGCCTGGAGTAGAGAGTGTCAAGTGTATCTTGAAGAGCGCAAGATACAGGAGCTGAAGACCAAAGAGCGGATTCCCTATGGGGAAGCTAAAAAGAGGGCCAAGTCGCTCGCCGCTCCAATTTTCGGAACTAGTTTTGCTAAGATGGCTTCAGCTCCCGTCAGGAAGCAGAGTGTTGCTACCCAGACGTCCTTTGCAGACATGGGCACAAGCACTACGTGCTCATGTCAGTGCAGATGCGGTGCCAAACCCGCTAAGGTCGTTACGCCTAAGACCGTGGACGTCGGTAGCAGCACGTCTGCGACCTCGACCACACCAGCAGCAGCAGTAATTGTTCCACCAGCAACAGCGGCAGTTAAATCCACTCCACCTCCTATTCCTCCACGTGCAGTGCCCGTAAACGCATCATCTTCTTCCAATGCAAACGGAGGTGATCAAAAGATTCGGGGCCCGAAGTTTCGGCAGACGGACCCAACTCAGTTTGTGAAATCACCCTCTTCATCCCCTCCCAGGTTACCTGGTTGTAGGGAAAACAAACCAAAGAGGACGAGGAAGAAAAAAGCCAAAGAGGTTTTTAGTGAGTTTTCTGAGTCGGAGATGTGTGTTTCTTCGGAGCCAGAAGAAACTGAAATGCTGGTGGACGAGCCTGGTCTCATTCCTCAGCAGGCAGTTACCAAAGACCCACCCGAACCCGGGCGGGTGAAACTAAACCGGTAGGATGATGGATGGGTGGCCTCTTTACAGCCACCCATCCATATACTTTGATTCTATTTTTTATACTGTTACAACTCATGTCTCGCTTGCCACTATACAGCCGGTGAGACATGTAGTTTTTTAAATAATCGTTTGAACCTGTGTGGCCTCTTTAGAGGCATCCAGGAGTCGTACCGTTAAGTTCTGGTGGCTCCTTTAAGCCACGTCAGATTTTATGATTTGTTTTATTTGCTGTCTGTATGGCCGACCCCTTTACAGTCGACCATGCAGATGGTATTTTAGTTTATTCTTAAGCCACGATAAAAGCTGGCAATTTTTAGGGCGCTATTGACCCCGCTGTGGGTTATCCTAAAGCAACAATTTTAACACCGAGATCAACAGTGTGGCGAGCGCTTTAATATTTTGTGTATTGGCCGGTCTAGTGCCTAACATTTTTAGGCAAATCGGCCTAGTTTTAAGATTTATGGGTGGCCTCTTTACAGCCACCCATCCATTCGCATTGGTTTTTATTTTTTATATCTTTATAATTCCTGTCTCGCTGGCCACTATACAGCCAGCGAGAAATGTAGTGTTTTTAATTATCTTGTGAACTTGTTCGGCCCCTTTACAGCCATCCAGGTGTTTTTTGGTCTTGGGTCGTGGTGGCCCTTTTGAGGCCATGTTTTATTTTTGTGAATTATTTTATTTGCTGTCTGTATGGCCGACCCTTTTACAGTCGACCATGCAGATGGCATTTTAGTTTTATTTTTAGCTAAAGTGTTAGCTGGTCATTGTTAGGGCGCTAATGACCTCGCTGTCGACGCGCCCTAAAGCCACAAAAACAACAACAACAACAACAACTTTGTTTCACGTCAGATTCATAACGAAGGCAAATAAACACACTTTACTTGTATATTTTGTCAGCTTCGAACTAATTATACGCATTACCGCTGTTAACTCCATATGGGACAAAAAAGTCCCATCCGGCGTTCTAGGGTGTTCGAGTTATTTCTCCCGAACCAATAGGCCTACCAATCTCGCTTTTGCTTCATTATAAAGATTAGCTCTAAAAAATAAAAGTCACAAAGTTTGGAGGTCCCAACAGCCCTACTATAGGAGCAGCGAAACTTTGAATTTCGCCATGGGACAAAAAAGTCCCGTCCGGCGTTCTAGTGTTAAGTAATTTCAGGAGTTAAAAAGTAGACGAAAATGCATTAAATAATCGTCCCTTTCGGTTTTAATAGGTTCCAAGTAGTTTAAACCCGGAGAAATATGGAAAAATCAGTAAAACTAGGAAGCCGGTATACAGACGGAAATAACCAAACCTTTCAGCGTAAATTCCAACACTATTAAACCATTTTGAAAGCAATGAGAACAGGTAAAAGCTAGTAAATACACGTAATTAATTTTCTATAACAATTAAAAGACATTTTACTGACCTGCTGTTTGTTAATCCAATTTCGAAAGAACTCGCCAGAGGCACCGTACACAAAATATGCTTTTACACTAATTTTAAACACTGTCACATGATATAAAGTAAATAATAAATTAAAACGGTCCGAAAGAGAATTAAATTCATCTAAATCACGTAGTTTCAAACCGTTTTAAGAGCTTAAATGGTTATTCCAACACATAAAATAGGTCTTTCAACTTTACCATTTTCTTATTCAAAAGCCTACCAAGATTTCGAGATAAAAAGTAGTTTTCCTTAAAGACCAACTCTTCTAGTTGCACATACCTTAATTTCACGTCATTTAACGCAATAGAACAGATGGTAGAGGATTTTCAAATTCACACGACAACAGCCCACATGGTCTGAATAGAATATTTTATTGTGCCCAAGATATCACACCCATGAGGATGGGACAACTTTTAAAACACGTATTTGGACACAGGCTACACTTTAGTAATTTTTCCGGTTTGATAAATCACATACCTTCAGAGATATACATAGAAATATATACAAAATAAAATGGCGAAGGTGTGAAATTTCTGTTTTTAGTGATAACTCCATCAATTCCTAACCGATTTGAATAAAATTTACACTTTTCAGCGGTTAGAATTCGGGACAACACTTTGATTATAGTTTATAACTTATGCCGTTTGTAAATCCCTAAAATTTCTGAACATGTCGCAATCAGGGGATGATTTGAATTTTGCAGTGACCTCATATTAAAAATAAAAGTTAAGAATAAATTAAAATTTTGCCATCCAATATGCCACACATAAACTCCCATAACTCGTAAACACTTTAGATTTTAAAATAAAAACCTTTGAAGAAAGTTGTAAAAATAAATGTGAGGGAATATTTTAGACCGCGGCAGAACACCGCCGGAGGGTAGTGTCCTTGAACCACTCCTATATAAGCCCTCGTGAGGGAGGGGGTAAAAGGAGTCCATCAGATCGCTTTGAGGAGAACACACGCTTCTCGCGAGTGCTTAAGTTTGAGAAGGCCCGTGGGCGCGGTGGCTTATGGTCAGGGCGGGTCAAAAACATTATGGCCGACCGGCGCCATTTCTAAATTCGGCATGACCAATGTAACAGGCTAACATTTTCCGACATGTGTTTATAACAGATTTCAGTTTCATTTTGGGGTGGTACGGTCTGTTCTGTTTCACGATTTGTAATCTTCGGCTGATGATTTTTCTCCGATTGCCATTGCTAACTGTGACTTTTGTAACTTATGTGAAAATTTTTAAGAATATATATTTCAGTTATCCAGATTCAGACTTTCAATTCTACATTAGCACCTTTCTTACAGGAGGTTAATCTGTAAGTGGCGACCGCAGTAATTATTACAGTTAGCGTTCTACATGGTTTAACACGGTTATCGAACTTTCTACGAACTTTGACAACTTTTGGATGACTTTGAGTTTAGGTGCAGAAGCCGATACCCACCCCTATATCGACTAGGTTCCTAACACAGTGATGTCCGCTTCCAGGGTGTTCCTGTTGTCCGCAGCCGGCATGGGGGTCGGTAGACTGCCACCACTGTGAGTCTCCCCCCAGCGGTGGAGACCTCCACCCCAACAGCCTCGATAGTCTGCAGACCAGGTACCCTAGCTTGGCAGTGGGGGATTCCACTTCTGATATAAATCGCTACGCCTCCCCCTGCGGTTAGGCGGTCGCGACGATAGCAGGAGTAGTTTGCCACTGATGCTCGGAGTCCTGGCTTGAGGTGCGTCTCGCTAACTAGACACACATCAATCTCCTGCTCTTGCAGGAAGTGCCTGAACTCCAACATCTGTCCAACAATGCTGTTTGCATTCCACACGCAGAATTTCAGGCTTCTAATATTAGGCCGTCTATCCATTGTGGTTCGGGCAAGAGCATGTGGTGGTGGTGGCCTGGGCCGTCCTTACTGAAGCCTGCACGCTTCAATCTTCAGGACGAGGGCTTGCACCGTCATCGTCAAAGTCTCTAGCATTGCGCGGAGCGCTTCCATGCTGTCGACCGGTGACGATGTAGTGTTTGTCGGGGGGGGGGGGAGTTTCAGGATTCTGCTCGGCCACCTCCATAGGTACGGAAGTGTCAGCAGGGGCCTGGCTGCCCGTGGCAGCTTGGGTAAAGGTTACATTCTCGATGCGGCGGTTGGCCGCGTTTGAGAACGTTCTCTTCGCCGGCTGCTTGGGCTGCTTCTTCGGAGCAGGGTTTCTTCCTTTTTTTGGGGAGATTCCTCTGCTGGGGGGGCTTCTACTGGGCGGGTTTGGGGGGTTGGGGCTTCTGCTGGGTGGGTTTAGGGGGCTTCTGCTGCGGGAGCTTTTCCTGCTGTGGGGTCTTCTCCTGGGCAGGAGTAGTACCCTGGGTAGCAGGAGGCCCCTGAGCTTCAGTCCCGGTCTGGGGCTGGACTTTCTACTGGCGTCCTTTGTCCCGGTTTCCCTCTTGGGACTGGACGCCACGCATACGGTCACGGGCCCGCTTGAACGATGGACAGCCCTTGTTGCTCGCTACATGGGCGCCACCGCAGTTACTGCACTTCGCAGTTGATCTGTCCTTCTAGACTGAGCAGGATTTCGAGTCGTGTGCACCTGCACACTTCACACAAACCGGGCTCATGTTGCAGTGACGTGCAACATGGCCGTAGGCCTGGCAGTTGAAACACTGCTGCGGTCCAGGGGACGATCGGAGGGTTTCTGCGCTCACCCTGAGGTGGTAGATGCTATCAACCCGAAAAAGCTCTCTGTTCTGTGGTGTGTCAGGGACAACCACGAGAAACAGAGGCATCTCCGCGTTAGTGCCGGGGCGCTTTAGCTGGGCTACAGACTGCACGTCGTAGCCCATTGCTAAGAGTTCCTCTATGAGGTCCTTCACTGGGAAGGTCCTCGGGAGTCCACGTATCACCACCTTCATGGTTTTAACCGTTCCGGTACGGAACGTGTAGAAAGGGGTTTTACGCTCCTCCAGCATCTTCCTTAAACAGGTGAAATCATCCACCGTCGTGAAAGTGAATTTGATCTTATCGCCCCCGGCCTTCTTGGCCTGGAACGGATCCTTCACTTTTCACCCACTCGTGGAGCTTCGTATAGCTTTCGCTAAACTCCACTACGATGGGTGGTAGGTTGGCTCTCCCGGTCTTCGGAGTTGACGGGGCCGACGTCTGGTCGGCGTCCATCCTCTCCGGAGCCAGTGAGGGCTGAGGGTAGGGGAGGGGGGAGGGGTTGTCCTGACTCTAGGAGCTGGCTCGGGAAAAGTCTGCTGCTCTACCGGGCCAGAGGTTGCGGCCGGTCGCACAAGTGCTCCTCGGCCTCAACCTCCTTCGATAGGCAAGCGTACCTGTTATCGAGGACCAGTTGCTCGGGAGACAAGGAGGGAGGGGTCCTACAGGTGCGCCTGGCAGGTTCGTAGTCACCAGCGCCAAAACCGTGGCTCTTGCTGGCGACTGGCGTATCTTCCCGGCGGCGGGATGTGGCGGTGGAGGGGGGAGGATTTCCAGAAGCGGCCTTCTTGCCCTTGCGGGAAGGAAGACGCGGCACCGGAATACTACTGACCCCGTGGTTGCCTGGAGTGGAGAGCGGACCCTCTTGGTACCACGGTCGTCGGGGGTTGCCTCAGTCGAGGGTTGGGGGGCTGGTGGAGTATCAGGTCGAGCATCTTCAACCTCGTCCACCAGCGCGTCCATAACCCTCGCGTCGGTTGGGGGTATGCCTAGGGATATGAGGGCGGGTACAGTCTCAGGGCTAGTCATGTCAGGTCGGGTGTCCGTCATTGTCAATCTAGGGGGTGCCGCTTTAGGGTGATTCGTTGTCACCGTTAGGTTGCCCTCACCCAGAAGCGGCTCTAATCACACACACGCTGGTTGCTGCACAAGTGCAGGCCCAGGCACGGTGATCTATCTACTCCTAGGAGGACAGGGGAGGATGCCCCTCTAAACACAAGGTTGTACTGCGCGGGCCTAGTCTGACAACTTTGCTTTTTCTAAAATTGTCCACGCAGTACAACGGGCGAAGATAGTCTGGTCGTTGTCCGGGTAGTCAGTACCTTGGTGAAGCTCGGAAGCCTCAACCTAAGGTTGGAGAGCGCGACAGGCGCACCTCGCGCTGCGCCTCTCCGAGTGCGACTGCGCTACGCTGCTTTTTTTTTTTTTTTTTAATCTTTCGATTCCCTCTGGGTGAGGCCCAGGGGGGGGCGGGCTAGTGTAGGGCCGGATGGGCCCTTTTCAGCCAGTGGATAACTTAATACTTAACACAGAAAATATGCTTTATTTAAGAAAAAGGAACAGGGAACATAAATTCAGGTTGTTCATATGGGGGAATACGGCTCGCTCGATTGATTACGGCTGCTGGTTAGCCACCGTAATGCTTGTAAGAGCTGCTGTGATGGCTGCAGCAACTTGGGCCGGTATGGCTTGGACTGCCTGGAGGAGCGCAGCTATCTTGGCTTCGTTCTCGGTGTGGCAGGGAGGTGGCAGCCGGGAGCGCCGATCCCGACCGTCCCGCTCGGCCTCTGGGCGGCGAGTGCGCCTATGGCTCGCTGCACCGCTCTGAGCTGCCCCGGTGGTGTCCGCAGCGGGCCGCGAATGTGATACCGTCCGCGGCTGCCTGGGTCGCTGCTGCTCAGTGGTGGGGGGGCGTTGACTTGGTCTGGCGGAGGCTGAGGCGGGCTGGGCACCCTCCCCAGCTCGCTGCGTGGGTAGTTGCCCCGCAGTTGCAACATTTTGTTGCGTCCCGTGATTGCGGGCAGTCCGCCACCCTGTGGTTTCAACTACATCTTACGCATCTTTGTTCTCCGGTGCAATTTCGAGCTAGATGTCCGAAATTATTGCACCGGAAACACTGCGTCAGTGGAAGAGGCGGCTTTTTCTTTGGTTCCAGCCGCACCTTGTGTCTCAGCAGCTCCGAAGGTCGCTGGTCCCGCGGTACTTCGTCCACTAGTTGGACAGTGTACAGCGGGATGCGCTCGTCCGTGCCTGGTCGCCGCATCTGGTGGACCGCTAGGGTAGCGATCCCGCAGCTGTTAAGACCTGCGGCTACCGCTTCCTCGGTGGTGTCGCCTGGTAGTCCACGGACCACTAGTTTGGCGGGTCTCCTAGGCAGCTGAGTGGCGTTTTCAATCCCGTATGCCTCGAGGAACTTGATGAGTAGTTTCATTTGCTGTGGATGTTGAGGGATGAACCTCATACCGCCCTTGATTGGGATGGCTATGATATCTTCAGCTGTAAAGGTGTGGAGCTCTGTAATAAGCTCCAAGAAGCCACCGTCGTACTGAATCGTCAGTGGGAGGACCGGACCTTGTTCCGGTCCCACCTCCGGATGCTGCTCCTCTTCTTCAGCTCCGCGCCGACCGCGTTATATACCCTGGCGGCGCGGCACGATCTACGGCGACTCGGCCCGAGCGGCTGCTCGGCTCGGCTGGATCGGCTGGCCTCGGCGGTTGGCTGGCTTCTCGGCGCTGGTTGGTCCTCTCGCTGGCGGTGTTCCCTCTCTGACGGCAGGCGACGAACTGACTGCCAGAGCCGGACTGGCGAAATTTATAGGCACGCACTGGCCTGGCTTGGCGCGGCTCTGTCGTGTGTGACCCCTTGATTTGGACCGAGTCTAAATGGAATGGTGCGAAATGGCCTGACGCCAGATGGACTGCTCGTGTGTGGCGGCCTTTACATGTCCTCCCGGAATGAATATAACTGCCATAATTTGATTTTAAGAAGTCAAAAACGCATTTGCCGCGATAGCAATTACTAAAACCGCAAGATATAAGCAAAAATACAGAGCTGATTTTTTAAAGTGATTCAACACCTGGAAGATCTTGTAAAAATGTTGCATGAAGCAAAAAGCATAGTCAGTTCAGTACTTATCTTGCTGATTCTGCTTGAAGAGAAGTCTGCGATGTAGAACGTCTACATCTGTGCATACTGGGCGTCAGTATGTCGTGGTGTGTTGCAACCGCTGAGTGTGGCCGCGCCGGCGGTCGCTGTGTCCGGCGTGGACTGTCGTCCGGGCGTCGAAGCGCTAGCGTGTTGCTGCGGCGTTGGAGGCAGCGCTCGCGTCGAATGGCTGGAGGTGGCAGCGTCGGAGGCGGTGGTGACGCCTGGAGACAGGCTTCCTTCAGGGGCGGCGTCGGAGGCGGTCGTCTCTAGGGAACGGCGATTTCTTGAAGTTTGGATTTTATGTCGTAGTCAGCTCGACCCGGTTAAGGAATTCTTTCCGAATTCCATCACCACATGGGCGCCATGTAGGACGCAAGCTAACCGTTCGCCGAAGTGCTTCGGTCGACAGTTACGATGAAAGATAATTGATCATAGTCTGTGAGGTTGAAGCAACAGTCATAAACTGAAATTTCAATCAGACAAATGTTGCCGAAGAATAGTTTACAGTGAAGATTATACCGACGAAAAACCGGACAAGCCAGACCACACCCCAATAGTTCAAAGAATTAAATCACTAGTTGAAGAAAGCCAATAAAATTTCGTCACTCGCTCCCATTGTTCAAAAAGTTTAGTTAATTTACACAATTCCGAGGCCTCACTTGGAAAAATACTATTTTAACACGACATTATGGTTAACTTGAATAAAACTGATGTGTTATTATTAATAGGAGGGCAGCCCCAAACAATTTACCAGGCAAATGGAAGGTACCGGATGGGAACGCGTTTCTCACTTGACAATCATTCAATAATAACAATTCATTTATTAAGAAACAATTCAACAATATCAGAAAATGTAACGCAATGTCAGTGAGACTAATGTCACTTATTTTCAAACCAGATACAATATCCCAATCACAATGCGGGATGTAATCCCTTAACATTTTCACAACACTTCCCAACAAATAAATTTCTAAGCATAACCTTACAATTGCTATGCACACAAGATAAGTAAATATTTCTGCAAGTCCCTGAGGGACAAGACATAACACGGTCCGCACTTGGGCCTGGGTTGGAAGTTCCGGGTGGAAGTAAATAACTCCACCTGCGGGTCCTCACCGCCGGGTAGGCTGCGCCCAGTAAACACACTGTCGTCCAAATGCCCCCACGGCGAGCTCACCAAGTGCGCTTGCAGAGTCCGGGAGATCAGCGCCTCGTTCACGCTCACAAATGAAACAAATACACCAAAACCATATTAACCAGTCATGCATACAATTATTAAGAAAAATTAGAATGTGGTTAAGCGCACATAATTATTAGTTAAGGCGATAGTGGCGCAACAGCTTAAGAAACACCAGAACATACTATCCATAATTCACCGATTTGGAACGGTTTGCACCATCATCAGCCACCCTTCACATGTAACATTACACAGTAATTCCATGCAATTCGAATCAAGCACAATTCAACCACATATGTCCCAGTCCATAACTGGACCAGGAAGCATAGAACACGACCCTTACAATCAGATAGCTGGAGGTAGACTTAGTGCACAGTTGTGGATCACTGGGTAACGGGCGCCGTCCAACTAACTGTCCACAACACCGACAACCGGCCCAAGGAGGAGCGACCATGAACACAGAACCAGAAGCAATAGCGATCGCTCTCACAGCCAAGCTGCCAGGAAGTTTCAATCAGGGGAGCCCGTTGTAACCTTAGAACTGCAGACAAGTTCCGAGACAACTAGAAGGATAACAGAAACGCGAGCACAAGGCCCGCATACACCGAACCGCGGAGCACAAGACCTCCGCGACGCCACACCACTCACTGCCTCGAGAGCCACAGAGCCGCCCCTTTTATCTGAGCCAGGGCAACGATATAAACACCAGCGCAGCGGGAATCGACTCAGGTCCCGACAAAAGCAAAGAGAACACGGCGGCGGGCCGCAAATATATCGAACCGTGAGAAGGACTGTTCAAAAACAAGCGGCATCATTCCAAAATAAAACTTTCACTGATGTGCTAGATATTAAACTTTCCGGCCTACTAAGCTAAATGTTATCGCGCAGACTGCTTCCATACTACTGGGGCGAACAACTGCACGCACGGTTCTATATTCACATAGCACTTCCTGCTTCTCGAATATTCCTAGTGGCTTCTCACGCGAAGCGTGGGAACAAATCTTTTTCCTCTTTCTCAGGGGTGACTGATGGGAAGCTTGTCAGATATCAAATCGCACATCTGAAGTCCTAAAATTGGCTAATCTGACCTTGACAATAAAAATAATTCGATCTTTCTGAAACTTTACAAATAGCTAGATCTTTAAATAAACGTTAACTTTAGTTATTATTAAAAATATCGTAGCTTTAATCATTTAGCCGAAAATAAATAATTTAGATATGGACTTTCGCAATCCAGGCGAATGCCGAAGAATGTTGAAATTAAAAATATTGAAAATACTATCTTAAAAACTGTAAAACTGCTTTCTAACTTGAATAAACATAAAAAATGACTATAAATATGAAATGTACTAATATTCTATCCAATCTAACTCGTGATTCTGAGAACAAAATTTTGTCACGCAGTTACAAAATTTAACAGATAGCTTACAAAATGTTTTCAAACGTACAAAATAAATACTCAATAGATAAGTGAATGAGGTAGTAAAGTATGAGACAGTAAAGTAATTAAAGCTATACTGTGGTATTGAGTAATGCCACTTTACGTTTAATAAATCATTTATATTTTGAAATTGTTTCATGTCATATATGCTTGTTCCACCTATTAGCTTATGAGATTGTTTGAATATTTGATTGAGTGGATGTTTACAAAATATTTAAATATCCAAAATAATGAATAAAAATAAATACATGTGGAAAGTAAACATGATGGTACCTATAATACCTGCCTACTAAATAATGAAAAAGGGGGGGGGGGTTGGCTCTTGGGTGGTTTCTTGGCAACCAACCCATGGATTAAGTCGGGAAATATCCCAGATTGCTACATGGTCTCTTCTGGTCAAATGGAATGAATTACTTTGTTTAATCACGGGATAACTTTTGATAAATCGACAATAAGCAGGCTGGTGTACGCATGGCACCTTTGCTTACATGTGCCAGCTGGTGTCAATGGTCGGTGTAAAAGTTAAATGCCTTTGTTACATGGAACTCAATATGGTCATGAGTATTTAAATTTCTTCCTCCAGCATAATGGTAATATTTTAGACAACCCTTATTACTCAATGAGAGAAATGGGTAGTTTGGGATTTTATGAATAAATTTAGTTTCCTCACTGAATTGATCTATATTAAAACTCTTCACTGGATATTAATCTGTAGGATTATTAATGATTAAAATTGTTACAACTGGCTTTCATCGTACAATGGGCATAGTTGCTTCTGTTTTGGGGGCTTCCTAGACCTTTGTAGGGAAAATTTCTCACAATGGATTATTAGTGGCTAATTGTAAAGAAAACTAGGTTTTCGAATTTTAAGTTCATTTAATAGAGCTTGTGGAATATATCTGCACAAAATGTTTTCAGTTATGGCTCCTCACTTAACAAAATAATTTGACATTGGCAAGTTAATTGGAATGTTACTAATAGTACTAATGATTCGTTTTTTTTTCAGTTTGTAAATGTATACATATTTACTGGCAATTAATATTCGCACTGTGAGTGTTAGTCATCACAAATGATTAGCTACCTCTAGTTTGTTCTGAATGCTTTATAGAACCTTTAGACGGCTATGTTTATCTTGTAATCAGTTTAAAGTGGCTGCCTAGCTAGCAAATAAGGACAGGTTTTAGTCACATTTAGCAAAAGAATTCTTTAATAGAATGTAACCATGAAAATATTGAATGGTAAAGGCTTATTACTGATTTTTGCAAGACTTTAAATCGTTTAAACTCTCTGGTGGTGTTTGATACTGTTGACACTAGATAACTGATACACTATGGCACTGTTTATATCACACAGATATTATTTCGATGGGTCACTAAGCTTGTACTTTGGTTCTGAAGGCGCACTTTGATATTTTTCAATGTTAAAGCCAAATTAACACTCAGGATACATTGACAAGACAACATATTGGCATGATTAATTAACTATCTTGATTGGTACACCACACGGATCGATTTGGCACTAAAACTTGTTTATAACAGCATGTAGTTCGCATGCACAAAAGAGAGGTTAGTTTTCCACTTAAAATTCGCACTAAGCTTTTGCGGATACAATATTGTTGTTTAGGATTGCATTGGACTCGATTGTTACATATTTATTCACTTCAGCTATTTACCGGGAACTTTTGTTTAGTGGTTACAGTTAAGGACATCACCTTTTGATTCAAGTAGCACTTCTTAAAATACACCGTTATCATTCTGCATACATTATTATGGACATATGTATTAGTTACCTTCATTAACTGTAGGAACGATTCACTTTACTTTATGATGCAGCACTCGATTCTTAACACCTGTTTGTTTACAATACAGAGAAATGTGGCTTGATACCTTGTAAAGCCGGGCATACGGATAAAATATAACAATTGGCTATCTGACTGTTTTTGGCAAACTGTTTTAAATTGTTTATTGATTCACGTTATTCATAGGGTACTTTTTATTTTTTGAATAAAGTGCTTATTTTAAGCAAAATTCAAAGTTAAAATTTAAAGTTTTTAAAGCCCGCCAAAACGCTCCTTTGCAACCTGTTGCATGCCAACGACGACGCCCGTGACGTCACACGCCAGCAAGGGATCTTATTTATTTTTTATTTTATTTTATTTATCAATCTTGTTTCATGGATCTCTGCTGAGGAAGCACCTCTGGGATGTGAAACATGTCATGGTTAATATACATACATACAATATGAGTCATAATCATAGTAAAAAACAATTATATGTTACAAAGAAAAAAATAAATACAGTAAAATAAACATAAATTTTTACAACTGTGATTTGCAAAAGTCATATTGAATACAATTAATTGTTTTGTTCAAATTCTTGAAAGGAGTAGAAGGAGTTGCCAATAAGATAATCTCTCAGTTTTTCTTTAAATATATCTTTATTTTCTGCAAATTGTTTTATACCCTTGGGAAGTTTATTAAACAGATGTATACCAGAATAATTAACTCATCTTTGTACTAATGACAGAGATGTTTGTGGTTTGTGCAAGTTATTTCTGCTTCTTGTATTGAGATTGTGTACCTGTGAATTAGAAGTAAACAGGTTACAATGATCTATGACAAAGCACATGAGAGAATATATATACTGAGAACTCGTAAGAACACTGAGTTTTTAAAAAAGTTGTCTGCAAGAAGTTCTTGGTTTTACCCTACACAACATCCTAATAGCTCTTTTCTGTGCTATGAAAACTTTATACTTTGTGAAGAGTTTCCCCAAAAAATTATGCCATATGACATTACTGAATGAAAATATGAGGAGTAAACCTGTTTCGTTAATCCTAGATCTGCTGTTAGAGAAAGTGTTCGTATTGCAAATGTGGCACTACTTAACTTCTTCAGTAGTGAAGTGATATGTTCATGCCAATAGAGTTTCTCATCTATTTTAATACCAAGGAATTTTATACTCTTTGTTTCTAATATTTTGTTATTTTTATAGCTTATTTGTAAATCTGGCTGTGCATAATTTTTTGTTTTAAACCTAATATAATGTGTTTTTCAAAATTTTGTCTTAATGAATTTGCCTTAAACCAATTTACTACTTCACTAAGTACTTCATTTAGATTAAATTCTTTTGATTGCTGTTTGGTGTTTTTCTCACTGTCAGGTTAGTGTCATCTGCAAATAAAACACTCTTAACTTTGTCAGATAAGTTTCCAGGAAGGTCATTGATATACAACGAAAAGAGGAGGGGTCCTAGGACAGAACCTTGTGGAATTCCATGTTTTAATTTTTCCCAGTCTGATGAAGCATCTTTGTTTATTTTAGTATCAAAAATGGACACTTTTTGCATTCGACTTTCCATGTAAGATCTAAACCATTTACCTACGATTCCATAAATACCATAGTATTCCATTTTTTTCAAAAGTAGTTCATGATTTACACAGTCAAATGCTTTTGCAAGATCACAAAATATTCCTACAGGGCTCATTTTATTATTAAGTTCCTTAAATGTGTTATTTAAAAATGAATATATAGCCATTTCTATAGATGATCTCTCATTCGATAAGTGACGTGTTGTTCGTTGGCTGAATTTCTAGAATTAGAATTTTTAGAACTATGTCTTATAAATGGTGTGCAGTGCCCCAATGTACAAACACTACTATTAAAACCCCCCAAAAATTATTTGTCAGTATTCCAAAAGTCGCTAATTACGAAAAAAGTGGCTGCTGCTCGCCCGCAGGAATCCAGACGATATTGTGATTAATTCAAAATCTTCTTCTGTGAGGATCATTTTAATGTAAGTAAACGATCCATATTCTATTCTATTCTATTCTATTACACATTTTTACCGTGGTGTTAAATATCTAGGTTCTTGTGCCAGGTTTTGTACATTTCGGTGTTGGATTATTAGTAATGGATTCCGTTTTCAAAATTCTTATCGACTGAACTTTACTATGCCGGCAGTACTATTTATTTATGCCTACATAGTGACTTAATAATGAGTGATACAGAATTTTCTAAGAGTTTTTTTTTTCATATTAAGTAAAACGAGAAATGATATCACACGAAAACTGCATCATTTAAGTGTAAGGTGAATTGATAGCTATGATCCCTGGACCAAGTATTTTGATACAAAACGTCATTTTTGTAATATCTTTTCATCTACGGTAGTGGCTAGTATTTACAATTACTAGATTATCTCGTACAAAGGCATTGTTTCGGAATAAAATATTTCTGGCATTATTGTATTTCCCAATATTCTTTATTAGTTTGATTTGGGATGTATGATTGGTTACTAGGGTATCCCTTATATGGCGAAAAAAAAATTTTTTTTTTAGAATTTCGAAACGCATACCCTCTACTTTTTTTATAAATGCTGAAATGTACTTAAATATGAAATTTCATATTTGTAGCATGATTGCAACCCGTGCCGACCAAGCTCTCAAGTTTAATAAAAAATGGTGTTTTGGCCTGCCATTTTGGTTTGATCCAAAACTAATTAAAATACAACAAATAAAGTAAATATGAGTAAAAATAAAATAAGATCAACATAAACTTTTATTTAAATACAAATTATAATAATAATTAATTAGGGTAACTTCTCTTAAGTGTAGTTTTTTTACAGTCTGGATTCAGATTTCTATGTTCCTGAACACAACGCAACAAAAACTGTTTTTGCTCTTCATCAGCGGTGATAAGTACATTAAAATCTTGCATTAATTTAACAGCTCTTTCAGCAGTGTCATTTACGACCTTCAAACGACTTATTCGTCTTCTAGCTTCCAAAAAAGTAGGATTGTCACCCCAAGAAGATACATCTTCCCGAAGAAAACTGTCGTCGATCTGCAGTCGAGATAGAAATTGTTTGCTTCTTTGAGTCACAGAATCATCCAGCGTCATATCTGAAAGAAAGAAAAAACCGTTTAAATAAGCAAAAACTAAGCCACGAAACTTTGAAAAAAGAAACAAGAAAATATTAAGCTAACCAAACAAATTTTGCGTAATTTCTTCCTTCGATGGGACATAGCGTTTAGCGGAATCTGAACTTTCGTCTCTGTTTAAATTATTAATCATTTTTGTCTTGGTTTTGGAATCAACTTCTTCATCAAAGAGTGATAACATGACTGTTTCTTCACACAAATACCATAAATGATGAACAAACTTGCTTATGGATGCCTTAGAACTTGTCGCGTCTACTTTTTCATATTCTTTTAGAGCTTTCGAAAGCACAAGTCTTGGTTAGGTGCTTTAATTGCCACTGTGCATTCCAGCCAAGGTTTAGTATACAAGGTGACGATAAATAAGCAAACATCTTGTAGAGCATTTTTGTCCTTTGCAGTAATTTTAAGTTGCGATTGAAGAAAACATATTTTTATAGAATAGATCGCTCGCGCCATCCATCGCGCTTGAGGCAAAGCTCCGGGGGCCTGAGTTTTAGTTTATTCTCTGTATCTCCTCCTAAGAATACAACGCATAGTTCAACCAATTCGCGGTAATCGTCCCTAATAAAAGGTTTTTCCAGTTCAGTCTTATAAAATGTTAACAAAGATGTAATGTTTATCTCAGCAATATGTGCTTTAACGAAATTCAGAGGAGGCTCAATGTTATCGGTGTTAATATTTTTCCAATAATCTCTTAACTTTTTGAAAATTGGAATATCTGGGCTACTTGTAATTTGCTTAGTTTGGTTTCAAAAACAGCTTTAAGGACCAACTCATAAATATGATGACGACAAGCAAAAAGCAGCAATTCCCTTTCTAAAGCCTGCTCCAAAATAGCACAAGCTCCACTGAAACGGCCAGTATTTGAAGCTGTTGTATCGCAGCACATTATCTGTACTTTATCATGGAGGTTCCTGTCAAAGAGTGCAGTTGAAATGGCTTTAGCTTGATGTTTTCCAGAAGAACTCTCTAATTTTGGGACTGCAAGGAGCTGTTCTCTATCGTCAAATGAAGCAATAATTGGCAAGCGTTCTTCTTTTGAACTTCGTACATTCAGTCCAGGTAATAGTTTTCCATCCCAATGGACTGTGACTACGTCAAGCAAATTATTCTGGAAGTCAGTTTTTATTGCTTCTGCCGTGGATTTTCTCGCCTGAGTACGAATTCGCTGAATCGAGGATTTGTTAATAGGGAAATCATCGCTGTTCATACCAAGCGCTTCTACAACCGCATGGAGAATGTAAACTGAGTCTCTTATGCTTAATTGGCATCGATCTAAAGTTGCTACCAGTTTAGGAGTTATGAAACTTTTCGTGCCTCTTTTAGAACTTTTTTCAGGGCAAGGAATCTGAGTACTAAGTTCAGAGTTCGAAATCTGTTCCTCATCCGAATTATCAAGACATTCCAAGTTATCTATTGAAGAAGTAGATGCAACAGCCAATAACTCTTTGTTTTACCTTTCTTTCCTCTTCTTCCAGTCGTCTTTGCCTAACTCGTTCTTCTTTCTCCGCCAATTTTTGTCAATTCCACCTAAGCATGCCTCTCTCTGTTTCCTTAAAAATTCTTTGTCTTCCTCTATCTTCATTCTGTCGAAGGCATCAGCATGTGCAATATCAAATAAGTTATCAAGGTCTTTTACAAAATTATTTTCACGGTTCTTCAACGTCACCTGAGTTTTCTTACAGTTTTTTTGCAGCTCCCTCCAAACACGATATAAATCAACAAGTTTCTTCACGCAGTTAGGAAATGCCTTCATAGGAATTCTGGCTTTTTCCCAAAATATAATGCACTCTCTTATAACAAGATTCGCACTTTCACTAACAGTCAGCTTGACTTCACGAATATTGTAAAATAAAACGGTGAGAACTTGTCGATTAGATGGTAATTTTGCACCTTTTATCTGGTGGCTTGGCAGTCCGATAAGGTAAATATTTTGTTTATCACTTAGTAATTCCACAGACATCTTCGCACAATAAACAACATCGCACTAATAATGTTAGAAATCACGTATGAAATGACAATTGAAACTCGCAGTAACAGGTCGCAGCGCTGCACCCGCGCAACTTGTATGGACAAGTTAAAAACTCAAGTCGGCACGGGTTATCGTTCTAGACTATATTAGGTCAATACGAAAGTTTTTAGAAGGTATGCGTAAAAATATATTGAAATTGAATTGGTTACCTACATACTTTTTTTTTTTTTTTGTGGCTGTTGAAATTTTGTATTGCTACATGGGGACTAGGTAACCAATAAACTGTGATTAAATGACGGAGAACGAATTTCTTGTTTAGGGCATTAAATGTAAATAGCTTGCATAACATTTGATATTAAGCCCAATATTGTACGGCGTATTGATAAAACAATCACTCAAAATATTATTTATAATTCAATACAAAAAAAAACACACAATGTAATGAAATGATGCCGGAAACAGTGTATACAGTGTAAACTATCGGAATATGTAAGAAAATACGGGGATTCTGTCATTACCGTGGCGCCACAAACTGATGATTGATGATTCTTATAGAACTCAGTAGTGTTAAAAGGGGCGTGGCAAATAGTTCCACTAACCGCCGCTAGGGTGTGGTGGCGCTAGTGTTCCCCATGTATTTCTTATGTACGCCGGTGCGCTGCCAGTTTTTCCCCCCTCCCCCCTCCCAGCCGCGCACGTGCCGCCAGCGGACGCAGGTATGCGCCTCTGCCACGTGACACTTCTTAACCCGAGTTAGAGGTCATAAATATGAATTATATGTAAATGAGGCCACGTCGCAGCGTAACCCGACCCCGCGCACGTGCTGCCAGCGGACGCAGGTGTTCGCTCTAGTCATAAATCTGTCTTAATGGGAATAATATGCAAATAAGGCCACGTGCCACGTAGTTACGGGTCATAAATCGTATTCTAATGAGTGTCGTGTGACCAAATCGTCTAAATGGCTTTATTATTTAATTTTTCTACGCGGTCAGCGTACTAAACCTCAATTACATGGTCTTACGCTCGAAATACAGTATAATATTCACTTTTTCTTTTTAATCTGGGGTCCTGGCTTCAGAATTTTAGGGCAAGTATTACATTCTTAATTTGTACTAGTGGTGTGAGGTATCGTTTAATATCTACATTTTCTCACTATTCTAATGCCGTTTATTTCAATTAAACCGGAGTACTGGTTCAGAAGATACATTTTAGCTGAGGTGGAGCGGAAGCTATTAGTCAGCCGCGATACGCCGCCGCGCCGACCCCGCGCAGGCGCAGCTGCGACCCCGCAGAAGGATAGCTGAGAGAGGGAAAAAAACACCCTCTAAGAAACACGATTCCTTACGCCAGACGTTTTAAAAATCGCTTTGTCAGTCTAATTCATATGTATACCATCTGGAGTGTACTGCCGGCTGTCCCCGATCACATTTTTCGAACTGTTATAAACTTTACGTTACTAATAATCAATTTTTTTTGTACATGCGTTTATAATTAGCTGTTTACAATTATAGTACCCTACTGATAGAAATTCTATGATCAGATTTTTCGCCGATTCCACTTACAGAAGTGAATAGCACGGTTAGTTTTCATACTTATAGAATATTCGATTGTAGAGATTTCAAGAGTCAGAAGACTTGATGAAACCGAATGATAGCAAAGTAAACCACTACATTGATTTTTTTTGGTTTTGGAAAAAAAATTTTACTGATATTACTGCGTATTCTTTCGTATTAGATTTTCTGCTACAAGCAAAATAAAACAACTCTTTCGTCCTTCAGTTGAAAGAAGTGATGAGGTTGTATACAAATGACCATTTTGTTTTACTTCAAGGTATTTTGGAAAATCTTTCTGGGGGTTATTTACGTTTTTCTGCAGCCGTCGCCCTCTTTAATGAATAACTGTGAGAATTATGTGACAGAGCGTGGTGGGTGAGGACGCAAGATTCGAATCCTCGGCCGCCCATTTGGATTTTGAATCTCATGGTTTCACGAAATCGCACAAATCTGTACCTAGGTGAATGTGTATGAATGTTTTGTAAATAGTGTTTGAGTGAAGAGGACAAATCGCGCATCTCTTTGTCAAAAAAAAATCAAGAACTTGAACTAGTATTTCAACGCCACAAGGACACTAATTGACGTCTCCAACGCAGCAATGTAAGCAGACGGGTCATAGATTCACGACTTTGATCTCTGTTGCATCAGCTCAGTAGGTGAAGGGATTTACCGACATCTATTATAGCTTTGAGATTTAAAGGCTATTCAAACATGGTTTTTCTATGTTTCGTCGCGTAATCTAACATACTTAAGAGGTGTGTACAAATTTAAAATATAATGTGAATTCAGCATAAACAAGCAAAAAAAAAGTTGAAAATATCGAAAACTACAACAGAAAAATCACAAAAATAATATAAAACAAATAAATTTTGTCTGATTTCGGAGAACAAGTACCAGTTGTGCAGTGCTGTTTATTTGTCTTCTTTAAATGAAGTACAACCGCATCCAGGCGTGGAACAACACGTTATTAAATTTACCATGGAAAACCGAAATCTGTGTAGCCAGACGGGGGATTTGAACCATGAGTCCTCGCGAATGCAGACCAGAGTTCAGATTTAGTAACTAACAGGTGTTGTAATTTATGGTGCATTAACTAACAGGAAGCGCTATTTGTTTAACAGTAAATTAGAAGTGCATGTTAGTCTTGATGAACAGATTATTGTTAAAATTCGTATAGGAGTTCTCGAAAGGCTAAAGAAGGTTTGTCGAGGAAATTCGGTGATAGGGGGTCGATATCCAACACAGTCTTACAGTCAGGTTTCCTATCGTTTCCCAAAATCACGCGAGTGCAGAAATGATTACATTCGTCCACGTTTCAGAGGATGCAGGTTTAAATTTCGAAACTGGTTGGTGAATTTTTTTTTAATTTTCGGCACTGTCATACGGGTGATCTCGGGATTGTCTCTTTTCAGAGTTATTGCTTGTATGCCGGCTAGAATATCTAGCCTGGAGTGTAAGTTTTTAAAGCAAGATAATGAATAAGCAGTTGTTGGAGATGTATGTTATATTGAATGCGTAGAGACGACTTGCTTATCACAACATGAACAAAGTCATTTCACAACAAGGAAAGTTAGAGTAATATCTCCTGCACAAACCAGTCTAAAAACTTTACGAGACAAAGTTTTATATTCGTGCTGTAAGTATCTACCAAGATTACTAGGACATTTGGTGTTTGCTGCGTAATCTTAACTATATTGGGCCCCATTGATAAATATTTTCTTACCTCAACGACATATCGAGTCTTCTTCTTCTTAACGATCATGATGTCACCACGCCGAAGCGAGTAAGATCAGTTCCTAAGGTGATCGCTAAGAACAGTTTCAGAAAGGGTAGCAATAATATGAGAATGTTTACCATAAGTTAAGTGAAATAACATTACAACTATCAGAAAAAAAACTTATATCGTTTATTGTACAAGTGGTTTAGAGAAGAAGGAAAATTAGTCATGGTTCATAGAAATCAAACACATCTATAACAAGTGGTGAAAAAAATAATTTTATTTACAATATGATACACTTGGCACCAAATATCACTTAAGGGGTTAGGTGTACCCACCCCCCTTAAACATACAGATTATTAATCACTACTGGAGCCGTCACTCGTATTTGGACATAGATATTCACAACTGAAAAGTGACCTTTTGCCACACTCTTGACACCAGATGTCGCTGTCACAAAATATATGGCGTGGTATTACACCGCCTATAAGATCACTTTCACCGCCTATAAGATCACTTTCACCGTATATTTGTAGTTGTAAATCACTAATGTCGTATATTTCCATCAGCTCATTGTTATTGTTTATTACATCTATGCATGGTCCGCAAATACTGACGGCACTATTATCGTTTTTTATGTTTTTCGCCACGTAATATGTTGATCTGACTTTAAATATACTATCATCCTTATTGCACTGGGTATGCATTAGAAAAAATAGAATATATGAATCACTAAAACGTGTGTATAGATCACATGTTAAAGGCTCCATCGAATTAATTGCGCGCTGAACTCGAGTAAAATTGGTAATGCAGTGGCCATGTCTATATGTGTAAGAATAAGGGTTGCTAGTCATATTTGATAGCAACCCTTGCCATTTTGATCGCACAAACATTTCATGACCAATATTTTTCAGTATGATGGGTAGCCCAAGGGAATAAATATCTGACGCACGTTGCAAACGTGCACATACATCCATCAGGGCCGTATATTCCAACGTGGCCACGTTCATAGGAGGCAAAACTGGAGCCTGCGGTCCTGCCATTCTTTCTTTTTTCTACAAAAAAAAATTGTTTTTTTTTTAAAGTACACTTAGCTATATGCTCGTAGGTAACTGCACACACACACACACACACACACACACACACACACACATATATATATATATATATATATGTATTAGAAACAAACAAAATTATGTCGAGGAAATTTGAGCGTCAACTTACCTCAAGTCGGGATGGATATCGACAAACAACACCACACACTCACAATAAAATTCGTCCACAAATATTAGCTGCTACAACACTCAATGCCTTTCGAGAACACGATTATTTTTAGACGATCCAGCGTCTTTTTATAAGCCGTAGCACCAACGTGACCAAAACACCACCCCTTCCCACATCTCGTGCATGTAAAAGCGGAGAGAGGGGTAAATGGAGAACTTTTAGTATTTTTAAAGCAGTCAAAGAAATGCATGAAACGCAAGATATTTTTCACACGCGTATTTTTTAACAGTGGTAATAATTTTTCACCCTTTCAGCCCGCCTCTGCGTTAAACAATCTAACCTTCAGCGACCGCGGCAGTTCGCATATAAAGCAGCTCAACCCTCGTTTCCTAACACATTAATTTTCTTTTTTTAATAGGAGACGGGGGATTCAAACGTGCTTCCTCCGGAAAGGCAAACGCAAGATATTTTTCCCACACGTATTTTTTAACAGTGGTAATAATTTTTCACCCTTTCAGCCCGCCTCTACATTAAACAATCTAACCTTCAGCGACCGCGGCAGTTCGCATATAAATCAGCTCAACCCTCGTTTCCTAACACATTTTCTTTTTTTAATAGGAGACGGGGGATTCAAACGTGCTTCCTCCGGAAAGGCAAACGCAATATATTTTTCCCACACGTATTTTTTTAACAGTGGTAATAATTTTTTTCACCCTTTCACGCCCCCCCTCTGCATTAAACAATCTAACCTTCAGCGACGGCGGCAATTCGCATATAAATCAGCTCAACCCTCGTTTCCTAACACATTAATTTTCTTTTTAATAGGAGACGGGGGATTCAAACGTGCTTCCTCCGGAAAGGCAAACGCAAGATATTTTCCCACACGTATTTTTTTTTAACAGTGGTAATAATTTTTCCCTTTCAGCCCGCCTCTGCATTAAACAATCTAACCTTCAGCGACGGCGGCAATTCGCATATAAATCAGCTCAACCCTCGTTTCCTAACACATTAATTTTCTTTTTAATAGGAGACGGGGGATTCAAACGTGCTTCCTCCGGAAAGGCAAACACAAGATATTTTTCCCACACGTATTTTTTTAACAGTGGTAATAATTTTTTTCACCCTTTCACGCCCGCCTCTGCATTAAACAATCTAACCTTCAGCGACGGCGGCAGTTCGCATATAAAGCAGCTCAACTCTCGTTTCCTAACACATTAATTTTCTTTTTTTTAATAGGAGACGGGGGATTCAAACGTGCTTCCTCCGGAAAGGCAAACGCAAGATATTTTTCCCACACGTATTTTTTTTAACAGTGGTAATAATTTTTTCACCCTTTCACGCCCGTCTCTTAGATTAAACAATCTAACCTTCAGCGACCGCGGCAGTTCGCATATAAATCAGCTCAACCCTCGTTTCCTAACACATTAATTTTCTTTTTTTAATAGGAGACGGGGGATTCAAACGTGCTTCCTCCGGAAAGGCAAACGCAAGATATTTTTCCCACACGTATTTTTTTAACAGTGGTAATAATTTTTTTCACCCTTTCACGCCCGCCTCTGCAATAAACAATCTAACCTTCAGCGACCGCGGCAATTCGCATATAAATCAGCTCAACCCTCGTTTCCTAACACATTAATTTTCTTTTTAATAGGAGACGGGGGATTCAATCGTGCTTCCTCCGGAAAGGCAAACGCAAGATATTTTTCCCACACGTATTTTTTTTTTAACAGTGGTAATAATTTTTTTCACATTTTCACGCCCGCCTCTGCATTAAACAATCTAACCTTCAGCGACCGCGGCAGTTCGCATATAAATCAGCTCAACCCTCGTTTCCTAACACATTAATTTTCTTTTTTTAATAGGAGACGGGGGATTCAAACGTGCTTCCTCCGGAATTCCCATCCACGATGCTCGGTGGTTATACATTTACTAGCTCGTACTCGCGATGTAAATTTCCCCCATGAATTAACTCAATGATCGACATAACAATTCCCATCCATGAAGACTGAAATCTGTACAAATTTTCCGTCTGGTGGAAAATCTACCACCATCACTAGGTAGGTGAGACTTATTTTAAAATCTAGTTAATGTTATATTGCTTGTTATAGTAAGTTAGAGTAAGTTCAGGTTAGGATAGGTCAATATAGGTGAACTGTAGTTTGTTATATAGTGTTAGACCACGGCAATAAGTTAGGGTGGTGTTACAGCCACGTGGATAAACGACATTATTGATATTGACTGGTACTGTAAGTAAGCATTCAACCAAAGCCTTTTAAAGGAATCATCCTGGCATTCTCCTGGAGTAGTTTCGGGAAACCATGGAAAACCGAAATCTGTGTAGCCAGACGGGGTATTTGAACCATGAGTCCGCACGAATGCAGACCAGAGTTCAGATTTAGTAACTAACAGGTGTTGTAATTTATCTATAGTTAATTCCTTACTACTGGAAAGAAGCAACTTTAATACCTATTTTAAAACCTGGGAAGGACAAGTTGTTGCCAGGTAGTTATCGTAGTATTGCCCTGACAAGCTGCGTGGGAAAGACACTGGAGAGGATGGTTAACCGCCGCCTCGTCTGGTGTCTAGAATCCCAAAACCTCCTAAGTCGCTTTCAGTGTGGATTCAGGAAGTTCCGTTCCACCATGGACAACCTGATCCTGCTGGAGGCGGCAATACAGGATGCGTTTATTCGCAGGCAACACCTTGTAGGTATCTTTTTCGACCTTGAAAAGGCTTACGATACTACCTGGCGGCATGCTATATTAAAACAGTTACACGAATGGGGTTTTAGGGGTAACCTGCCCCGCTTTTTAAAATCATTTTTATCCGGTCGTTGCTTCCGGTACCGAGTCGGTAGTGAAGTGTCAGATCTTTTTATCCAAGAAAATGGTGTTCCTCAGGGATCAGTTTTAAGCGTGACCCTTTTCGCCATTGCGATAAACTGCATATCATGCGTAATAAGGAGTCCCATCCGGTACTCCTTGTACGTAGATGATTTTTTAATTTTTATCGCTTCGTCCAGCCTGAGAAGCGCTGAGCGGCAGTTGCAGCTCACGTTTAACAGGCTGGACGAATGGTCAGTGCACACCGGTTTTCGTTTCTCTGCTAAGAAAACCCGGTGTGTACTTTTTACTCGTAGTAGAACTCTTTTACCGGAGCCCCACCTTACCTTGAGGAACACTGTTTTGCGTTTTACTGATACTGTTCGTTTTCTGGGCCTCATTTTTGACACAAGGCTCAACTGGCTGCCACATCTCAAAGATGTGAAAGCCAGAGCCTCAAAAGCCTTAAATATTTTAAAATGCCTATGTGGCAGGTCGTGGGGCGCTGACCGCTCCTGCCTGCTACAATTTTATAGGGCCTTTGTACGGTCGCGACTGGAATACGGCTGCATCGTTTACAGCTCAGCACGGGATAGTTATCTTCGGATGCTGGATAGTGTCCACCATGCAGGAATTCGGCTCGCCACGGGTGCCTACCGCACCAGCCCTATTGTCAGTATTTGCGCTGACTCTGGCGAGCCGCCGCTTACCTTCAGCCGGCAACTCCTCATGGTGCGACACTACTTGCACATTGCCATAACACCTGGCAGTCCCGTGCATGATGTGGTTATGCGTCCGGATTTCGAACGGCTATATATCCATCGCTACAGAGCGACTAAACCTTTCAGCTTCCGTACAAGGGCCGTTTTAGAACAATTTGGGTTTGAGTTACCTTCTTTTTATCACCAGGGATGGAGTAAATCTCCTCCCTGGCTTTTAAGGAGGCCCAGAATAATCTTAGATCTTTGTCGGTATAGCAAATTGTATACCGCTAATAATGTTTTTATTAGTATTTTTACCGATATTTTAAAACAGTATCACATGTTTACCCCGGTATTCACGGATGGGTCTAAGCAGGCTAATGGAGTGGGATGCTCTGTTGTGTTCCCTCGAGCGACTTACACATACAAACTGGATGGTAGATGCAGCGTTTACACCGCCGAGTGTTACGCTGTTTTAAAGTCGCTCCGGCATATTAAATTAACCCGCGATAAGAAGTTCATCATATGCTGTGATTCCCTGAGCTGTATTCAGGCCCTAGGAAATATGTACCCAGCAGATCGTCTAGTCCAGGACATCCAGGACGCCCTCCTTTCTCTCCAATCTCACGGAAAGGAGGTGCTATTCTTCTGGGTACCCGGCCATGTGGGAATCAGGGGGGACGAGGCAGCTGATGTAGCTGCCAAGTTAGCCTGCGACAAGGTCAGAATTGACTTTGCTCCGGTCCCAAAGTCAGACCTTGCCTCGGCGGCGAAGAGATTTGTTTTTGATATTTGGCAGAGGCAGTGGCTGGAAGTTGAGAATAACAAGCTCCGGCTGGTCAAACCGACCGTTCAGCCGTGGAGCAGCTCCTTCCAGCGGGCGAGGAGGGATGAGGTTCTCCTTACTCGCCTCCGTATAGGGCACTGTCCTCTGACGCACAGCTTTCTTCTCCGCCGGGAGGACCCACCGGAATGTGATGCCTGTGGCGTACCTTTGACGGTACGCCACATTTTAACTAATTGTATTTTATTCTATGACTTAAGGGCAGACGTTGGCCTAGCCAATGATCTGTCCCTTATTTTAGGTAATGAAGCTAGCAATGTGGCTAATGTTTTAAAATTCTGTGTTTTGGGCGGTCTTATCCCAAAAATTTTGGGAAGACCGGCCTAATCTTTTAATGTGGATGAGTGGCCATTTTACAGCCACTCATCCATGTATTGTGCATAGCTCTTGTTTTGTTTTTGTTTTACTATTAGATTTAAGTTTTTACGTCTGACTGGCCCCTTTACAGCCAGCCAGACATGTGCTGTGATGTTCGTATTTTAATGGCCCCTTTACAGCCATCATTTTAGCTTTTTACTCGATTTGCCGTCTGTGTGGCCGACCCCTCTACAGTCGGCCATACAGACGGTAGAACTTGGATTTTAAGCCACATTGCTAAGCCGGTCGTTGTTAGGGCGCTAATGACCCCGCTGTCGACGCGCCCTTAAGCCCCAACAACAACAACAACAACAACAACCCAGCTAATTCAAAGTCATTTTAACACCAACTAATTCACTCAAATAACGAAAAACTTAAAAATAAACGCTTTGTCGTGTTAAGAAATGTTTCTCAAGGACACGCCGTGAAGCAAGTGTCGGCGGCGGTGCGCCACAGAGACACGGCGGCGTCACGCCGGCGCGGCGCCCACCTCTAGTTGAAATACAGACTGGACCAGAAGAAAAACTTCGCTATGGCCAAATTTGATGATGAATTCGTATGTAACTCGACGAGACAAATGGAAAATAAAGAATTAAGTTTTTGATATCTCGCTTAGTTCTCGCGATATTTAATCTCAAAAGTGAGGAGGTTTGAGTGAGTACCGGCCTGGACCAGAGAATTTTTTTTTCACCATATCTACGCTGTGGAAATGCACTTTAGGTGTTTTTTTTTCGTCCTAGTGATTGTTGCTAGGTTGAAATACGACCTGGACCAGAAGAAAAAACAAGCAGAAGGAACTATACCTCTGACTGATTTTTAACATGTTCTATCTCAAAAACCAAGCGAAATATCAAAAAAAATTATTCTTTATTTTCGATTTGTTTCGTCGAATTCTAGAAGAATTCATCTTCAGATTTTGGCGCCACGGTAATGATATAACTGCCGAAAATACTTATTTATGCCGTTATTTAGTAGCGTGAAACTTAGTACTGAAACTAAGTAATTGCATTTGAACACTTTGAACAACAAAATCTCTTTTTAGAATATAGTGCCATTTGATTGGAAATTTAAAAAAATGCCATTGCGTTGGAAGACATCTTTACTGTGTATTCATAATTTATTATCTGTAATTGA
The DNA here is from genome assembly GCA_031002005.1 of Vandiemenella viatica. Classification (NCBI taxonomy): domain Eukaryota; kingdom Metazoa; phylum Arthropoda; class Insecta; order Orthoptera; family Morabidae; genus Vandiemenella; species Vandiemenella viatica. The sequence continues at coordinate 58,185,210 of JARYHS010008074.1, forward strand.
AGAATTTGTAGCTTGAATTCTAAGGCAAAAAAAAAAACTACATAGCTAATTTGATTTGCGGTTTAGATTATTCTTATTAACTATTTATATTAATCACTGATTTTGAATTTAAATACCAGAGATACTTGCATAGCAGGTTTTCGTTTTTGAGTTCTGCAGCATAGAAGTCTGGATTCTTCTTGAAAAAAAGTCCAATCATTAAAGCGTCTACTTTTGGTAAGTTTCCACTGTTAGCGTTCATAAAATATTTCTCCATTTCGTATTCAGAAATAAAAACTAGTGTATCACGCGAAATAACCAGCAGTAAACAAGAAAAGTAACTAACAAACTTAGACGTCAGTGAACACAACACCTGTAACAGCAAAATTTACCGGCACGTTACGTCATAGAAGCTACTACCAATCACCGAGCGTTTTCGGTCACGTGAGAACAGTTAAAATAATACTGAATTTTTATTTTACGTTTTCATTAATAATAATGATTATATCTTATTAAACTTATAAAAAATAGGTTCCTTAAGCATCAATATATGCAAATAACAACAATTTATAATATATTTTAAATACAGTCAAATAGCCTATTGCTAGATATTTTGCTTTCGCGTTCTCAGTCATAAATACCATTATTAAACTTGCGTAACTGATAGTAATAATACTTTCATCTGCTAATCTTTCTATAACTCTCACACTTACTTTGCGTAGTACCGTTTTCCACACTACTCCGGCAAAAGAAAAAGGGATTTGTACCCTATGTATTGGGAAATTACGTGTGAACCTCTGGTTCGACATCACCCATGAAATAAATCACAGCTTCGCGTTACTAGGGGAGACCGGAGGAATGGCGACACCTTAAGACATTTTCCATTTTGTATTTTTTACTTTAACTTTTTTGAAATTCGTGATAGGATATAAAAATACCTTGAACCTTTTCCCATCGATTGGATAATGTACTTTAGTTAAAATATAAGCGAAGTATTTTAAAAAAAATTTTATATGAATGCTACCAACTGTCGGTATTCCCCCGGGTACCCGGGAAATACCGACATGCCTACTGGGTAATACCGACATGGTTTGATTCTTGGGAAGTGATAAGCTGAATCACGAAGAAATTAAAAATTCTTTATTCATATCAAATTATTCAGACAATTACACAATGTTTAGATCTAATGGAAACGACAATTCAGCAATGTGGACCTAGGTTTATTCAAAAGTAAATTTTGAGTTTAGTACGTGTTTTTTTCTCGAAGGAAATTTTTTTAAAATAGGTAGTAAAATAAACGAAGCTTCAAATCTTAAACATTGAGCCAACCCCTAAACTAATACTAGATCATATGTAATCAGATCAATTAATATGAATATAAACAATTAGTAAACAATATGTAAAAAGCAATTTAAAAAAAAAATTCAAGTAACATAGTCCCTCGGCATTAAAATTTGTCTATTTCGTCATGCAAAAATCACAAATATAATTTTCTGCTGTATCGCTACCACTACAATCAGCATGAGCCCACTTGCCACAAAACACACATCTAAACCAGAGCTCAGAACTACCAAATTCACCACAAACTAAACAGGTCTCCGTGTCGTCTGTAAACATATCAACGACGTCATCACAATCATCATCATCACCACATAACACTGACTCATTTATGTCCTCTTCTGAAGAAGTTTCCTCAAAAGATATTTGCCTGCGGCATGTTTTCTTTATTTTTGCTGATTTTGTGGTTGTCTTACTTTTTCCATGCATTTTGCATATTTCTTTCTTTCCATCTTTCAACAAAATTTTAGTTATGTCTCCTGTTTGATTGTATAACAATTTTTCTAATTTAACCTTGGCTTTCACCTCCTTTTCCTTCTTTTTTTTCTTAACTTCCAAAAGTGCAGCTTTCATTGGAGTTGCGGTAAGAATTGTAGAGTGCTTCTTTTTTACGTCGTTCGGCGTTGATCCGGCTTGATTGCGATACAAATGCAGGGGAGAAATTAATTTAAGTTTTCCCTCAAACTCAGCTGTATTTTCCTTATGATTTTTCGCTGAGGCTGGTTTTCTTTTCTTGGGTTTAGATTTCAATTCACCTCCAGCAGTGAACCCTGATCCTCCAGGTACTGGATCTTCATACATGCCAGTCAAATTCAAATTGGTATGAGAGTCAATTGTTTCTGTATTGTTCTTCACAGGCTCTTCATTGACAGCTTTATCCTCATCTTGTTGATATATTTCCTCGGTTGTTAATTCACTAGCATTGTCTTGAATCACTGGAGTTTGAATATCTGCTTCAGGAATGAAGTCAACCTCAGTGAATTTTTCAGGATTGAACGGTAGAATTCCTGCTGCTCTGAAGCCTGAAACTCCTTTGTCCATCGTTGCTACCTTCATGTAAGCTACATTAAAAATAGATGCTATATCATAAACTGTTATCTTCTGCAATCGGTTGACCCTTAAGAATCTGTCACATTCAGTGTTAAATGCCTTTTTAAGTGGACCATAAACAGTTAGATCCAGAGGCTGTAACCTGTGTGATGTATGTGGGGGTATGGATACAACTTTGATATGATTGGCCCTGCAGAATTCGAAGCTCTCTAAAGTGATGTGGCTACCGTGGTTATCCAAGATCAACAGCAATGGATCCTCCTCGCTAGGTTTGGTACTATCTTTGAAATGTTGGAGCCAACAATTCTTCATTCGACCAGCCGTTATGTGAACATCTGTAAATGGCACCTGCTGGTCCATCTCTTTCTAAGAGAGGAGACATTCGTTTGCGTGGAAATATAAACATAGGAGGCACATATGTTCCAGAAGCACTGACAGCACAGACTACTGTAATATTTCTGCCTCTTTCCCAGCTTGTCACAGAGCCACCTGTTTTTGACCCTTTGGAGCTAATATTTTTGCAGGTTTCTGTACAGTCGAAATTCCAGTCTCATCCATGTTATATACTCTGGTAGCAGGGAAATGTTTTTTATAGACCGCATCCAAGTTAGAAAAAAATATATTGACTTCACACTTGTTGAAGGCAAGAATCCTATTAAGACTTGTTGCGGAGGGTTTTCTCAAACTTATGCTTGGGTTTCTTTTCTTGAAACCTGATACCCAGTCCTCTCCAGCCATTTTCTTGTCTTTATTAAAATTATGTTTGATTTTCAATTTTTCAGCTAATTCGTAGGCAAGTCGTCGCAGTTCAGTTAAAGTAATTCCATAGAATGTATTAGCTAATTGTTTAATATGATTTGTTAAAATTGTTTCTTGATCAGGTGTGAAAATTGATTTTCTACCCAAGGCTGGTTTATCAGTAGAATTTGACTTCAAACGGTCATGTAATGTAATTCTTGGAATATTTAACTCCGCCGCTACACTCTTAATTGATCTACCACTTTTGAACTAGCTCAAAAGTTCAGTTTTAACGTTTCTTCGGTCCATTTTCTGTAGTTCGTTTTCTGGATCTCGGCATCTAAATAGGAAAATAACCAACATTTAGGGGACTGAAAACACCATTTAAAAATATACGGAGATGGGGAAATACCGACACCATGTCGGTATTTCCCCACAGAGAAATGTCGACTTTACCCCGGGTGAACAATACAAAACATAAAATGTCCCCGAAGCTAACCTGTTCACAAATAGCCAACAAAGAATACACTAAAATGTTCGCTAAATTGTATTATTTCTAAAGACTTTACCAGTTAGAACAATCGAATAATTGTTGAGAGACTTACCTTTAATTGCTTATGGGTCAGAATTTAGATCAAAATTCAAGAAAATACGTTTTTCACAGCACATCAACAATAAATAACTTGACAACAACTAGCTTACTGGGTATTAGTTGTTGACTTCCGCTACGTGACGACACCTACCAGTAACACATGAAGTGCAACACGTTGCCAAATTTCACATTGTCGGTATTGCCCGGGGTGTCGATTTTCCCCCGGTCTCCCCTACTGGGGATTACGGATCAAATCTGATCTAACCCATAAAATACTACTGGGGATTACGTGTGAATCTTTCATTCAACATTACCCATGAAATTATTGCAACTTACTGTGTGAGGGATCTAACCTCGGCAAATTACCTCGTATAACTCCTTACTTTGATCAGTTATTTAAAAGATTAGCTTACATGTTTTTACGTTATTTCTGTCACTCTGGCTATCAACACGTTGGTATTCTTTTAGATTTCTCTTTAATTACACACTTTTTACACTAGTTAATATTTACGAGTTTACGGGCGTAAATTAAAATGTAAGTTAGCTTGCTTTACAGATTTTGGCGAATATTCGCATCACGTACATTGAATTTATAGCTTTTGCCACATGTTAAAATGCTTTATGGACAGCTAACCATTGCTCAAATCAAGACTTACTTAAAGTTACTGCTTTTTCTTCACGGAAAACGCGCACTTTCTGCTCTCGAATATTCACTTCACTTTCAAAGTTATTGTTTTGAATGTTACTCACGTTTTGACGGCCGATGTGCTGCAATGATGCCCTGGGACGACCTTTGGCTGCTTGCTGCGTTGTTGCTGCTTTCTGCTCCGGCGATTTTCCGCGTTGGCTTGTTGTTGTTGTTGTTTAGGTTTTAGGGCGCGTCGACGACGCGGTCATTAGCGCCCTAACAAAAACCAGGCGTGACAACGTGGCGAAATTGCCGTCTATGTGGCCAACTGTAAAGGGGTCGGCCACAGAGACAGCACAATAAAATACTAACATACTAACTAAAATACCGTCTGCGTGGCCGACTGTAAAATAAAATATGAAACTGTGACTAAAATATAAAATTACATACATTAACTGGTTGGCTGTAGATGGGCCAACCAGGTTATAAAAACAAGTTAGATGGCTGGCTGTAAAAGGGCCAGCCATATAATCAGTGTCACAAATAAAAACAGTACTTGGATTGGTGGTTAGTATACGGCCACCAATCCAATCTAGAACCTAGGCCGATCTGCCCAAAATTTTTGGGACAAGACCGGCCAAGCAACAAAACTTTAAAACCTTAGCCACGTTGTCACGGTCATCGCTTAAAATAAGGGACAGATCGTTGGCTAAGCCAACGTCTGCCCTTAGATCTAAAAACAATACACATTCGGTTAAAATGTGGCGTACCGTCAAAGGTACGCCACAAGCATCACACTCCGGAGGGTCCTCTCGGCGGAGAAGGAAACCATGTGTCAGAGGACAGTGCCCTATACGGAGGCGAGTAAGGAGAACCTCATCCCTCCTCGCCTGCTGGAAGGAGCTGCTCCACGGCTGAACGGTCGGTTTGACCTGCCGGAGCTTGTTATGCTCAACTTCCAGCCACTGCCTCTGCCAAACATCAAAAACAAATCTCTTCGCCGCCGAGGCAAGGTCTGACTTTGGGACCGGGTCAAAGTCGGTTCGGAGCCTTGTCACAGGCTAACTTGGCAGCTTCATCAGCTGCCTCGTTCCCCCTGATTCCCACATGGCCTGGTACCCAGCAGAATACCACCTCCTTCCCACAAGATTGGAGGGAAAGGAGGGCGTCCTGGATGTCCTGGACTAGACGGTCTGCTGGGTACATAGTTGCTAATGCCTGAATGCAACTAAGGGAATCACAGCATATGAGGTACTTCTTGTCGCGGCGTGCCTTCATATGCTGGAGCGACTTAAGCAGGGCATAGCACTCCGCAGTGTAAACACTGCACCTGCTATCCATCTTGTATTTGTAAGTCGCTCGAGGGAACACTACTGAACAGCCTACACTGTTAGCCTGCTTAGACCCATCCGTATACACCGGGGTGAAAGTGTGATATTGATTTAAAATATCAGTAAAAATATTAATAAAAACACTGTCAGCGGTTAGCAGTTTGTTATGCCGTGACAGTTCTAAAATTAATCTGGGCCTCTTTAAAAGCTAGGGAGGGGATTTACTCCAACCCTGGCGATAAAAAGAGGGAAGCTCGAATCCGTAATGTTCTAAAATAGCCTTTGTACGGTAGCTGAACGGTTTGGTGGCTCTATGCCGGTTGGTATAAAGCCGCTCGTAGCTGGGATGCAGAACTATGTCGTACATGGGACTGCCAGGTGTTATGGCAATATGCGTATAGTGTCGCACCATGAGGAGTTGCCGGCGGATGGTAAGTGGTGGTTCGCCCGAGTCAGCACAAATGCTGACAATAGGGCTGGTGCGATATGCACCAGTGGCGAGCCGAATTCCTGCATGGTGGACACTATCCAGTATCCGAAGATAACTGTCCCGTGCCGAACCATATACGATACAACCATACTCGAGACGCGACCGTACAAAGGCTCGATAAAACTGTAGCAGGCAGGAGCGATCAGCGCCCCACGACCTGCCGCACAGACATTTTAAAATATTAAGAGCTTTTAAGGCCCTGGCTTTCACATCTTTGAGATGTGGAAGCCAGTTAAGCCTGGTGTCAAAAATGAGGCCCAGAAATCTAACCGTTTCAGTAAAACTTAAAACAGTGTTCCTCAAGGTAAGGTGAGGCTCAGCTAAAAGACTTCTGCTACGAGTAAAAAGTACACACCGGGTTTTCTCGGCAGAGAATCGAAAACCGGTGTGCACTGACCATTCATCCAGCCTGTTCAGCGTGAGTTGCAGCTGCCGCTCTGCGCTTCTCAGGCTGGACGATGCAATAAAAATTAAAAAATCGTCCACGTTTAAGGAGAACTCCTTATAACCATAGATATACTGTTGATTGCGATAGCAAATAGGGTCACGCTTAAAACTGACCCCTGAGGAACACCGTTTTCCTGAATAAAAAGATCAGACACTTCACCACCGACTCGGTACCGGAAGCAACGACCAGATAAAAATGATTTTAAAAAACGGGGTAGGTTACCCCTAAAACCCCATTCATGTAACTGTTTTAAAATAACATGTCGCCAGGTAGTATCGTATGCCTTTTCAAGATCGAAAAAAAACACCCACAAGATGTTGGCTGCGGATGAACGCATCCTGTATTGCCGCCTCCAGGAGGATCAGGTTGTCCAAGGTGGAACGGAACTTCCTGAATCCACACTGAAAGCGGCTAAGGAGATTACGGGATTCAAGACACCAGACGAGGCGGCGATTCACCATCCTCTCCAGTGTCTTCCCCACGCAGCTAGTCAAGGCAATACTACGATAACTACCTGGCAACAATTTGTCCTTGCCAGGTTTTAAAATGGGAATTAATGTTGCTTCTTTCCACGAGTCGGGGAAGTGTCCTCCGGTCCAAATATCGTTAAAAATATCTAGAAGGTACTTTTTAGCATCCTTACTGAGATGCCTCAGCATCTGGTACTGGATCAGATCCGGCCCTGGAGCAGTGTCATTTGCGCTGTTCAACGCTGACTCCAGCTCCCAAGATGTAAATGGGCAGTTGTAGGCTTCTGTATTCGACGAATCGAAGCACAGCGGGCGCCTCTCGGCAGCGACTCTTCGTCGCTGAAACCGAGCGTCAAAGTTATCGGACGAAGTGATGGCGGCGAAGTTCTCCGCCATCAGCTGCGCTATGCTTCGTTCGTCAGTAATAATACGTCCGTGATCCAGTAACCCAGATACTGGTGCGCGGGAGTACCTTCCAGATATACGGCGAATGGACTCCCATACTTTCGATGAAGGTGTGGAACGATTGATAGTGCTCACAAAGTTCTGCCATGACCTCTTCTTACTCTCCTTAATAACACGGCGTGCCTTAGCTCTGGCTATACGGAACGCTGCCAGGTTGTTGGATGTAGGATACAACCTAAAACGCCGCAATCCCCGTCTGCGATCCTGGATAGCGGAACGACATTCGTTGTTCCACCAGGGGACGGGCATCCTTCGCAGCGTTCCGGAGCTTTTCGGCATGGAAACGTCAGCTGCACGGTGAATCACTTCCGTGAAGTGATTCACCTTCTCTTGTATACTGCCTACAAGTTGTAAATGCACAGAGCGGCAATAAAGTTGCCAATCTGCATAACTGACGTTCCATTTGGGCCGGTTATTTCCCCCTCCACGATCGCACTCGACGTGCAACCAAATAGGGAAGTGGTCGCTTCCATGTAGGTCGCGATCCACCTCCCACTGCACGGAGTACGCGATTGAGGGAGAACACAAGGAAAGGTCAATGGCAGAAGACGTACCGGTAGCAGTGGTGAAATGAGTCATTTGCCCTGTATTCAGGATACAAATTTCCTCCTGCTCTATCAATCTACCAATCACTCGGCCCCGGGGGCAATCGGTGGTGGAACCCCACGACGCACTGTGGGCGTTGAAATCTCCCAAAAGGAGAAAGGGCCGAGTGAGTTGTCGTGTAATGCCAACCAGGTCGTCGTAGTCGACGGACAAACTGGGTGGTAGATAGACAGAGCATACGTTCAGTTATATTGGATCGTGTATTTTCACCGCTACTGCTTGTAGATGAGAGGTGAGAGCAATGGGTTCGGAGTGGACAGTGTTCCGAACAAACGCGGCCACTCCGCCCTTCGCTCGATCACCCTCGGTATCGTCCTTTCGGAATATGTCGTAACCTCTTAGCACTGGCTGATGTTGTGGTCTAAAGTGTGTCTCCTGGAGACAGAGACACAATGGATTAGACCGTGCTAGGAGCTGGACTTCCTCTTTGTGAGCCTGAAAACCGTTTACGTTCCACTGAAGTATGGGAGCCATCTTACCTATTTAAAACCACCCCCCCCCCCCCGGATCGGGTGGGTCCTCCAAAGGTAGTTGCTGAGGAATGGAACAAAGTTCATCCACCAGCATGACATCGTCTTCGGTGTCCGAAGACGATTTTCGTTGTGAGGCCTCGGAGTCTTGCGGAATTTTATTCCGCCGAGGCCTGTTCCCCTTCTTCTCCTTTCCAGATGGGGATCTGGGAGGAGAAGTCGGAGGGGATTTCACAAACATTGTGGGGTCCGTCAGCTTAAATTTCGGACCCCTAACCTTCTGCACTGTTTGCCATCCGCTACTGGCAGATGGCGTTGGCGTTACAGCTTCTGTTGGAAATGCTGTTCCTGCTTCAGGGGCCGCTTCTGCTGCTGCAGAGGGACCCACTGCTGTAGCGGATGGCAGTGTCTTTGCTGGTGGACTAGCTGAACTTGCTGTAGATGTGGTCGATATTGTCAGAGTATTGCTACCGACGTGCGAGGTCCTAGGTGTAATGACCTTGATGGGTGTGGCACCACATCTGCACTGACATGAGCACATTGGACTTGTGCCCATGTCCGCAACGGACGTCTGGGTAGCAATACTTTCTTTCCTGACGGGAGTTGATAACGTCTTCGCGAAGCTGGTAGCGAAGACTGGTGGAGCCAGAGCCTTATATTTCTTTTTGGCTTCGCCATAAGAAATCCGCTCTTTCGTTTTCAACTCCTGTATCTTTTTTTCCTCCAGATACAATCGACACTCTCTGCTCCAGGCTGGATGTGCCCCGGAGCAGTTAACACACACCTGTGGGAGCGTGCAGCTAGTGCCTGGCTCATGAGCCGCCTTTCCGCACTTCCCACAGGTGGGGTTGCCCTTGCAGGTCGCCGTCGTATGAACGAACCGCTGGCACTTAAAGCAGCGCATTGGGTCCGGTACATACGGGCGAATATTCAAGTTCAAATACCCTGCCTTGATGTTTTTGGGCAACGTCGGAGTGTCGAACGTCAGGACGAAGGTGGCTGTCTTCTCAAGACTGCCGTTAACCCTTCGTTTAATCTGACGAACCTCGACCACATGTTCCGTTGACCACTCCTTAAGGAGTTCCTCGGTCTCTAAATCCATAAGGTCCCTGCTGGTGATGACTCCTTTACTTGAATTTAGAGTTTTATGGAGTTCGCACTTCACTGCGAACTCCCCGAGCTTCTCACACTTAAGGAGTTGGACAGCCTGCTTGTGGGTGGATGTTTCCAACAGCAGTGTCCCATTCCTCAGCTTTTTTACAGATTTGAGGGTACCCGCAATACCCTCTAAACCTTTCTGAACATAGAATATAAGCAACATAAGAACATAAGCAACATTGCTGGTTGGCTAGAGGATAGACACAATATCCTATCATGAGAGAGTTGAGTGACTGCAGAATTATTCTAAGTCCAACTAATGAGGATATCGCGTAGTGGATCAAATCGGCTTCGGTACCTGTTAAGTGTTCCTATGTGGTGTCCATGTTGCTGGTGGCGAGTCCTAGGTGTAAGGCTGTGGTCACAGTGGATGCGTACACTGACGACCAATTGGACGTGCGCGCTCGCACGTGTTCGCCGGAGTGAAACAAACACTGCAAATCAGGTCAGTGTGGTCACAGTGGAAGCGAGTTGGCCGTCAGTTGACGCGCGCGCGCGCACTTCCAAAATCTGGAAGCAAGTCTGTTTGGTTTTTGCTGCGTGCACGTACGTCCAGAATGAATACAGAGAGGTTGATTTCTTTAGTTTTTGAGAGAAAACCTTTGTGGGACCAGACCTCAAAAGAATACCATAACCGTGATGTGTCCAAGAAGTTGTGGCAGGAAATCGCATCAGAATTAAATGAGTTATTTGAGTACCCAACATTACGTTAAATAAAATAGGATTGTAAAAAAAAAATGAAAATTTGAATAATATTCTTGTATATTATCATCATTTGCTACAAATCCTTTTTTGGGACATTGTAATATTTGCATTGTGTTGCTAAAATATTGAGTTACCATTTTATAGAAATTATTATTTATCACTAAAGTAACATATTAAGTGGTACATAAAATTATCTATCAAAAATTGAAAGCTAATTTTAGCTATAATTTACAATTGATCATTTATATCTAGTAATTTATAATTGTTACAATTATTGACTGTTATCGATTACTATAAAGGCTACATTGCATTTTATTTCAATCGATGTTTGTTTGGACATCACAAAAATACTTTTTAAATCCTTCACGAATTTCATAAGCTCTGATGCTGGCCGTGTTAGTTACTCGTGATGGTTTTGGTGATTGTAAGGAATAACTATCAATATTTGCAGAGATCTGGTGTTGCGTGTTTTGCGACAAGCCTTCTTTACCAATAATTATGTTGTGCAACAGGCAAACACATTTGACAATTGTATCAATGTTTTCAGGGCGCACCTCTATTTCCTTTATCAGTAGCCTCCATTTGGCACTTAGTATGCCAAAAGCACTCACTCAACTACTCTCCTTGCTCTCGAAAGTCTAAAATTAAATGTTTCTTCATCTCCTCGTAAATCTCTTCGAGAATAGGGCTTCAATAATTATGGTTTCAGTGCATAAGCTTCATCTGCTAGTAAAACGTGAGGCAAGATAATTTCAGAACCTGGTAGAGGTCTTGATTCTGGAACATGTAGTGAATTATTTTCAAGGTGATGAAATATCAAGCTTTTACTAAAAAATTCCACCATCACTCTGCTCACCATAGCTTCCAACATCTATGTAGATAAATTTATAATTTGCATCAGCAACTGCTTGAAGCACGATGGAGTAGTACTGCTTATAGTTGAAAACAGTGAACCAGAATGGGAAGGGGATTTGATTCTTATATGCTTTCCATCAATACAGCCAATACAGATAGGAAAATTCCACTGGGTAAAAAAATCTTCCAAAACAGTTAAAAACATTTCTTCAGTAGGGAAAGGCATATGATTAATATGAAGTTCATCCCATATTGCTTGACAGGTTTCATAAACAATTGACGCAATTGTATTGTGGGCCATTTTGAACGAAAATGATAATGCTCTGAATGACATTCCGGTGGAAAGGTATCTGAAACAAAATATTTAGCATTATTATGTTTTAGAACAGTTATTATTATAAAACTTTATAAAATACTCACAAGAAACACCATTAAAGTGACTTTGACAGAATTATTCAGGAATTTTTAACAATTTTATTACTTTTTGTGAATAATGATAATACACACTTTGCATTTCGGAACTGTCCTCCACGTTTTGCCGCATTACATATTACATGAAATGTATTTTTTTTTTTTTAGGTGCAATTGTTAAGGGAAAATGGAGGAGCCTGAGGGACAATTTTCGTAAAAGGCTACTCTGGCGATCCGGGAGGCTGTCATGTGAAATCGAAGTGGGCCTACTTTCAGATGATGACATTTTTAAAGATATTCCAGCTGGTAGAGATACGTGTAGTAATATACCATCCCTGCAAATGCAGAAGGAATAGAAGATGACGTTACTTTAGGTTCCGATGATTCATATTTGGAAGACGCTGATGAGCAATATAATGAAAATCAGTTACCAACAATGGAACAATCAACAAGCAAATCATCTTCCGTTTTCAGACGGCCTCCTGCCAAGAAATTTAAAAGAAATGACAGCATAGAACAAATGATATCTTTAGAAAAACAAAAACTTGAAGTCTACAAGCAAAATGTCATTCATAGCAATGACGCTCATTATCAGTTTCTGATGATCTTGTTACCAGAACTAAAAAAAAACCCCAGCGCACAGACAATTGCATGCTCGTATTAGAATACAGCAGGTACTTATAGAAGAACAGCAGCAACCACCATCGTCATTTTGGTTTCTTACAACATCTCCATCAGCACTGCCAACGAGACCGCAGACAACCTCATCGTCATCAGGTTGTCCGCCATAGAGTCCGAGAACTCATCACGAGCAAGAAACCCCTTATCAAGGAACCACCTCTTCATATTCTACAGCTGAATATTTAACAAATTTTCAGTCTACTGAGTAACAACTTAAAAATTAATTTTTTGTACAATTTCCTTGTTGCTGTACTTGATTTGAATAAATGTGATTAATATTAAATAACTTGTAACAAATAGTTGATATTATTAAACCAATAATTTTCTATAATCGTCACTTAATGTACCAAAAAATTCTTATGTTATGTTGAATAAGCGATCACCCTGGTGGTTCAGTGATTAAGGCGTCTGATTTGAGACTGAAAGGTTCCCAGTTTAAGTCCCTTTCTAGGTGGGGATTTTCGAAGGCCCTAAACCCGACCTTCATCTTTTGCACAGCTTACTGCAAAATGTGAAATATGTTCTAATGGTTGTTGAGATTCAACATTAAACTGTAGGTTCCCTCTGTTGCTAACAAGTCTAGTTATACACACGAAGCAAATTCAGTTAAAAACGAAGGCTTAACATGGCCCTGATTGGTCCATACGAACATACATTTGGAATAAGCTTTTGTGATAATAGGCGTGATTCTGGCATTTCTCTTCGTTGTGTGTGCCGGTGCCAGATGTCACGCAAGCCACTGTCAGCTGTCCCTTAATCCGGATATGGCACATTGTAAACTGCTCTTGGCATGGGATAGCAGGGCATTCGAATTATTGCAGCAACCAGTGAGCTAGATGAAGAGCTAGAATAGCAATTACTAAATATTTATAAACTTTTTTTTTTAATGGCATTTGGCTACGAGGCCATACTGCCAGCACTAAGTAATTTTGTAGCTTGCAAGTATGTAATGTATCACTCAATGTATTAGGGATTATTCCTGGTATAGACTACACAAGACAAACACAACACTTAATTAAAACCACCCATGCCCGAGGCCGGACTCGAACCGGCGACCCCTGCAACGCGAAGCAAGCACGCTACCCCTTACGCTGCCGGGGTCGGCTTTATAAACGTTTCTCGGGAAACAAACCGAGTAATATTATTATTGTTATAACTTACCTCTACGGGGAGGATATTTATCCTCGTGTTAAGCGACTGGAGAAGTTTCGCAAGAAGAGGTCGAGACTTCTTAGCCGAAATATTGTGCATCAATAATAATATTACTCGGTTTGTTTCCCGAGAAACGTTTATAAGTAAACAACGCCGAGAAAAATTGCATTCATTTGTAACTAGCTGACCCAGCAATGCTTCGCTATTGCTAGACTTGAGGTAGATTAAATGAATACATTAGAACGTTTGTATTTAGTAAGGATTAGATATTTACATATAGTGCCTATTTTTTAAATTATATGTGTGTGCAAAATTCCTTCTAAATCTGATAAAAATTGTGGGTTTGTGTAAAAATTAAGGGGTGGGAAGGGGTAAAGGGGATGCGTTTTTGGAAACCAAATGTAGGCATTATTTTTCTGTATGTTTTAAAATATATCTGTGCCAGTTTCCATAAAAATCGGATAAAATCTGTAGGTTTTTAAATTATGGGGTATTTTGAGGAAGAGAGAGTGGTGTTTTGTAAAATTTATTTATTAGGAACCATGTCGAACACACACTTGACAACTGACCAAAGTTTTACCATTATCGGACGAACGGTTTAGTAGCGCATTGAGAAGATACAAAGAAAAGTACATTCAGTAAGGGGGTGGGAAGGGGGAGAGGGATTGTATATTTGAATCCATATGTGTGCAGTATTTTTCTGTTTGTTTCAAAGTAAATGTGTGCCAATTTCCATCGAAATCGGATGAAATCTGTGGGTTTTTTAAATTATGGGGTGCAAGGGGGAAGAGGGGATGGTTTTGGGGTAGAAAGGGTGAGAGGTAAAACTAATGTGTACAGTATTCTATTTTTTTAATATTACATGTGTGCAAAGTTCCTTCTAAATCTGATAAAAAGTGTTGGTTTGTGTAAAAGTTAAGGGGTGGGAAGGGGGGTGCGTTTTTGGAAACCAAATGTAGGCAGTGTTTTTGTGTTTGTTTTAAAGTATAAGTGTACAAATTCTTATCTAAATCGGATAAAAAATGTGGTTTGCCTAAATTATGGGGTAAAAACGTAATGGGGGTGGAAAGGGGGAGAGGGGATGAATATTCGGAAACCATATGTTGGCAGTATTTTTCTGTTTTTTTTAAAGTATAAGTGTACAAATTCCTATCTAAATCGGATAAAAAATGTGGTATTGCCTAAATTATGGGGTGGAAAGGGGGAGAGGGGATGAATATTCGGAAACCATATGTAGGCAGTATTTTTCTGTTTGTTTTAAAGTATAAGTGTACAAATTCCCATCTAAATCGGACAAAAAATGTGTTATTGCCTAAATTATTGGGTGTTATGGGGAATAGGAGGTGACTTTTTGGAAATTTTTTTTTCACAGGAACCTTCGCAGACGCACACTCGATAACTCTCCACAGTTTCATTGCAATCTGATAAATGGTATAGGAATGCATAGAAGACGAACAAACCCACAAACAAACATTGATGTTTGAACGATTTATGAACATTCAGTTGAAACACATAATTTATGCCGTGTAAGCTTAAGTCACTAATTGGTAAAGCTTAAGGTGAGCTCAGTAAACTATACACAAGAGATACTTTAGCACTATAGCTCTATTTAATCAATTTCCATTTTTTTTTTTTTTTTTTATTTTTTTTTTTAAATACGCAATTTAGTTTAATAATAGAAACCACATTTATTCATTTACCTTAATGTAACTGCAAGTTTCTCCATAGGTGAAATGAAACTCTGGAAATTACTCTGTTTCTCAGTTTTCGAACTTATTTTCTCTTAAATATAGTTGAATGTTTCTGGCCGCATTCTGAAATAGCCGAAGAATTTTTGATCATCTTTGATTAGATCAGGGAAAAGTAAAGCAAATTCTCCTTGTGTTTCCCTGGTAAAATTAATATCACTAATCCAACACTCTTTTTCATTTTCCAACAAGACGAGTCTTAGTACAGAATTATCTAAAAACATCCAGTCAGCTTCCATTTTTAATGAAATTAAGAAATAATTCCGATTTTCACTGTGACAACAACTACACTGACGAGCGCGCACGACCAACTCCGATACACTGTGACCACAACCACACTGA
>JARYHS010008074.1:58201866-58231487 GCA_031002005.1 Vandiemenella viatica
CAATCGTGTTTCTAAACTTTTTTTATATAAAAGCAAAGTTACTTCTTTATAAATCACGATTACTATGGAAAATTTTACTGCTAACAGAAATACGAAAGTGGGTGGTTGGTAAAAAAGGTTGACTACAGTTGTTCTAACTGATGAAACCTGCTTTAATAGTCTTGATTAGCCTTAGACTGTCGAAAATCAAGCCGAAGTTGGCAGTCTTTTCAACAATGCCATTCACCCTTCTTCTAATCTGATGAACCTCCACTTCATTCTCTGCTTCCAACTCCTTAACTAGTTCCACAGTCGATAAATCCATGCATTTTTTATAATTTACTGTTTACTCTCCGAGCTTCTTACAGTTAACGAGGTGGTTTTCAGTAGCAGCGTCTAGTTCAAGAGCTTTTCAGTCTATTTAGGTTTTCTACCAGAATCCATGAAATGTAAGTAGGAGACATGTTCTTGAAAATTAGCTTCTTTCTTTGCGTGATAGCGAAACAATTCGCCAAAGCAAACTCTTTCCTGTTACAATGGTCCATACCGCGCTATTGTTATTTCCGTTGGTCCCATGCGTCCTTATGGCACTTGCATACCAGGACCTCGCGGCAACAATATTCACTGATCTACGTGGCTTTTAAGTTAATCGAGGATTAGGCTGCCCAACCAATTTTGGAGATGGACCACAATTTCGATTCTAAGTTAGCTTGCGGGCCACATAATACTTGTCGATAGTTAGAATAGATATTTAAATATAACAAAAATATAAGTTAACACAATTTAATTACAGCCAAAAAGTAAAAAACATCAATGAGACCTTTGAAGAGGTTTTTGAGCTAGTGTATTCTAGACCGCTGCTATTGGCGGGCAAATTCAAATGCGCTGAGGGGCCACTTCCTAGGCTCGCAGGCCTGGGGTTGGGCAGCCTCGATCTAGGACTATGGGCAGCTGCAAATATCTGCAAAGTTCCTTCTGTTAATGGAATTGCAAGAAATTCTGCTTTGAAATCTCCGTGTCCCTGATGGAATTTATTTGTAAAATACAAACCTTTGTTTCCATCCCCGTTTATGGTAAACCATTAATAAAATATCATTTAATTTTCCAACCCAACAACTGTAATATCCCCAGCAACAATAATCTTACAGTACACTCATTCTGTATTTCAACAACATACCAGAACTAGCTCAAGAAAAAATAAACGTTGAAACTTTCTCGCAGCTCAAATTTGACTACGAATAATTCTGTTGAATCCTTATCCACTTTACAGGATAAGGTTCGCGACTCATCATCTAATTAACATACATGACTCCTCTATCAATTCAGAACGGTCAATGTGTATATATTGAAGTGAGCCCACAGTTTAGTAAAATTGTTGTTCCAGGCTCTGGTGGACGTATTGCGGGAGCTAAAGTGGCGTTCGTACACAGTGCTTTACGAGAATGAAGAATCCCTCGTGAGGCTACAGGGCGTACTGCAAGCCAGAGAGCCCTCGGATCCACCCATCACCATCCGGCAACTCAGCGACGATGGAGACCACAGGTGGGAAAACTGAAAATAGGCCTGCTACTGCTTTCCATCCTTCTTCTCTTTTTGTGGCAAAGTTGAGCCCCTCTTCTTATTTATTTGTAAATAACCAACTGAAAAACGCTAATGGATGGAAGGATAATATCAAGCACATTTTATCGTATTTACTGAATCATCTAAACCTAATATAGGGTACTAAAACTTCATCGTGAAAGATCTAGTCTTTTTAAAACACTAAGTTACAAACGTAATAAAACTATGCTTGAATGGCTAACGGTTTATGGGCTGTTACTGAATGGTTGAAGAAATATAAACTCTAATTGCGACGCACGAATAAAGAAAACAAATATAAAGGATTGTTAGCCATATAGGACCCAGCTACAAAACAAAAGTCCTAGATTAAACGTTTATCAAGACGAAACTATTGAATAAAACTTCTAACAGAGTACCAGTTGCAAACGAGACATACCCCGAAAAGAATTTAGCAAAAGATCTCCAGCAGTATTTCGGGAGTGAGGTTAGGTAAAAAAAATAATAATAAATTGTTCTAGTAGTTGTCTAAAACTAGAGGAATAGCATCTTTTAAATTGGTCGGCCTCGGTAGCGTAGGTCGAAGGAATGGGTGTTTAGTGTTGTATGTATGTAAAAGTCGTGTCCGTCTTGTAGTGTTCATGCGTCCCTACTTAGTATCTGCATTGTACTGGAGAAATTGAAACTCTAGAAGAGTCGATAATCACGTTGAGCTGGCTGAATGGCCTATGTAGCCGAATGGAAAAAAAACTATTTAATTGATATTCCTCAGTGCGGTCTCATCGAATAATATGCCTCTGATTTAAGGTCCGGTCAAACAGAGCGCCGGAAGCGTGCGCGTGCGAGACAAGAGATGTCGAACTCAGCGCGGGCTGTACAAGGCGATCCAGTGTGAGGAACAAACGTCATGCGAAACGACCGGGTATTTGGCCACAGGTGACCAGCACCAAACTACCGCTTTATCCATCTCGGTCATCATAAAACTGTCTCCAGCATAGTGTTGGAAGTAACTGGGACGTTTTACAGCCTTCGTATTTACCTGTTCTGACCGATTGATGTGTAAAAAACTTTGAGGAGGGTTCAGAGAACCTTGGCACTTTCCGAACTGCATTGGAAGTGTGAACGGAAAACACGTGAAAATAAAATGTCCTAACAACATTCGCTCAAGCTATTTCTGTTGCATTTTTTCCTATAGTTTGTAATATATGCTACCACCCCAATTACGAAGTTAATTAATTTGTAAATATTATTTAGTTAAGTGTAGTTAATTATGATGTAAATATTGATTGTAATAATTTAATTACGAAGCTCGAGAAATCCACAGATTTCCAAACACATTGCCAGTGGGTAGTGTAAGTACATCTTTGAAAAGAAAAAATAGAAATCATTGGTCTGTTGTGAGACACACAGAGAAAGAAACGGAGGAAGATGTGTGTGTGGGAAGGCGCGCTGTAGGTTTTGGATTGCGAGTGTCGCAGTAGCAACATACGAATGTATTAATTATTCGAGAAGTCTCATATAGTCATTGTGTTTTTTTGTATGGAGTGTCTGCGAGCTTTAGTTTGGTTATTAAAATAGTTGACAGTACATGCTAAAAACTGCGCGTTGTGATTTTTTGTAGAATTAGCGATCCGTTGATTGAGCTATTTTATGACGATTGAATATTATAATATTTAAAGAAGTGACCTCTACTCTGTTTACTTGGGTCAAAAGACGACATATTTAGGGCCACGTCGTCATAAGAGCTGCAGAGTTACGAGAAAGTTAATTAGTGGAATATGCTCGTCTTCGATTGGATAAATTTTAGTTGTATGGAGGTTACAAGTTCTACTGGCAGCTGTTGATCCAGATTTAAAGTTAATTGTAGTTGATATTGACAATTACGGTCGGCACAGCGACACTAGCATCATTCAAAATTCCATCATTTATTGCGAATTCGTTCACTGTGAAACAGTTCTATCTTCGAAACCATTGCCTAGTATAGATACCCGGTCTCACATGTATTTGTAGGCAACGAATGTTTCGCGATGCAGACTTAATTAATGCGCCCTTTCCCGACAGAACATGAAAGAAAATATTTAGTAGAGCGCCACGTGTCGTTGAAAATGATATTGGCATATTAGCCCAAAAGCGGCGGTTTAAAAAAAAAAAAAAAAAAAAGAAGCAATGTAGACGGAAATTGAAACTGCAGAATATGTTGTAAAAATGTCAAAAGTGCAAGTAAATAATAATAAGATGCAACAAAATAAATGTAACAAGTAAATAATGGTTATATAAATAATGTAATTAAAATGATAAACGAAGTAAAATGTTTTTAAATAAATAAATTGTAATACAATTGCAGGTTTCTTTCATTTTCGCCGTTCTCAATCCAGGCTTCACTTTTCTTGTTATTTTTATAGTGGGGGTGGCGTGAATGAAATAAATAATTTTTTTCGCGCACCAAATTAATGAATTCGCCAGCTCGACGTGATAGCGCGATATCTGTGTGCACTAACAATCTGATCGCTCCCGCGCTGCCCGCGACTGGATCGCCAGTTCTGCCCACCTTCTGTTTGACAGGGTTGATGAAATACAACGTAATACAGTGCCCCTTACGGGCAGACTTCCATGCACGCGTCCGCTGTCCTCGCTCTGTTTGACCGGACCTTAAAGGTAAAATCGTCTTCGAAACGTATAATACCAAGGTCAATTTCACAACTGGTTTGGGTCTGTTGTAGTTCAATGTACTATTTAACTTCGCAACATCGTCAGCTGACCTATCTCTTGAATTTTCAAATCGTACTACTGAAAACAGAATAACACTGTTGTTCCCACAGAAGGAAAGAGGGTGAGGAATAATGCAGTAAAAGAAACAATATGCCACGTACATATTTCCAACACAGTTAAATTAAGGAAATCACTTCAGCCGATAAGCTGGTTGGATAACTGTTATATCGCGTTGTTCTATAATCGTTTTGCATTTGAATAAACCACAGGTGAGAAAGCTTAAAAATCAACTGAAAATAGGCCTGCTACTGTTTTCAACGTCTCTTCCTTTGTTTGTGGCAAAGTTGGATTTCTCCTCTTCTTTATTTGTAAATAAAGTACTAATTTTAACCTACAGGAAAACGCTAATCCACGACAAAAAAACATCACAGTATTTCCAAATAATAGTCTCTTATAGTAGCACTTATAGTCAACGCAATCGAACGGGTTCTCGACTGACAAATTTCATTTTCTTTGATTCAAGATAACATTGCCGCCTCAAGAAAATGCATCGCACATTTGATGGCAGGGCTATTCCCGAACAACAGAAACCAAAATTGTAATATAAGCTATTACAGATATAACTATAAACAACCTGTATAAAGTCAAGACTAAAGTGCACAAAGCTTCCTCAATACTGTAGCAGTTAATTCAAAATATAATGTCTGGCTGGCTTTAAACAAACCTACCAAAAGTCATGTTACATTTCTTCGGAGAGTAACGGTGATTAAGAACAATAATAATAATAACATATAGCAAAGTGACAACCAGATTGAGGAAGTCTAGCCAATAAGATTCAGTAATTCTCAATATTTAGCCTTCGTTTAATCTGCCGAGCTTCAAATTCAAATCGTTAAGGATTTCATAATTTTCAAACTATATCAAATGCCGGCAAGAGAAAGCGTACATGCTTCGATTTAATTATTTAGCAAGTTCAGATTTTTAACGCAAAACCCTCGAGCTTCGCACATTTAAGAAGCAGGGTTGTCTGCTTCCTGTAACGTTTCTCAGTGTCTTAAGTGACTAGAAACCAGCTACATCGTAAAATCGTTAAATGTAAAAATTGAATGCCGCATCCGTATAGAAAATTTTGTTTAAGTTAACTTTTTTATTGTTTCAGATGATACAGTGTGTGATTCAATACACTATGTAAACAAAATTTTGCTTGTGGGAAATTGTTTTTAGGGAAATGCCATCGATTTTTCTTAATATTAGGAAAATGCATTTATTTAGAACAATGAATGCTCGTTTACATATACCCATGAAACAAAACAAAATAAATTCTTAAATACAACCTTTGAAAAAATGTAAATGCAGTAAATATATATTACAAAAGTTAACAAGTACACGAAAATGTGCTTAAAAATGTGTTGTCTTCCTACATTTAATCTTATACGTCACATCACTCTCTTGATCAGTCCCCAGATATAATCACCAAGCATTCGTTCATTATACTGTCCCTGGTACCTTTCTTTCAAACAATTGGAAGTCCTGATGTAACCTTTCGCCCTGTTCCTCTGAATATGCACCCATATGAGACTTAAAAACATCTAGATGTGAGTGACATGCAGCTTTAGAGATATTCTGCACCCCATTGCTTTGTAGTTCTTCAAAAGACCCTCTGCCACATCCCTGCAACTTTCCATTCTGTGATTACCTAGGAAACCATTCACAACATCCCCGAAGCTAAACAGTCTGAAAATGTCTGCCTGTTTCCCTGCTATCCCAAACACAGAGAAAGCAGGGATTTTTTGTGTTTCCTCCTTGTAATCCCATCAGAAATGCAATCATTCTGAATTCACCAATTACTTCCCACTGATATGCAGCATATTTTACCACCTGAAGGAGATGTTGAACCCTTCAGTATTCTTCCCTTAGGTGAGCCGCATGAGCGATAGGAATTGAGGGATACTTATTTCTATTATGGAGGAGAACAGCTTTCAGACTCTTGCAGGAGCTATCAATGAAGAATCGCCAGTCCTTTGGATCAAAGTTAAACTCTATTTCTTTGAAAAGGCATAGCACAACTTGTCGGTCAGACGCCGCACACATAACAAAAAACAGTCTGAATTATGCTTACAGCAACGGGAAGACGCCATTATTCATTAATAACGTCAATCTGAAACTGATTACATACAGTAGAACCGTCCATTCATCCCATATATAAAGTGTTCTTAGCTAATATAATTTGAACCAATTAATTTCATATTATTGGGCATAAAAAGCAAATAAATGATTATATAAAAGGAATCTTCAGTGTAGTTTAGTTGTGACCTGATTCATCCAAAACAAGCATAACATTTACTTTAACAAGCAAAAAATAATTTTTTTAATATATATTGTGTTATCTAACGTAGGTTCCATTCTTTTAAAGCGGTTAATCTGATCTGATATTTTATATTGTAGGCATCTGATCAACTTTATGTTCTATTCAATCCTCATCGGGATTTATACAGTATATACTTGGTGTTTTTTTACCCCAAGTGTCCAAAGGAAAGGACGTCGGGCAAAGAAAAACCTCCGTATCAGAAGCCGCAACTGAACTTGTGTACAAACATTAAGATGGCCATACACCATCGCTCCATTTGGACAAATGGAGCGACGCCACTCCATTATCGTGTCGTCTGTGGGGAAACTGATGCGGATGACGTGGACTGACAGGATTATTTGGATATCCGGTCAGTCCAATATCCATCAGTTTCGTCCATCATGCCCTCAAGCCGACTGACGGTGTGTGGGGATAACCGTGTGGAGCGACATCAGATCATCACTGCAGTCGGCTCGTGTATGACGAAACCGCGGTTCAAACAGTTCTCATTCTGTCGCCGACCACCGACCAGACAACATCAGTGCCTTGAGTGGACTATGCAAACATTTAATTTAATTTAATTGCAATTGAGCACAGGCTCCGGTGGCAATTTCCCTACACACCCATCTTCCCCCTATCCTGCACCTACTTTTTAGTTTTGAATCTTCTATTGAAATTTTTGTTTTGCTACTAGTTAAATATTATTTTGGATGTAGAATTGAAATAATACGGTTTTAAATATTATTAATTAACAATAAGAACGATATTATTATTAATAATAATAATGTCGTCTCAATAAGACTTTGTGCTGCAGATTATTGAGAAGTATCATGATTTACTATGCTTGTAGGATCTCTAATCCTGATTGCCATGACAAAATATATATAAATATGGCAATAGATCAATTGCTAATATTATTTAACAATAAAGTCATAAATGCGAACAGAGAAACGGTGTTGAAAAAAAAAAGATAATTCTTTGCGGTCTTCTTTTTAAAAAGATAGTAGTATGATAAGAGTAATTTTATCTGAGCCTACTTGTTTAAATATGTTGTTTTACAACATGTGACGTACCTGCCACTACTTTCAGCCTACTAAATTACTTAAATTTAATAAATCTGTTTTATTATAATTTTGTAGAGGAGAAGGTGGTAATATGGACCCCCATTTTGTTTTTGTATTATAAAATGAATATTATTAATCAAAAATAGGGGTGATTAGCACAGTTACAATCTGGTGTTAGTTACGGAACATATTATAATAGGTAGAGGCGTCTAAAACCACATTTTATATTTTTAAAAATTCGATTTTCAAAAGTCAACACATTCTTCAAAAAACGGGATGTGCAGTTAATATGGCCCCCATAGTGTTCGTAATACGGACCCCCTTATTAATGTAAGGAAATATTGGAGAATAAATTATTACAACTGCTTTGTGACAAAAAAAACCAAGTTTATTATACATAAGTAAATATAAGTAGATATAGTAAATATGAGGAGATATAAAAAAATGAAATATAGATCACAATATGGAAAAAAATGAACCACAGAAATCGGAGACATACGGCTCTGCCTCTGCACATTTGTTATAAGAGAACACAGTAGGCACTGGACTCATAATTCCCCGCGGATGTTATTGGAGAAGTTAACATAAAAAAAAGACATCATGCGCCTTCTTGATTTGATTGAGGCTTTCCAATTGGGATGTCAAAAATAGATTCACTGGAGCAAGTGGAGAGCTGCGTCCCAGCATCATCATCGTCACTGCTGTCATCTGGGGGTTGGTGTTTAGGGTTGATCTACTTTCATTTCCCACATCCATGACCCAGAATCCATTCACAGCGTTTAATCCTATGGTACATAATAGGCACACCTTTCCACTAAGGGACGCTATATCGTAAGGTCCAACAGGTCTTTTTTCATGGAGCATCCATTGTCTGATGTTTTCGCTGTAATGGGTCTTCAGGGCTCCCATGAAAGTTCGGTCTAACGGTTGCAATTTATGCATTGTGTGGGATGGTAAGCACAAAATCGTGATGTAATTCTTCCTCAATAAGTGTATCACTTCGATGTTTCTTGTGTGAGAAAACTGGCCGTCAAGGATAAGTAGTATAGGCGAGTTTTATCAACAAAATGAGCCAACCAGTCATTGAACAAATTTGCTTGAACCCATCCAGATGTATGAGCTCTTCCAATAGACCCAGGAGGGACTCCTTTTATAGGGAGATTCGACATGTTTGTTCTCAGGAAAATGGACATCGGGGGACAGAAGATCCTCCTGCACTCATTGAACAGATGACTGTTATCAAAGATCCACGTTCTGTATTTGATGTTTACCTTTACTGGCAATTAGCTGTGGTATCTTGGTCTCAACTATACTGCAAATACGGGAGTAAAACCTTTCGCACGAGCATATGATAATCCATTTGGTTTTCGGATTGACAACTCGTCTAACGAAATGGTCTAGCCAAGCCCTGTCAGTAACTTCATTTCTAGAGTTGGTTTTAATGCCATTTCTAACTGCCAGTTGGTATGCCATTCAGCAAACATCCAAGCGAGTGAAAACGTAATATTTTGCTTCCATATACTGCAAGCTATTTCATTTTCTAGTGCTTCAGGCAGAGCTGGCTTTTCTTCCTAGTTTCTTTGTGGTGATCTCAGCTTCCTGAAATGTACTAGCCTCTTTTAGATATCTTCGCAAGGTTATCTTCGGCACCTCAAAATGTTTCGAAGTCTTTTTGACCACCCATTTTTTCAATCACAGAAGATATTGCTTCTCTCATCTTATTGCCTTCTACTGATCAGTTTTGGTGTCAAGATGGCTCAAGGCATCAGAAAAATTAATTAACCACAAATATTGAAGCTGCTTGTAATATGGACCCTGGAGTCCATTTTACCATCACCTAAGGGGGCCATATTGCAGACATGAACATATTAGAAAAAAGTAACTATAGGATAAAAACTAAAATCCCCAGAACTTTCTAGTCTGTGTTAAACTGTTGGCAATAAATAGCCTCTAAATCATATGCATGGTACCTAGAACTAAGTATTTATCAGTCATGGTAGGTTAAAATCAAGAAATTTACATACCTTTCAAAGTTTTCAAAATCATAACACAATTCACCTCACAACTACTCAGTGACTACGCCGAATGGCTTCCATCGTTCCTACCAGCCAGTTAGTATACTAGTGGACTAGTTCCAGTGTACTCCACTAGATTTCAGCACATTGTTATTAAAATACGGAGGGGGGCCATATAATATGCAGGGGCCATATTACCACCTTCTCCTTTAGTATTTTTAAAAGTCACAGAGCTTATTTTTTTTATAATTTCGCACTTTTTTTGACGTTTATTTATTCTCAGCATTTGTATTCAGTATTCGACAGTATGAATATCCTTTAAAATTAATTCGGGCTCATTTTATTTAGTACTTGCCATAACTAAATTGTTGTATAGCAAATTGATAATCTATTGTTGATTGCTTTGCCTAGTTTTTCATTGTCGTGGCTGACTGGAGTGATGGTGTATGTGCTACGCTTTTGGATGTCATCCGTACGGATGACATCCAAATGGAGCGATCGTGTGTGGCCACCTTGCCACCTTTACAAAAACTCTTTACGTTCACGATCCCCTTCGCAATACTTCTTTAGGACTATATATCTTAGGTTCACTTATACTCATTTTTATGTTCCAATTTTATTGCGTGCGTTCTCTTTCTAGGATGCTACTACCCCTGTGTTGTGTTCAAATGCATCATTGTCAAAACAAATAATGAACAATATTTTTTTTATGGTAGTGTCCCAGTTATGTAACCCATGTTCCTGTAGTGCTCCCGTCCGCTTGACGCAGGCCGCTCCTGAAGGAAATCAAACATTCTTCGGAGACGCACATTATCCTCGACTGTGACGCTGACATCATCCTGGATGTTCTGCACCAGGCAAACGAGGTGCGTCTTATGGGCGTCTACCAGTCCTACTTCATCACCTCCCTGGTAAGTGTGCTTACATCTTCTGAACTAAGTTCATTACTTGGGAACCGGTCTATTCAAATGCAACCTTATATCGGTTTCTTAAAAGGTGACATATCGATAGGACCTACTCGTCGAAGAATGCAACTAGACTATATGTAATCGACTTGAAGGAGCAGTTTAGTTATTGAACCACACACATAATAAAATTTACCGGCTGTAGCAGGCCAAAAACAAAAAATAAATTAGACCTTGCTGCTGCACAAGGGATAAGAGTTTAAAAAAATCGGGCAAGTGCCAGACGCGCATCGTACATTAAGAATGGCCATCCAATGGACGCACATTCGCATGAAAAATGTCACACAAATACGCCTGTATACACGCGAACGGATCGCTCCAATCCAGACACAGGGAATATAATGCGACTCCGCCCACTATGAGCGATTGATTCGCACGAACATACGCGAAGGCGATGAGATCCGAAATAGTTTGGATTTGTTCTTGTGAACACGAAGTTCCCGCGATGGATATTGAGAAACTGATTGTTCTTGTTGAAGAAATAGTCTCTTCGTGTGATGAAAAATTACCCTAATACCGCTAGAAGAATATTCAAATGAAGGTACTGGAGGAAACTGAAGTTGAAAGTGAATCTACCATGTAATTTATGATAATATTTATAAATTTATTTGATTTTTTTATTTATGGCTTTACGCCTCGTCGTCGTCGAGGTCATTAGAGGCGGGATAGGAGTGAGGACAAGGAACGAGAAGGAATTCTGACATGGCCTTTTGAAGGAAGCATCCCGGCGTTCGCCTAAATGGGAAATCATGGAAAACCCCAATCTGGATGCCAGAACAGGGATTCGAAACGCCATCCTCCCGAATGCGAGGCCAGAGCTTTTACGCTCACCCAATACGCTCGATATTTGAAAGAAATACAAAATTAATTACCTACTATTTTTATATAGAAAAGATAACTGAAGCTTATATAGGCATCGCAGAATCTTCCAGAGAAATGTAAAGGCACCAACAGACCTTTATCGAAAACAAACAATCATAGAAACAATACTTATTGTACAAAACAATTATAACTAACATGAAATTTACTTGATACCATCCGGAAACTTTTTAAATGAAATGAGAAATTATATATAAGCATAAAATAGCATATCTACGAATCAAACACTTTCAAACATTCAAAATCTCACGCGAAACATTATGGCTCGCAGTCTGCTAATATTACATGGGGGTGTAAGGGTTTGGGAGAGGCTATACTAGTCTTTTACAACCAAATGTCAACCTCTCCTTCACGTGGTGCACCCTGTTTGCACGGACGAGGCTCTGGCGACTGAAAGATTCCCGGTATAAGGAATCATCCACTGCTTGCCAACAGCCTCCGAAAGGAGGGCGAAAGAGCGGGGAGCTGTTCAGGGCACCCTCTTGCCCTTGCGGTTGGAAACGGACCCTAAAGGCGGATGAATCAGAATAGATCAACGGCATGGGGATGCAAAAGGCAACGGGAAACCACTGCATTAAAGACCCAAAGGGTAATCCTCTCAAATTACATATATAATGATGGCTTCTTCCTGGGTAAAATATTCCGGAGGTAAAATAGTCCCCCAATCGGATTTCCGGGTTGGGACTGCTCAGGGAGGAGTCATCAGAATGGATAGAAACATTCTACGAGTCGGAGCGTGGAATGTTAGAAGTATGAATAGGGCAGGTAGGTTAGAAAACTTAAAAAGGGAGATGGAATAACTTAAGTTAGATGTTGTTGGGATTAGTGAGATTAAATGGAAGGACGCACAGGATTTCTGGTATGGGGAACACAGGATAATTAGCACACAAGCTGTCAATGGAGTCACTGGTGTAGGATTTGTAATGAACAAGAGAGTAGGGAAAGGTGTGAGTTATTATGAACAGTTTACTGACAGGATTATTTTGATGAGGTTAGAAACTAAGCCCTTCCCAACCACATTAGTACAAGTATATATGCCAACGCCACAGGAAGATGACGAAGAAATAGAAAAAATATACGCTGAAATTGAAGAATTAATCCAAAATGTGAAGAGAGAGGAAAATCTAATAATCATGAATGATTGGAATGCAATAGTGGGAGAAGGAAAAGAGGGGAATACTGTAGGACGTTTTGGTCTAGGAGAAAGAAATGTGCGAGGAAGCAGGTTGCTAGAATTTTGTGAAAGATATAAGCTAGAACCATGCAAGAAGAATATACACCTGGAAACGTCCTGAGGATACAGGCAGATATCAGCTAGATTATATCATGGTCAAACAGAGATTCAGGAATCAAGTCCTAGACTGTAAAGCGTACCCAGGAGCAGACATAGACTCGGACCATAATTTGATAATAATGGAGTGCAGGCTGCAATTTAAGCGCATAAGGAAGCAGCATAAGCAGAACAGACTGGAAGTGAATAAACTGAAACAATCTAGCACGAGAGAAAAATTTGAAGAAATGGTAGACTTAGGTCTAAGAGATAAATCTGAAAGGAGCTCAACCGAAGAAGAATGGAATAGAAGCAAAGTGTGAAGAAGTAGAAAAGGAAATGGTCGTAGGTAAAGTAGATGTTGCTTACAGAAAGATCAAACAGAATTTTGGAGAAATGAAGAAAAGAGGTGTGAAAATTAAAGCTGCCGATGGGAAACCTCTTTCAAGTTCAGAAGATAGAGCTAACCGATGGAATGAATACATTGAGAAACTGTATGTTGGGGACGACTTGAACAATAGTGTAATGGAAAAGGAAGGCGATGTCGACATAGATGACTTAGGAGATCCTGTTTTGAGGACAGGATTTAATATAGCTCTGAATGACTTGAAAGCAAATAAGGCAGTTGGAATTGATGAGATCCCTGCAGAACTTCTTAAATCTCTAGGAGAGGAAGGAATCGAAAGATTTTCAAGCTGATATCAAAAAGTTCAGGAGAAATTCCAACTGATTTTAATAAAAAAAATATCATCTTCACACTTCCAAAGAGAGCACAAGCCGACAAATTTGAGAATTATCGTACCATTAGTCTAACATCACATGCTTCAAAATTACCGACCAGAATAATATACAGAAGGATGGAAAAGATAGTAGAAGAGTTAGTAGGTGAAGATCAGTTTGGGTTTAGGAAAAATCGTGGTACAAGGGAAGCAATTCTGTCTTTAAGATTAATACTTGAAGGGCGGATCAAGAAAAACAAAGATACTTTTATGGCATTTGTTGATTTAGAAAAAGCTTTTGATAATGTTAGGTGGGACAAGATGTTCAAAATTTTAAAGAAGTCAGGTCTAAAGTATCGAGATAGAAGAATACTCTATAAACTATATAAGAATCAAGTGGCTATAATAAAAGTAGAGAATCATGAGAGACATGCATCAGTTAAAAAGGGTGTGAGACTAGGTTGTAGGCTATCCCCGTTAATAATCAACTTGTATGTAGAAGAAGCAATAAAGAAAGTTAATAATACATCATGACCTTTCGCTATCAAGAAGAATTCAGTTTAAAACATTCAACTATCTAATGTAAGTAAAATTATGGAGATTATCTCTATCAACACAAAATTAAATTTGCTCTCATTCTATAAATGCTACTTTCTATTGTTATAGGATGCACGCTTGTATTTTGCAACTGCATATTTGATTATATTATAAAATAAATGCAAACCATCTGATGATGAACAATTTGTTCGAAACCGGTAATGGTTAATAAATACACAACATCAAACAAACTGTGACTGGTTGCTGTTTTTAAAATCAAGAAATTTTATATCACAGTCGCTGAGTTCCAATAATCCATCATGGATAAAATATTATATATATATATATATATATACACAACTGTTTAATTGAAACGTGCTCAGTTTGAAGATTGAATTTATATGTGCAAGAGTATTCTAATGTAACTCATCACTGAACTTGAAGCTGTAGGTAGGATTGATAAATAGATTCTTCACTTGCGTTTTTTAACCCGGAGTTCTCCTCAGAATTTCAAGCTCTGCAAGTAAAGAAAATAATTTAAGTTGTTTGTATTAAAGATAGTCTATGATTATTAGTTATTCAATATAAATAAACCTGTGACTTGTCTCAATGTTTATGTCTCAATTTCTCAATTACACAAAGTAATCCCGCTCCCTCGGATTATAATTGACTAGATAGCAATATATTTTTAATAATAATTGAATTTAAAGAATAAAAGAAGATACAGTTAACCGGTACACGTCAGTATATTCGATATATTGTTACGTTCAGTTAATCGGAAGCTACCCCACCAATCGAAAGTTCTTCGTAGCCATACAAGGACAAAGATCTGGCCTACATTCAATCCCGGTGGGATTTCCTCAAGGATCACCACTCGCACCAATCCTTTTCTGCGGGTATGTCAACGACGCACCAGTAGCACCGCGGGCCAAAATGGCACAATTTACCGTCTACACCACAGTATACGTCACGGGAAGCAAACATGATGTTACCATGAACAGGTTACAGCGGATCCTCCATCTACTTGACAAGTGGTGTCGAATAAACAAAATTAAAGTAAACCCCACAAAATGTGTAGCGATTTATTTCACTAAAAAACGGCCAGCACTTACCAAAAAGCTGAAAATTATGGGCCAAGAACTTGAGTGCCAAAGGCCGACAAAATATTTGGGCATCACGCTAGACTCCAAACAGCTCATCCGGGAACACATCCTGGACAGGAGAAGACAGGGCATGGCTATCATACAGAACCTATTTCCGATATTCAATAGTAGGGAACTAACGACCACAACAAAATTACGCATATACAAAACCGTCAGCCGTCCCTTCATCCTGTATGGATGCCAGGTGTGGAGGACAGCAGCAAACTCACGCACCGAGACTCACATCAACTGCATTCATCCACAATGAGACCAACACAGAAACCATCCGAACAGAAATCTTTCGCCAAACTGAAAAGTTTCGCGAAAGAAAAATTCAGAGAAACCGATGAGAGGCTCCATACCATTGGCACCACGATGCCCAGGCACTGGCATTCTCACCGAGTACCATTAAGCATTATATATCAGCCGGAATAACACTGATATGATTATAAGGAAACTGCAGGGGGTTTTCACATGAGGTCGAACTAGACGACCATAGATGTTTTCCCCTCAAAGCCCAAATAAAAAGTCCCCAAAACAACCCTATCCTATACAAAGTGACACATATCAGTAGAGCTACCTAGGTAGCGGGACATGCACAAACAAACACGCCGTTGAGGCAGCGACACATAAAAAAAAGTGATATTAACCATTACAACACTAAGTTACGCTGATTTTAAATCTATATAATCACTCGCTTGATCTAGCTAGGATGGACAGCTGACACGAATCACTGATGTTCATCTGGAGAACTTTTTGTGAGTAGCCACTACTCCTTTCGACATCAGCACTGATTCACTTAGTTCTGCCAAAAAAACTCAAAAGTTGTATTAAAATAATTATATTTTTAATGTTTCATTAAATGTGTATAATTCAATTATAGTGTTTTTTCCTTCATAAAAATACTAAAGCATTTTTCCCAAGAAAGTAGAACGTGCGGGGCCCGGCTGCTGAAAAGTTCGTCATCATTGATCTAGTGCTAACTAAAACTTGCGTATGTTAGAGATTCCTAATACACCAGAAATATGGAAAGCGGTTGCCGATGAGTTTGAGCTACAATGGAATTTTACGCACTGTCTTGGCGCTAGAGACGGGAAACATGTAGCTATGAAGAAAACAAATGGCTCTGGATTCTTTTATTATAACTAAAAATACTTCTTCAGTATTGTTCTACTTGGAGTAGTAATCGCGAATTACGAGTTTTTAATGATTGGCGTTGGAACGAATAGTCGTGCATCTCATGATGATGTTCTTAACTACTCCAAATTTGGAGATATATTTCGATCTAATAGCTTGTCAATCCCATCTCAAGTATTTTCACCAAACAATAATTAGCTTGCACCGTTTGATTTTGACTGCGACGATGCTTTTGAAATGTCTCAGAATTTGTTGAAGCCTTACAGTCAAGCAGGATTAACTTGCGGATTGTTAAACTATTGACCGAACATAATGAGGCATTTATTTTGAGCAACCAAATAGCACCAGTTACATATTTAAAATCCATTGTTTGCAACGTAGATTCTTTTCGGCAATCCAAAACTGTTGCTGCGAAATGTTAAATTCACAGATTTTTTAAAATTATTATTATGTTATTTTAATATAACTGCACAGCCTTTTAATAATAACAAGATAAAAGTTTCGAACAGCCGCCCCCATAACTCACATGGTAAATCGTCTGAATGCGGCCCGGGCGATCGGTGTTTGATCCCCGATGAAGCCAAAGACGAAGTTGAACGTCCGGAACGGCTCCCCAGGCCCACTCAGCCTGCTGTCCACTAAGTACCGTGAAAGAAACTCCGCTGGAAGGTAAAGAGAGGCCATAGCGTGGCGCTGACCCCACCCATCCTTCATGTTCCTGGGAGAAGTGGTAGGTCCCGTAAAACCCTTGTTACCGAACATAGGCACAATAACAGGACTATCAGACGTTAGGAAAATCCCGGGCATGTTTTACTATTTAAATTTAAGTCCGGTGTCCAGATTTTGCGATACTGTGGAAGGATGCCTGTCTTATTTTTCATTAAAAACTTAATAAACCTACATGTAAGACAATCACACTGTTAAAGTATTGTTAATATAACAGTGAAAACCGTTCAGCATATTGTTACTGTTTACTCATCTGTTTGTTGCACACTTCGTAATATTTAATCATTCCATCCTTTGATAAATTGGGAAATTACTTAATCCACTGCCTAATTAAAGACGATTTGGAGATCGGTACGTTGATCATACTGGTGCTTTATGAGAACACAAGGCTGACTGCAGCCTCTGTGCAACAAATAGCAAACAAGGACTGAGTGACAATAACCCTGTAAATGTTCATTTGAATTATTGGAAATCAACACCTACCAAGATATTTGTGTTTTTCTGAGTAAAACGTTTTTTTTGATATTCGAAAGAAAACACAAAATAGGCAAAAATAGGTTCTAAGGACAATTTAAACATTTTTATACACTATAAAATCACAAATGACGGCCATAAATCGTATCTATATGATATTATTCTAATGTATTTCAATGAGAGACAAAATTGGTTTTTGCCTAACATCCGAGGTCTACTTACAACGTATACAGTATTTACCGAGGGACAGGGCAAGAATAAAAATCATTTCAAGATGGAACAAATATGCGCCACGGATTCACTCTACTTTCAAGAAAAAATTTCCACTATTCCACAACGCCGTAATGTAAACGGAGTAAATACTGCCGAATTCGTTCGATAGCCTCGTTTGGCGAACGTGTGCAATTTAAGGCATCGTTTTTCTCGTTACAAACCTGCTTTCTTCAAGATGAAGTTCGATGCCTAAAACTTGATTGTAATACGGAACTGATACCGGCCCGCGTATATGTATTTTGAAATAAACTGTTTAAGTGTGATCTTTTGAAATCATGTGAACGTTATTTCGTAGTAACCTTTTAGTGACAGACATTTCAATTAGTAATCCTAATGAATTTCCCGGATCCCGGCCATATTGACTTTCGAATCTGTAGTAAACCTTACCCAGAATCCATCAGTATTACCGGAACGTTCCCTCCACGGTCTAAACTATTCCGACAATCTCTGATAAGTCTTCAAGTGATTACAGAATACTGAACAGTGTGGGTTAACGGCTGTAACCATATTATACATCCACGATTCATATTTATTTTCCTTGCACGTATAAGTTTCACTCTTTGGATACAAGAACAAGGATATTCGATATATTTTTGTTCGCGACTGTATTTTGACTCCCAACGAGATTAGTTCATTGAGAGAATGTTAACAAATGTTGGACTATATTGGGGATTAGTCTTTGATCTTTAATGCTAGAAATGGATTTATGCAATATACAGAAACTTTAGTTAGAGCACAGCACCAACATAGTGCGACACAACGCAACTTAGTACAACAAGAGTCAACTTTTTGTGTTGCAATGTGTCGCAGTTGCTTTTGCATAATGTTACTGCGGTGTGAACGCGTCTTTATTTTATCCACGTTGTCACCGGCGGTACATTAGTCAAAACTCTATCAAAAGTCGAAAAATGTTTTTTGCGTAAACCTATTTCGACTGGGAACAGTTGCTGTTTTAGTGATGGAGGACACGTCGAAATAATACCGCCGTAACAGAAACCTTGTATGGCAACGTGGCCAAAAAGAAGACTACTCTATTGACTGTATTAGGGGTGTTACGAATATTTGAATCCGCATCCGCAAATGCGGAATATTCGCATTAATTCAGACATCTGCATCCGCATTCACATCCGCATCAATCAATGCGGAGTTTTTACGGATGCAAATTCACATCAACAAGTAACTACATGTAAAGATGCCATGATGTTAGGTTCATCGAGCGAAGATGAAGGTGAAGGAGAACCGGACAACAGTAGCCCCGATGCTCTTCTCCGCAAAGAATTAGTTATTTATCGTAACAAAAAAAGACTGGATTTAGATGAAAATCCACTTAATTGGTGGAAAGTTAACCGTTGTGAATTTAAAATTCTCTCCAAATTAGCATGCAGATATTTATCACCTCCACCAGCCAATGTTCCCAGCGAACAACTATTTAGTGGAGCTGGGTTAATATATAATCCACTCAGAAACAGTTTGAAAGCTGAGAAAGCTTCAATATTGCTATTTATTAAATAGAACTCACCAATTTTTAAGTTTAATTATTAAACAAAGATTTTTTATTATGAAATTCGAAGCTTAAAATTCTGTTAAAACTTGTGTAATTTTTTTCTAAAAATATGATTAAATAAATAAAAAGCTAAAATTAAACTGATTTTCAGTTATTTATGCATTTAAAATTTAAATAATTATCCTTTTAAAATCCCAAAATCCGCATCCGCATCGAATCCGCATCCGCGGATGTGAACTTCTAATAATCCGCATCCGCATCTGCATCCGCGGATGTCTAAATTTTTACATCCGTAACAATCCTGGACTGTATAGCCTACCGTAAAAAGGTTGGCTTTGAAGGGCGTAAATCCAACAGAAAATAAAACGACTGCCAGTAATACGTAAAACGAAACACAAAATTATCCAAATCACCAGACCAGTCAGTAGACCAGCCAGTCTGATTTAAAATATGTTAAAACAACAGTTGTTGTTATTATTATGGATTTAAAGCGCATCGGCATCGTAGTTATTAACGCCCTACAAGGGACCAGTATGGCAACGAGTAT
This sequence comes from Vandiemenella viatica, assembly GCA_031002005.1. Classification (NCBI taxonomy): domain Eukaryota; kingdom Metazoa; phylum Arthropoda; class Insecta; order Orthoptera; family Morabidae; genus Vandiemenella; species Vandiemenella viatica. Next base: position 58,221,711 of record JARYHS010008074.1, read on the forward strand.
AAAATTAGACTGAATTACTGTACGTATGGCCGACTGAAAAGAGGTTGCCGACACAAGCAGAAAATAAAATTCTAAAACACTGGCTGCAAACGGGCCTAACAACGTGAAACTTTATATATAATGATTAGTCGGCTCTAAAAGGCCAACCAGATTAAATAAACGTTAAAGCAACAAAATGTCTGGCAGGCTTTAGAAGGGGTAGTCAGTAATAATAAAAAAAAGAACAGACTCAACAAAATACACAGTAGATGGATTCGTAACTGTAAGTCCGTAAGTCCGCCTAACACACTGAAATTGAAATTTTCGCTACGTTGCCACTATCATTATTTAAAACGTTGAAGAGATTATTCCCTAGACCGACATCTGATCTTAAAACAAGATATAAAACACAATCTGTTAAAATGTGGCACGCTGTTAAGGTAAGCCACATGCTTCACATTCTGATATGTGACTTATCCTTGTGCGGAGGCGAGTAAGGAAAACCTCATCCCACCTCGCCCGCTGGAAAGAGCTGCTCCACGGCTGAAAGGTCGGTTTGACCAGCCGGAGCTCATTATGCTCGACTTCCAGCTACTAATTATGCCGAGGCAAGGTGAGAGTTTGGAACCGAAACAAAGTCAATCCTGACCATCCTGCACAGTAAATTTGCAGTTTCATCTGCTGCCTCTTTTACCCCTGATTCCCATTTGGCTAAGAAAACCTGCAGAATTCATTTCGACTAGAACAGAGGGTCGCAGATAACATAATTATGTATTCGCGGCTGAAAATTTCATTATTGGTGGATCCGAAACTAACGTTATTGGAATTTTCACAACTGTATGCCTATTTATTTTTTATCTGTCAGAACGGAATACCATAACCTATGTCTTATTGCAACCTTAATGGGTGAACACTTGTTGTTTGACGAAAGCCGCCGGGTTGCAAACGACTCTCTGGTTTTCAAGAAATCCGGTTTCGCAACTCGTGTTACTCTTTAGATTTCTTGCCGGAATTTTGGCGTTCGTCACGATACAGTATTTTTTTTTTTTTAGTGAATAACGCATGTTCTTTAAACTGCTCGGTTTGTTAAGGATTTATTATATCGACTAAAATAAAAATTAAGCTGGAAACGGTCATTTCATGACTTAAAAGTAAATATAGAAATGCTTGAAGTTTACGTCTTGGTAAGTAGTTTCTTTTAATATCAATGAATTAACTGTACCATGAAGCAACAAACCAGAGACAAGCGAGGGAGATGTAAACCACCGATATTCTCTTGCAAAAGACACTGGCAGCAGTCCACCAAACTGATGGAAGACCTACAACAACTAGGCATAAACCTCCCAACAAAAATCTTGAACCTTTTAGCTATGGAAGACCAAAGAGTACAAGGCCATTGTAACGTTTATAGAAACAACCAAATAAAAATATAAACCAGCCCGAGTTATAAGTGTGATGAACATTGTATTGTTACCCATATAGCAAAATACTTGTATAACAAAATATTTGTATTATCTTGAAATGTTTGTACTACTTTGAAATGTCGTTATAGCGAAATACTTGTACTACTTTGAGATGTGTGTAATTCTTTGAAATGCCTGTATAGAAAAATACTTGTATTACTTTGAAATGTTTGTATTACTCTGAAATGTTTGTATTGTTCTGAAATGTTTCTATAGCAAAATACTTTACTATACTATATACATTACTTTAAAATGTATGTATTACTCTGAAATGTTTGCAATACAACGTAAAAGCTGGCTGTATGGTCCTGGAACCAAGTGCCAATATTTTTTTTTTTTTTTTTTTTTTTTTTTTTTAAAGGAAAAAAACTAATTCTATGGCTTCACCTCACTATCATCCCGCCCCGTTGGCTTGTCAGATGCGCCACCATATATGGTGTTCGGCGCTGACACGGTGTGACATTACAGTTACCTTCCGCCGCTTCAAAGTAGTATCTCTGGAGCGGAGAGCTACATTATTTTCTAAAGTCAGTCGCCCGCTAGTAATGGTCGTGCGCGGATTGTCGCAGACAGCTGATCGCGTACCGCGGCTCACATATTGTAGGCATTAGCCGATATAGGTTCGGTATGATGTGTTTTCCTATCTTTAACTGTGTGTAAGAAGAAGTTTATGTCTCAAATAAGAACTGTGGTTATAAAATTGAGTGTTCGAACAGTATATAAATGAACAGTGAAAGCCGAGTTGTGTTGGTGTATGATTTAGCGGGAAGAAGATACGAACTGTAATTTTCCTTTTATCACAAGAATTCTGTAATCTTTTGGATAAGAAGTTTCGATAGCTATATTTCGAAATTTGATGGTGGCCAAACCGTTCGCATGTGTTTGACGTGTTTTAAGTAATAAACTTGCTATGAACGTAATTGCTCTTCTTCATGTTGCTTAGTGAATTTTATTAATTATTCTCCTAATTACTTCTGGGGACGGTTTTGGTTTCACTGTCTCGACCGTGTACTCGAACTATAATTAATTCTTAATAAATAAATGTCTTAAACTACTTGAAGTGATCAGATCAGAATCAAACCATAACTTAAAATTCATATCCATCAACGAAGACAATAATCTTACAACGGGGTTAGCTGGTTCGACTTCTGGTGGTGGAAGAAATGTTCATCACCAGGACATAGGCGCTATATAGGAGAGGTGGAAGCGCGCAGTTCCTAATCACCAGATTGTGCACTTAATTCCTGGTTAAATTCCAAACGTGTTCCCAGTGCGTGTTGAGTGCGACGCTGTGGATGGCGATTCGTACGACAGAACGGGGCGTTAAGGTTGGCGTTCCCCCCTTCCCCTTAAGTCTTTGCGAAGAGTAGGCCTGAATGTGCCGGCATCTGGTTTCACCCCTCTACCTTCTTTCCTCTCAAATTCGCAACACAAGCAACACTCTGCACCGACAGGCATGCTATCACAGTCGTCCACTACCACACTGGAGAAGGCAACGGAAAATCACCGCAGTTCATCTACCCAGACGTTCTTTGGAGGGGTGAACACAGGGCCGGTGCTAGGAATTTCGGGCCCGGGGTAAATTGGGCGACCTTTTTTTTTAGCTCTACAAACTGGGTGGGGGACAATAGGCGGAGCCTTCGAGTCATGTCCTGAGGGCCCCTACAGTCGGTGATCGGGGCCCCCATCAGCCGGCGGGCCCCGGTACTTTTGACCCGCTTACCCCCCTCTAACGCCGGCCCTGGGTGAACATCACCCATGGTAATCGCCTACGTCCTGACACAGGCAAGACATACATAGAAGAAGAACCTTACTGTTCGTGACATAGCAATGAAACACTAAAAGCTGCATTAACATCATGGATCCAAGATAGCTATCAGAAGAAAGTGCTTGTAAGTGGTGTAATACGTGGGAAAGATAAATGTCTTTACACATATATTAAAGAAAATTACAATGAACATTCAGATAGAGTAGGGTTTCTCAAAGTGGAGTACGATAACCCCAAGGGGTTCGTCAATTGAGCGTATGGGGTTCACGACGATATTTGCGTTATGGTGCCGACTGGGTATCTCAAGAGTGTAATACGCAACATGGTGAACTGAGATTGAAAATGAGCAAAATTGCCCCTAAAATCGGCTCAACCTGCGACAAGAAACAAGACCATCCATCAAGTTCATTAATAACATTCTGCTCTTTGTGACTGTATTACCTTTTTTCTATAAAAATCCTAATTTAAAAAATAATAAGCCAGTTTTTTTACGGAGGTTCGCCATTGTTTTGAAAATTTTCGTAGATGTACGTGTAGATATGAGTTAGAGAATCTCTGGGATAGAGGATTTAAAGCAATCCATAATTGGTTTAATAACTTCAAAGTGCGATAATAACCCAATAACATCAAAATTGCTCTGTAACCTTGAACATAATAATCCTATACAAATTACAACTCCGTGTTCACGGTTTCTGTATTCGCAGCAGGCATATTTACGGAACGTATCCGCCACCAATAAGGAGCTTCGACTGTATATATGTTTCCCACTGTCTCATTGCAGGTCAATAAATCACAGCATATGATGTACCTCACGTCGTGACATATTCTCATATGCTGGAGCTACTTCAGTATAGCTTAGCATTCGGCTGTATATATGCTGCACCTAAAATACTGCTTGCATTATAAGTAGCTCGGTGGAACACTACCTGTATACAGCGACCTACTCCATTAGCCTTCTTAGCCTTAGTTCCTTAAGGCCGCGTTTACAAGATGCTAGTAGGCTGGAACGAGTGTACTGTTTTGTGTGCGTCGCGAGCACTTGATCGTCAATCGCCTAGCGTCAACAGGTTCAAGACAGTCAGTTCATTGAAGATAGTGGACTCGGTTCATGGCAAACTTTTGGCGTGCGAATTCAACAAACAAGATGGCAACAAGTAACTAACCGTGTAAAAACTACTCAAGAAATTGACATTTTTTTTTACATCTTCTCCCTCTAGGCCAACTAAAACGTGTAGTGAAAGCAATAATGAGTGCATTATTGATGAAGATGTTACAAATCAGCAATCGCCAGGGTCATCACCTCAACAAAATTACTTAATTTTAAATACTGGAGTATTTAGTACAGGAAGATTTGATGATTACTGACCTATTTTTTATCGTCTTATCCGTACATTTAAGTAAATATTTTAAAAAATAAAACTTTAATAGTTATAACTGATGTAAACTTAATTTTTCAAAACAAACTTACACTGACATGTTTTTTTCAAAGTATCATAAATAGCTTTCAAAATAGCTTTTAATAAATTTTGAAATTGTAGATTTCGACACTCGATAAAAAATGTAAGAGCGGCCTGTGACTAAATATTGTAATGGGGTTTTGGTTGGGGATTCCCCATTGACTACATAAAATGGAAATTTGGAATTTGACGAGCAAGAATCTCAAGTTTTGTGGGACTACAAAAAAAACAAAACGTGATGTTGCCATGTTTATTCAACAACACCGAAAATCTTTCCATGTGTCTTAATTGCGAACGATTATTTTGATGCGATGAATTGTTATTAAATGTCTATTACTTACACATCGAGAATATGAAAAAGGACGATGGACGTATTTGAATTTATCGAAATTGACACATGTGAATTCTTGATTGTTAAAAGAAAATGAACTATAAATTCCGTGGGATGAGGTAATTCGTTAATAATAATAATATAAAAATATGAAATGTTAGTGTGAGTAGTTTCATCTGTAATGTATTGGTGTTGTATAGTCTCTGATGGTGACGCCATAGTGACGAGCGGGCGATTTGATTCTCAAGTTGTTGTGTTAGTTTGTGTCGTGTTTTTAAGAAATATGGAGTTTGAAATATTGGAGTAGCATATGTTCTCATAAAGATAACAGAGAAGTGTTAAAAACACTTCAAAACTATCGCTTGCTGAAAAGAACCAGTTTGTGTAAAACTAGAAATTGCAGGAATCTTTGCACTTTAGTGAAAGATTTCTGGTCCACTTTTTCAGGTGTCCAAAATGTAAGGCAAAACAGAGGATGAACGCGGGATCTTTCTTCGATGGAATTTCAATCTCTGTCAAAAATGTTTTTGCGTTAATGTGGTTATTCTGTGCAGGAATTGCAGTAGGAAAATATAAGTACTTTACCTCTGTTTCTAGAAATAGTGCCCTACAAATCTATAGGTACTTTCGGGACATCTGTTCTTGGAAGGTGCTGCATGTACCAGACAAAATCATGTATGGAGGCCCCGGAGCAGTTGTTCAAGTTGATGAGAGTGTTGTATCTAAAAGAAAAAATAATCAAGGGAGACTCGTTCCAGAAAGATGGAAGATTGAAATTTACGGAGTTTCCGAGAGACAAGGAGCTCTTGTTTACATACGCCACAAATCTGCGAAACACTTACGCAACTTATTATTGATCACGAGAGGCGTGGGACTGAGGTCTGGGACTGATTCTTGGAAGGGGTACGCGGTGTTAAATAAATTATGTGGTGTGTCTCCTTACGACCATAAGACTGTGAATCATTCTCAGAACTTTATTGACCCTAAGACAGGAACATGCAACAAATTTTTGAGAACTTATGGTCTCGCTTGAAACGGTTCTTGCGCTCTCGAAATGTTTTGCATTCGCAACTGCATCCTGAGCACATACAGCTTTATGTGGTTCGAGTTGTATGGTCATACTGGACAATTGGCATTTCAGCGCATGATAGAGCATATAGCGGAGAAGTGCGGTAATTAATACTGGTTTCAAACGGTAGTATTGGCAGTATTCAAAGGATGTAGTATTTACGTCTAGATTTACGCTGTTACCGTATCGCAAAATTCCTAGATTTTCTTTTGTTGCAGCTTTCCCATAAATCAATGAAAAATGTCTACGTCGTTTCGGCTGAGAACGTAACTTTACATTTTAAACAGGTAAGGCAATCAACGCATATTCTTGTAGTGAACTTGAATGGTTTAATTCGTCGATAAAACAATTGAACATCAATGATAGTTCGATGAATGTGATCTTTATCATCGTTGTTGGTCAATGATGTATTTTGTTGCACACAATATTAGTATCGCTGGAGGTCCCATATGATAATACATAGCGTCCTCTATTCGCTTAGTTTGTACCGCTACAGCAGGTTTTCTTCTTTTCTTTAGCGAAATTAGTGCATTTTAAACTAACTTGATGGGTGTAATAGAAACTAAATAATATGGTAGAAGGAACGTATGCGTTTTTATTATACATCGCCGTATGCCTTTTCCCAGTTGCTCGCCGCTTAACGGTACGGCACTTTTCGAGTCAATTTTCTGAGAATTGATATATTTTACATGCTCCAAGAGCAACATATATTAAATAATATCACCCAATTGAACGTGTGCAACAGTTTTGAGGACACCCCTTTCCGAGTGATTTTTGCAGTTTCAGAAGACTGCTGGGGAGGCAACATTAGATATCGAAAGCCTAGCGGTATAAAGATCGTAAAAATGAAAATAAAAAGACACATCCCTTCATACATAATGGTTGCAGGGTATCGCGCTCTGATTATTTATGACGAGCAGCCCAGGACGTGCTCTGTCTGTAACTCCATTGATCACGTACGTGCGGAATGCCCACGAAGACAAACTTCGGCCATGCCGATTTGCTTTGTAAGACAGAATGTTCAACAGGATCACGTAAAACTGTCTGGTTCTGAACAGGACTCTAATTTTCCGGCATTAACAAACCAAAACACCGAAGTGCTTTGTGATACAAATGTTTGTGACAATCTGGGCGAAACAATACAACATGGGTCTCACTCTACAGAAATAATCGAAAACCAAGGAAAACAGTCTAACACAGTCGATCAACAGCAAAGGAAGATCACTGTCAGTCCACATTTACTGACTGAATCTTTGAACTTACTCAATTAGATATCACTCACCTGTAAAGAGTCAAACCCAACTACTCCTCTGGACACACTGCAGTCCTCTTCTGCATTTGATTCGGAAGTAGTGGGTTTGAATCAGCAATACAGAAGGAAAAAGCGACGGGGACTATACCTGTTAGGCAAATATCAAAAAAATGGGGAAGGGCCAGAAACCATCAAATGTACGCGGTTACAGGAAGACAAAGGTAACATAACACAAGCGCTGCAAAACCCTCCAATTCCATCAAACAACAAACAGAAAACTGACCAAATGAAGAAAAATCCAATTGTATCCGGAATGGAATTCATAAATTGGGCTGATGATGTGCCGGGTAATAAGGATGAGGCACCACTGTCAACTGAGCAAGACAGTATTGCCTGCCCCCCTTCGCATTCAAACAAAGCCATTGAGAAAGTAGTAGTGTGTATTCCACAAACCCATGCAGCAGCAATATAAAATTGCCACCATCAATATTAACATAAACGACACTAAGTTAAAAGTAAAAAGCTTAAAAGATTATCTGTATAACAACAGCATCGATATGGCACTGCTTCAAGAAGTCATTCTCCTCGATTTACATATCACCGGATTTTCGCTTTTTGTGAATTATTCCCCAGAAGACGGCACAGGCACGGCAATTTTAGTAAGAGACGGTATTCCCTGCCACAATGGAAACAGGAAGGGGAATATCTACGCTCCCTCTGGAACCAACAAAAGAATAGAAAGGTCATTATTTTACAAAACCAGTGTGCCCTTTTTTTGTTAGAAATAATCCGTCAAAAATTATAATGGAGGGTGATTTCAAACGTGTTACTCACCCAATAGATCAACATCCTAATTTCAACAGGTGTCCTGAACTTGAAAACTTGCTTAATGATTTACATATGGTGGACACCTTTAGACAAATTCAGGGAAACCTTTAGAAATTTACATAGGCTCACCAGGCAGCAGGCTAGACCAAATACGTATACGTGACAAGCAACTTGGCCAGTGAGACACGCAGCAATGACATAGCTCCTGTTAATTTTTCAGATCGCTGCAGTTACATTTGCCATATTAACATCAGGGGCGGATCCAGGATCTAGCTTTGGGGGGGGGGGGTTTGGCTTGAGCGGACTTTGGTTTGTGGGGGGCTTAGGGGGTTGGCTTGAGTGGGGATTTTGGCTGGGGGGGGGGCTTGCCTTCAGTGGATTTTGGCTTTGGGGGGGGGGGGAAAGAAAGGTCTCCAAAATTACAATGTCGGAAGTGGCCCTAGATACTTTGGGGGGGGGGGCTTGAGCCCCCTAGCCCTCCCCCCGGATCCGCCCCTGATTAACATGTCACCTCAAGCAGTTCGCAGAGATAAAGGGTACTGGAAAATGAACACTTGAGTACTCAACGATGTTGAGTTGGAAACACTCATCAACAGTGTTTGACAATCTTCCTTACGAAGTTGTCATCATTATAAAAATAGTTTGCAGTCGTTGATATATATAGCAAAACCATATCTACGCAGAATAATTATTGCATATTCGAAACAGAAAAATATTGGCTAAATCGAACAATTGAATTCCATTATAGATGCCCGAGAGAGTTGTATGGAAGCGCTAATCCGAATCCATATACCTTTGCCCTGATAAATCAATAAAAAGCAAAAATAACCAGACTGAAAGAAAAAAGCATGAACGTTCATTTATTACGATAGAAGCCTAAAGAAATACTGGAAGAAGAAACTGCATCTCTCAATCACTTAACACGAGCCCATTGACAACGTTATCACTGATAAGGAACGGGAAAGACTCTCCAGGGTCTTTGATCTGGAAGAGATGGAGTTCTCAATCAAGAAGGCGACAAGAAACAGATCACCTAGGCATCATGGAATACCAACTGAATTTTACTTTAAGTTTTGGCCGCTGATAAACAACAAATTACTCCAAGTGATGAATGGTATATGGCAGACCAATACTTTGCCACAAATTTTCAGTGAAGGTATAATAGTACTCTTCCCATAAAGTATTAAAATTAAAGATGTGAGATATTTGAGGCTCATTACATTACTGAACTCAGACTTCAAGATTTTAACTTGGGTGCTAAAGAAAGATTAGAATCCTATTTAAGTCGGATTTTCGGCAATAGTCAATCAGGCCCAATACCAGGACGAAGGATAATTCAAGCTACAAATGAATATCGGGACGTTATCTCCATAGCTGCTGAACAAACGTCCCGTGCTGCAATCAATTTTTTTGATTTGAAAAAGTCTTCGATCGTGCAGATCATCAGTCCCTACTAAGAGTATTGAGAAAATTTGGTTTAGGCATCAAGTTCATTTCAGTGGTGGGAAAAATAAATACTAATGTTTATTCTAAACTTCAAATTAATGGTACAATGACGAAGTCTTTTAAAATAACCCGATACCCTCTGTCAATAATACATTTTAGTATCTCCGTAGAACCATTACTAAAT
>JARYHS010008074.1:58232487-58257855 GCA_031002005.1 Vandiemenella viatica
TATGGACAGATTTATACTTTTTTTATTAATTGCAATGGAAAGCCGCTATGCTTAATATGCCAAAAAAACCCTTGCTATACATAATGAATACAACGTCAAACTTCATTATGATACCGAGCATAAAGCGAAATTTGCGTGCCTAGTTGTTGATTCCTGGAAAAACAAAATCAACTCACTCAAATCTTCATTCAAGAACCAACAAAGTGTTTTTAAGGTGCAAATTCAAAGTAACGAGTCAAATATACGTGCGAGTTTAATGGTGGCGAAAATACTTGCCAAGTCTGGGCAACCGTTTACCGACAGCGAATTAATAAAACAATGTACCTTATCTATGGCTGAAGAGGTGTGCCCAGATCAAAAAAAGAAATTTGAAAATATGAGCTTATCTGCCAGAACTTGTACCCGGCGCACTGAAGAATTTGGGCGCTAATTTATGCGAAAAACTTCGGGAAAAAGCACAACAATTTGAATGGTTCTCCTTAGCTATCGATGAAAGTAATGATGTGTCAGATACTGCCCAGCTTCTAATATTTATTCGTGGAATTGAATAAGTACTTCAACATGTGTGAGGAACTTTTACAGTTATGTAGTTTGAAGGGAACGACTATGGGGAAAGATTTATTTTGTCACTTAGAACAGGCAATGTGTCAATGTAATTAGTATGGAAAAATTGGTAAGTCGAACAACTGACGGAGGTAGAAACGTGAGTGGGCAAAACAAGGGCCTAGTAGGTGAATTAAAAAAAATTGGCAGAATAGATGTGAAATCCCATTATTTTTTCATTGCATTATCCACCAAGAACCGTTATGTTCCAAAGCCGTATCATGGAAAAAAGTAATGGACTTCGTGATATCCATTATAAACTATATCAGAAATAATGGGATGACACATCGTCAATTTCGAGAGTTTCTATCCGAAATGTAAGCAGATCATCAAGATGACCTTTATTATTCAGAAGTAAGATGTTAAGAGAGGTGCAGTACTGAAAAGATTTTTCGATCTCAGAAAAGAAATCAACACCTTTATGAATCAGAAAGGTATATCTGTTACAGAGCTAACAGACCGTCAATGGTTAATAGATCTTGGATTTTTGACAGACTTAACTCATGAATTAAATACGCTGAATGTCAAGCTTCAAGGGAAAAACAAACTAATATCTCATATGCATACAGACGTAAAGGCGTTCCAAACTAAAAACCGGCTATTCATAAAACAAATTGATGAAAAAAATTAGATCACTTCCCGAATTGTCTAAGGCTGTCGAGGCTGGCATTGATTTTAATTGAGATAGTCAGAAAATGAAAGACATTTTAATGGAGTTACAAGGTCAATTCATGGCAGAATTGGTGATAATCGAGAAGGTTTCGAACAAACTGAAAATTTTGCTAATCCTTTTTCATGCGATGTTGAGGATGTACCCAGTAATTTATAAATGAATATGATTGAACTTCAAAACGCCTTTTACGAGATGAATGATTTCGTAAAATGTTTATGGTAGCTTGCCGTCTGTTTTTGTCGAATTGAAAAAGTTTACTCAACAGCTTATTTCAATTTTTGGAAGGACTTATTTAAGCGAGCAAACTTACTCAATAGTCAATTTTTAAAAAAATAAATACGCTTTCTCTCACAGATGAGAATTTGAGAGATATATTCGTATTTCAACTTCTAACATAAAAACTGACATACAAAAAATAGCCAGTCAAATGCAACCTCAAACATCACACTGAATTTAGTATGTAAGATCAATTTTGTAACTTTTCTTCATTTGTATTAATAAAATCTGAAAGCCGAGTTTTCGCATTGTTACTGTGTATGTGCGGCCCCGCCTTTACTTTGTTTTGCCACTTTGTGGCCTTCGCCTGCTAAAAGGTTGCCGACCGCTGGCATAGACCATTGGTGTTTGTGTGTGGTAGTAGAATCGTGTCTCCTGTCGTGCACATGGTTGTTAGATGTCTGTAGCTATGGGGGTGTGGGAGATTGGGGTTTGAAAGTGGTCGACCTGCGGCAATTTCATATTTCTGTCAAAGACGCATGTGTCATGGTGTATCACTTTTCAGCGAAAACTATCTATCGCAGATCACTGGCGTTTGTGTGTGGTAGTACACATAGTCACCTTTCGATCACAACGTCGGCCGAATTTCAGAAACTGTGGTAGTGTGGGAGATATGGTGGTTGAAAGTGGCCGATCAAGGATATTTCGTATTTCGACGAAAGGAATGTGTCTCCGCATAAGTCACTTTTCTGCCACAACTACCTAGCATTGAGCATTGGTGTTTGTGTGTGGTAGTAGAATCGTATCTCCTGTCGTCACTATGGTTGTTAGATGTCGGTAGCAATGGGGGTGTGGGAGATATGGGTTGAAAGTGGTCGACCTGCGGCAATTTCATATTTCTGCCAAAGACGTATGTTTCATGGTGCATCACTTTTCAGCGAAAACTATCTATCTCAGATCACTGGCGTTTGTGGTGTTAGTAACACAGTGTCACGTTTCAATCACAACGTCGGCCGAATTTCAGTAACTGTGGTAGGTGGGAGATATGGTGGTTGAAAGTGGCCGATCAGAGATATTTTCGTATTTCGACGAAAGACATGTGTCTCCGCATATGTCACTTTTCTGCCACAACTACATACATAGCATAAAGCATTGGTGTTTGTGTGAGAGTCACCCATCGATCACAACTTTGGCCGAATTTAGGTAACTGTGGGAGTGTGGGAGATATGGTGGTTGAATATCGTAGATCAAGGATATTTTCGTATTTCATCCAAAGACATGTGTGTCCATAAAGTTTACTTTGCTGCCTGAACTACATAGCGCAAATGACGCATTTGTGTGTGGTAATAGCAACGCGTCTCCCATGGTTGTTAGATGTCGGTAGCTGTCAATACAAATTCTTACAAACACGAACGAGGTCGTGGGTGCCAGCTAGTCTGAAATAAAAAATTGTTGAGAGATTTCTGTCGAACCCTCTCCCCCCCCCACCCCGACCCACGTAATTAATGGACGCCCCTTAATACAATGGAACAGTGTAACGTATACAATTTGAAAAGTGCTAACAGCGTCGGGTTAGAATATCGGCATAACTTATAAAAACAAACTGTAACAATGTTCGTAATCAGGTGAATGTGAATTAACTTTTTGCAAAAATTTTCAACAATCTTCATCAAGAATACTGAAGTCCATTGGTCAACATGTTTTGTGGTGTGACTGGTACCGAAAAATTTCGTGTTATACTGACTTGTACTTAATATCTTAAATAATGTTGTTGTTGTTAGGGCTTTAGGGCGCGTCAACATCTAGGTTATTAGCGCCCTAACTAAAAACTGGTTTAACAACGTGGTTTAATACTATAATACTATTTGCGTAGCCGACTGTGACTTGGTCGGCCACGCAGAACGAAAAGGAAACTAAAATATTAGAACAGGCAACAGAAATACCGCCCGCATGGCTGACTGTAAAGGGGTCAGACACAGACGGAAAAAAAAACAAGACTAAAATACTGGCAGAAATGCCAACTGCATGGCCGGCGACAAAGAGGTCGGACATACAAACAGCTAAAATGGGTACTAAACCGGTTCGCTGCAAAATGGCCATAAAAAAATTAAGACAAAATAACTGGTTCACGGTAAAAAGGCCAACCAGGTTAAATCGATAAAGGAAACACGCTGGCTCGATGTAAAGGGGCGAGCCAGACAGAAGTAAAATCAAAACATGACAGAAACAAACTAAAAACTGAAGAACTAATAACACAATACTTGGGTTAGTGGTTTTAGAGGGACACTAAATCATACTGTTGTGTGTTCCAATAGGGTTTGTCGACAGTGGGGTCTTTAGCGCCCTATTACCAGCTATCTATGTGGATTAAGAAAGTACTAAATACTGTATTCATGGCGACTGTAAAGGGGTCGGCCGTTACAGACAGCAAATAAAATATGTCATAAAATCAGACGTGGCTTTAAAGCGACCACAACCGACTTAAACCGTACAACACCCTGGAAGCTGTAAAGGGGCCAAAACAGGTTCAAAAGAGGATCTTGCTGGCTGTATATTGGCAGAGAGACATGAATAATAACAATATAAAAAATAAAAACCATGCATATGGATGGTGGCTGTAAAGAGGTCACCCATCAGTCTTAAAACTAGACCGAAGTGCCTAAAATTTTAAGCCAAATACCTGTTGGTTTCACCCCCCGGTTCGGGTGGGTCGTTGGTCATGCCCGCTGAGGAACGGGATCAGGCTCGTCCACCAGCATTGCAGTTTCCTCTGGCTCTGAACAGTCTGACGTCCCGACTCAGCGTCCTCCTTGCCCTTCTTCTTCCCTCGACCTCTTTCCCTTTTTTCTCCCTTTTACCAGGTGTTCTGGGAGGGAGGAAGAGGGAAATTTAACGAAACTGAATCGGGTCCATCAACCTAAACCTCGGATCCCGTGTCATCGGGTCGCCTCCAGTAACGTTGGTAGCAGTCGCTAGTGCTACTGCTTTCGCGGCACGTGGTGGTATTGGAGGTGCTGGTAATTTCACTGCTACTGCTGGTGGGTCCTGTTTCACTGCTCCTGGTGTGATCGGGATCGCAGACGTGTTGCTACCGACGTCCGCGGTCTTAGGAATTATGATCCTTAGCGGGTTTTGCACCGCATTTACACTGACACGAGCACGTAGCGTTCGTGCCCATGACTGCAACGAACGTCTGGGTAGCAACACTCTGCTTCCTGACGGGAGCTGAAGCATCTTAGCAAAACTAGTTGCAAATACTGGGGCGGCAAGTAACTTGGCCTTATTCTTAGCTTTCCCGTAAGGAATACGCTCTTTGGTCTTCAGCTCCTGTATCTTGCGTTCTTCAAGATACACTTGACACTCTCTACTCCAGGCCGGGTGGGAAACGGAGCAGTTGACACAAGCCTGTGGAAGCGTACAACTGACACCCGGCTCGTGTGCGCCCTTCCAGCAGTTTTCACAGGTAGGGTTGCCCTTACATGACGCCGTCGTATGTCCGAACCGCTGACACTGAAAACAGCGAATCGGGTCCGGAACATACGGACGGACGTAAGGTTTATATATCCGGCCTTGATATTCTTGGGTGATACTGGAGGACGAAGGTGGCAGTCTTTTCAAGATTGCCATTCACCCTTCGTGTGATCTGAAGTACCTCGATCACTTTCTCTGATTTCCATTCCTTGAGAAGCTCGTCAGTCCCTAAATCCATAACGTCACGGCAGGGTGACTACACCTTTACTGGAATTTAGGGACTTATGGAGTTCGCATTTGACGGCGAACTCCCCGAGCCTCTCACAATTCAGCAGTTGGGTAGCTTGCTTACTGGTGACTGTTTCCAGCAGCAGTGTCCCGTTCCTCGGTTTTGTAACAGTGTTGAGGGTACCAAAAAGACCCTCTAGACCCTTTGAGATGTAGAAGGGTGACACCTTTTCAAACGTTCCTTCAACTTTTTTCCATAATTACAAAAGCGTTCTTTACTGAACAAACTTTTCTTTTACTGTCACTGTCAGATGCGGGGGGGGGGGGGGGCTATCAACCCTCACCCGTTTCTTTGAACTGGGTGTATTTATATTAGCCTGCGGCACACCCGTACCGCAGGGTTCTTTGGTTTTCTTGTGAGTCTTAATTTTGATCCCACGAGTATTACCAAGTTAAAACGAAATGCTAATACAACAGGGGTGCGCAAGTGCCCCTGAGGTTTCACCACTAGCGAGTGATATCCCTCATCACCCATTCGCCTCATCGGCACGTGTCTGACCTTGAGGTTGAGTGTTTTTTTTATAGAGGTTTGTTCCGTCCTCGCGATCCGGGCGATGAAGCCAAAATCCCCGTTCTCCTAGGCACACAACGTTCCACCGTCACGCCCTACGATGGTCGTTGAAGCATGGTAGGAGCTTACGGTGACGCTCACAAGTTTCCAGCTCGGGCACCGCGGGTTCGCCAAACCCCCTACCTGGCACATTCATATCTTTAATAAATTTTCGTTTCATAATTAGAAATTTATCAGTATCTAGTTTGCAGTAACCATCACGATCGAGATCGCGGGTGAATGTTTAGCAGTAAAGTCTCTTTACCAACAGACACTGATAACCAATAAATTAACAGAAGAAACCAACCGCTCGTCTAAGACATTCCGAGCTATTCAGTGGAATATTGCCCACAGGAACATAATGATACCACAGTCGATAAGCCCGGGATTTTTTACTTCTGTACATCTGCTTTCAAACACGTGTTGTAGCAGTTAAGTACTGTGCAGTAGTGTATCTTGGGTATCTAAACAAAAGTTATAAATAATATTTCTCCTTTCACTGGCTATTTGGCTAGAGAAAGACATATTAAAATTAACATTTGCGTTAGTAGCACCCAGAATTATTTTGTAGTTGGTAACTGTCCGTGCTTTTCCTAACAACTGCATCAGCAAATATCCGATGCAGTTGACTCACAACTTTGCATGTCCTATTAAACTGCTGTCCAATGTTGGTAACAATGTACGGTTGTAATGTTTGTTTAAGGATACGCATACCGTCGATCTGAGCACGTTCAAGCACAGCGGCACCAACATCACGACGCTGCGCCTCATACAACCCAACAGCGAGTTCGTTATCAACAAGATGAAAGACTTCAGTTACGTCAAAACGAAGCAAGCACAGGAAATAACGCCCCAGAAATTGAAAGTAAGTACAGAACAACCCAGAAGTAGACGTACATGCACTAAAGTTTGTGAAAATTGCAGCACCCTGAAGAAATGGTATGAACCAGTTGTACCATAATCTATACCAGGGGTACCCAAAGTGGTCGATATCGATCCCTAGGGATCGATAAGAGTTCTCCAGGGATCGATTAATACACGAAGGTCGAAAGGGGATCGATTAATACTAAAGAGGGTCAGTTAAACTGTATAAGGAAAAAATGGAAATATTCCAATAAAAATTCGATATACGGATTAGAAGATGAGCTGATTGAAATATGAGTAGATCTCGAAGATAAAGCGTTGTTTATAACTAAAAAATCAATGAAGTTTGGAGAAATGTCAATTTTGTTACTAAATACCCCAAGCTCAGAGCATATGCCAAACATTTCTTACTCGCGTCGTTGAAGCTGGCTTTAACCACGCGGACGAAATTTTAGCAAAACAGAGGAACGGATTGAACCTTGAAAACCGTTGTGATTTGCGACTAAAACTTACTAATTTTCAGCCGAATATCAATAATCTTACTGCTGCTCTTCAGATACATCCATCCCACTAATATCAACTATTTTAATAAAAAAGTAAGTTAACATATTTTTAAAGTATTCAATAGCAGTCGCAAGATTACATTAAGTGGTTGTTCCAACCAATATAATTTATATTACATTTTCAAAACAACTATGTATGTTTTGTTTTATTACGTGTACGCCTTAAGACAGGCAAATTTCCAGCTGTCAATAATATTTTTATTTTTATTTTTTAAGATTGTAATAACAGTCAAAAATATAACCGTTTTTGTAATTGTTATTCGGTGGATTTTAGAAGATATGGGAACTATAAATTCTTTAATTGGGTTGTTATGCATGTCTCCTTATTGCTTAACATCAGATATACCAAAAATATTTAATGTTTTTATCAAATACTTAATATGGGGAGGGGTCGATAAAAAGGAAAATATTCTATGAAGGGGTCGACGTGATAAAAAGTTTGGGGACTGCTGATCTATACCATTGTAAATCTGTAAGCAAGCTTCGTGTGTCTCATTATTTAAACGGGAACTGCACAAAAACTACAGCTGAAATTTGGGTGGTGTTTTCTAATTTTTAGAGCTAACTGTACCAATTAAAATCTGCGGAAATAGCTAATGATTTATATGTACCGAGGTACGGGGCTCATGATTAAATACATTTCAAAACATAAAATTATTAGATATGGATCAAACTGTAATTGAGATGTTCACTCCTTGCACAAAAAACTGGTAAAAATATTACATAACTTAGAATTCTGGTTAATATTTTGACTTCGAATGTTTAGTTTTTAAGTTTTTTTAAATGCAGTAAATAAACTGAAAAACCGAATCAGACATAATAAGCATTACCAATACCAGTGATTAATTTACTATAAAAAGAGGCGTTTGACCAAAGATAAATATTTTTTAATTGCATATATTTGTCTTTGATTATGATTTCGCGGATTTATCATTTTGATAAATATAATTATACGGAATTCGTTACTGAAACCATAGTATTTAAACTCTTCAGAAAGAGTAACACAAGTTTAATTTTTACGGTAATTAATTTTGTACTTAATATCCATAATAAAGGGTTTCCAAGATACCGGGTCGCCAAAATTTGATAGTGGATAGTGAGGAATTAAATTATAGCTACTTTAATGAGTGCCATGTTAGTGATGACGTGTACTTCCGGAAACAAAACAAACGTTGTATACGTCCAGCCTATATTTCCAAGTGGCTTTCGACACAAGTTTTTTCCAGAACCATGAAGATGTTGTTGTTGTTTGGGCTTTCGGGCGCGTCAACAAATGGATCATTAGCATCCTGACAGAAACATGGAATGACAATGTAGTTTAAAACATAAATAAACGGCCGTCTGCATGGCCGACTGTAGAGGGGCTGGCCATACAGGCAGCAGAATAAAATACTAAAATACAGACTGGAAAACTACCCGCAAGACCGACTGAAAAGTAGTTGGCCATTCGGACGGCGAAATAAATACAAATAGAACACCAAATAATGGCTGTTAACTGGCCATAAATTACCAAATTTGCAAATAATGGTTGGTTCGCTGTAAAAGGGCCAAAGATTAAAAGTACCAAACATTAAAACAACAAATCAACTGGCTGGCTGTAAAGGGGCCAGCCAAATATAGAATATCAAATTCAACAGAAATAGTTTGCAATCCTAGGAGATAAAAACTATACATGGATTGGTGTTTGAAGAGAGACCACCAATCCGTTATTAAACCTAGGCTGACTTGCCCAAACTTTTAGGGGCGAGACCGGCCAAATTACAAAATTTTGAAACCTTCACCACTTTGTCATTGTTTAAAATAATGGGCAGATCGTTGGGTAACCCAACGTCTGCCTTTAAGTTTAAAGACAGTACACAATCACTTAAAAAGTGGCGCATCGTCAAAGGTACGCCACAACCATCGCATTCCGGAGGATCCTCTAGGCGCAGAAGGAAACCATGTGTCTGAAGACAGTGAGTGCCCTATGCGGAGGCCACTAAGGAGAACCTCGTCCCTCCTCGCCCGCTGGAAGGAGCTGCTCTACGGCTTAATGGTCGGTTTGACCAGCCGGAGCTTATCATGCTCGCCTTCCAGCCAATGCCTCTGCCATACATCAAAAACAATAAAATTCTCTTCGCAGCCGCCGAGGCAACGTCTGACTTTGGGACCGCAGCATCGCAGGCTAACTTGGGCGCTTCTTCGGCTGCCTCCATCCCCCTGATTCCCACAAGGCCCGGTACCCAGAAGAATAAAACTCCTTCCCATAAGATTCAAGGGAAAGGACGGTGTCCTGGATGTCCTCGACCAAACGGTCTACTGGGTAAATATTTACCAAAATCTGAATACAGCTGAAGGGATCAAAGCATATGATTTATTTCCGATAACGACTTAACTTCATATGCTGGAGCAACTTTAGCAGGGCGTAGCACTCGGCAGTGTAAACGTTGCACCTGATATCCAGCTTGTACTAACATGCTCATATTAATCCGAACGACCTGAATTGCCCGTCGCTAAATTTCCTCCCAAAACTTATTCAACCGATCATACACATCTGCTTACACAGTCCTATACCCAGTAGGTTGTACAGTCACAGTCAGTCACGTTAATATCCGTAATTGAGACTCACACACTTCACACAAAAACGTGATATATTTTAAAATATTCGTAATACAAAAGAAAATATGAATTATATTTCTTTAATAAAATAGTTATGGAGACATTAAATGCACTTGGTTTAGGTTTTTTTTAAAACATTTAGGAGAAATTGGTGCCCCTACAGACCATAAGAAGTTACTGTTTTCAAACAAAATGTTAATTTTGAACAAACGCTAGGATCAAAAGAAAGGAAGACCTTATACCGATCATATTTCACTTAAAATAATTAGATATTAAGGACAAAATCAATATTTGCGATGTATAACTATTCTGGGTAAAGATAGTTTTAAGTGAGTGCGTTGAAAAATAACCACAGATTTTTTAAGTTAGTTAATTTTGTGGTGTGCTATTAACACATGTTGTTCCTTTACTACTACATTTAAACTTATTTTAGAAACACGCAGAAAAATTTATAACTAAATTACTGTTGTTAAATTACATGTGGTCAACGCAGTTTCAGTAGACAGTATTTTAGCGTCAAAAAACTTATATTCACCTACCATTAAACAGCACTGAATACTCCTTTAAAAACAAAAGAAAACATGACAAGGGTTCAATTGATAAAGAAACAGTTTCACATAGCCTGAAAACTTTAGGTAACTAACAAACTGCTGCGTTTGCTAGCGGACACATACGAAATAATTGGTTCACTTCGCGATTTATACGGTTTTTGCAACTTGAAATTATTATTGTAGGCCAACTTATCACCCCATATTGATGTTAATACTACGGTGAGCTCTACCGACAGTAGTCAGTAAAGAACTTGCACTGATTTAAGGGGTAAAATTTTACCAGTCATCTGATAACCCAGAATACAACCAGAAATTACACAATTTTACAAATTGATACTAGTGAGGATCATAAATTCAATAACAATTTTTTTCATATTTTGTAACTGTTGTTTATGAGACTACACAGGAAACTGGCAACAAGGAAACGTAATGCTGATCAACACGTGTATAAGAGCTGTTGCCCCTCCGCTGCCGTCTTGGTTGGTAGCACTCAGCCACTATCACCGTAGGTGTCGCAGAGATCACTGCCGACCCGGAATCGTGGTGGCTAGCGTTCAGTTAATTACTAAAGTAGACGGTTCGAGTCCAGCCACATACATAAGTGATTTTCATCAAGTGTTACGTTCTTCTAGTGTTGACTGTATGTGGATCACCAAAGTCACATCATAAATCAACTGAGTAGCTAAATGAATTGAGAGTATGCACGTATCGATAAACTAAGGCAAATACTTTCTTTGTCAATTTATTAACAATTTATTCTTTAAATGTGTTATATATTCTGAAACATTATGGAGAAGATTATTTCCAATGTTCGGAAAGGAATCAGGCTACGGTATGGGAATATGAACTATTCCTCCGTAAGTCTAAAATTATTTCGTTAATCCTCTGAGAACCAAAACATTGATTTTGTTGACCATGGCATACACAACATTATTGAAAAATATACTTCAAAGCGGACTTCCAAACTGTCAGTGCCAGAAGTACTGGTAAAAATTTTCAACGATTTCATGAAAAAAGTACATCTTCCAAGCATAATTTTTAAGTTAGAAAGCAAGTGAAAGTTTCGATATGATTAAACTAGTTTGCGTAGCAGTTACTGATTCAATATGCTATTCAGACCTCCTATTATCAAAACAGGTTGTTCTACTGTCTTCGTTGTATAGGCCTACGTAAATGACGTTAAAGGCAAAATTGTAGTCAGAATTGATAAACATTTTTACCACAAGAAGTCTAACAAATTCCGTCAAATCGCTTAAATCATTTAATGAAGATTTAACACACAGAACTTAACTGTCTCCTGTAGTATGCTTAGTACTGGAAGGAAATTAGTTATTGACTAGACGACCCGTGATAATTTCGCGAATAAAATCCGATGAATAGTGAGGTTGAATATAATGTCACCAAGTTCAGTCATTACTCATCATACTCCTACTTCATTTATCGATTTTGGTTAGAAATCCAGGGAGGTAAATGGCTCGAGATACAAAAAACGCATTTTAGAAAAACTGACATTTTTGCCCTATAAGGGTCGAATTACGAAAAATTCCTTTCTTAAAATATAATGTTACCATGGCGGAGACCTTATTCTTTAATATGATACCTCATTTATCTATATCGGTTAGATATTAAGGGAGATAAATAGCTCGTGACACAAAAACGCATTGCAAAAATATTGATACTTTTTCCCTTTAAGGGTTGAATTCCGAAAACTTTCTGGCTTAATATATGACGTCACGAAAGCGGAGATCTTAATCTTTAAAACGATACTTCATAAAACGGTTTCAGATAGGTGTCCAGGGAGATAACTGACTCGTAACACAGAAAACAGCATTTTAGAAAAATTTACATTTTTGCCCTTTAAGGGTCGAATTCCGAAAACTTTCTTGCTTAAAATACGATTTAACCAAAGTGGAGACCATAAGCTTTAAAATGACACCTCATTCATTGATTTCGGTTAAGTATGAAGGAAGATATAGGCTTGTGACAAAAAAAATACCTTATAGAAATAATATATATGATGATTCCTAATCTAAACAATGTATAAACAAATTTGTTACCATCACAGCTATAACAATATGGAGTTCAAAACATTGAAGGCATATTCTATGGTCTGTCAGTTGTGATAGAAACAAAACATATTTGATAGTATCGGGAAAAAACGGAGATTTCCATACTGTCTTGTGTGGGACTGATCTCACGGTCTTCCTCTATTAAATAAACTGTTAAATCAACACGACTGAACACTGAATACTTAACGAGAGGAGTGCACTTTGGAGGAATTTTTATCGTCCTCAGGCATTTATTCCTTCAGAACAATGTAATAGAATTGTGTGAAATCTGAGATATTCTAGTGAAATATTGGAAAACCGTTTCATATTCTGTGGAGAGATTTGAAATACAACGAATATTTGCATTTAATTTATAATTGGTAAATTAAAGATCAACTAGCAGTGGACTCGAACCTACGACCGTTATACCCACATGGAAGAACTCAGCCGCTTTGTCCTGTTCAAACAAGCGCCTTATCTATTGCATAAGCGAATAAAATTTTATAAAGATACACAAGGAATTTACGGGGTCGCCGAGGGTAGAGGAGTTTTGTTCTATTTAAAAAATAAAAGTGCCAGAACTGTTAGGGAGCGTGCATAAACCACATAGCTCCATTTTGGCCTCCTGTGAAACCCCCCTCCCCACCACGTAGCCCTACGTAGCTTTTGCCTCGACCCCCCCCCCCCCTGGTAGCACGTGGCTTTTTCTCCTTTTGATTCCAGAAGACATATTGTACTGTTTTCTCTTGTCAGACGATTGTAAATTACATACGGAGATTATTAACTGAGGGAAATAAATATTCACATGCTGTTGTGAATTTTGTTCCTTATTTTAAATGTGAAAAATGTTATGAAAGGAAAGCTACGTGGCCTGGCTCGGAACGCCCACCCTTCCCCCCACGTAGCCCAGCGTAGCCTTCCAGCCAACCCCCTCCCCCCTGGACCGAGCCACGTATTTCGTGCACGTTCCCTTATTCCTATTAGAGGAGAAGGTGGTAATATGGCCCCTGCATATTATATGGCCCCCCTCCTTATTTTAATAACATTGTGCTGAAATCTAGTGGAGTACAATGGAATTCGTCCACTAGTATACCAATTGGCTGGTAGGAACGTTGGAAGCCATTCGGCGTAGTCGCTGAGTAGTTGTGAGGTGAATTGTGTTTTTATTATTTTCAAAACGTTGAAATTGCAAATTTCTTGATTTTAACCTACCATGACTGATAAATACTTAGCTCTAGGTACCATGCATATGATTTAGAGGCTATTGCCAACAGCTTAACACAGACTAGAAAGTTCTGGGGATTTTAGTTTTTATCCTATAACTACTTTTTTCTAATATGTTCATGTCTGCAATATGGCCCCCTTAGGTGATGGTAATATGGACTCCAGGGTCCATATTACAAGCAGTTTCAATATTTGTGGTTAATTTATTTTTCTGATGCCTAGAGCCATCTTGACACCAAAATGTGATGGAATCATTACGAATAGATACTGCAGGTATCGTTAAGCAATTAGAGCTCCTGAAGTGGGGGAAAGCACCGGGCCCAGATGGAATTCCAGTAAGAGTATTATCAGAGTATGCTGCAGAAATCGGGCCATTTCTGTCCGATATATTCAGTAAATCATTAGAAGAGCGAAAAGTACCTTCAGACTGGAAAATCCCGCAAGTAACTCTGATTTTCAAAAAAGGTGATCGAAGTGATCCTGGGAACTATCGTCCCATATCTATAACATCTGTTTGTAGTAGAGTTATGGAGCATATTATATGCTCGAACATTATGAATTTTCTAGATGATAATAATTTGCTTACAACAAATCAACATGGATTTCGGAAGAAAAGATCATGTGAAACACAGCTGGCCCTATTTACACACGACGTAATGAAAGTTATCGATACAGGTTCACAAGTAGATGCAATTTTTTTAGATTTCCAGAAAGCCTTTGACTCTGTGCCACACAACCGCCTTTTAGCGAAGCTTCGAGCGTACGGTATATCGGATCAGCTTT
The DNA here is from genome assembly GCA_031002005.1 of Vandiemenella viatica. Taxonomy (NCBI): domain Eukaryota; kingdom Metazoa; phylum Arthropoda; class Insecta; order Orthoptera; family Morabidae; genus Vandiemenella; species Vandiemenella viatica. The sequence continues at coordinate 58,246,920 of JARYHS010008074.1, forward strand.
GTGAATGGATAAAGGATTTTCTAACTGGTCGGTCGCAGTATGTTGTCGTTGAAGGAGAAAGTTCTTCTAATCTAGATGTTACATCGGGTGTACCTCAAGGAAGTGTAATAGGACCACTTCTTTTCTTAATTTTTATAAACGATCTCGGAGACAAAGTGAAAAGCCTTTTTAGATTGTTTGCTGATGATGCGGTTATTTATAGGGAAGTAAGAACTTTGGCCGATTGCTTAGAAATTCAGCGCGATCTGGATATTATTTTGGCTTGGTGCGCTGAGTGGCAACTTACTCTAAACTGTAAAAAGTGCAAGACAATGAGCATAACTAACAAAAAGAATCCGATTGTTCAAAAATACGAGGTAAACAATACAGTTATTGATATGGTGGATTCTATTAAATATTTGGGAGTAACAGTACAAAGGAACATGAAATGGGACATACACATTAATTCTTTAGTAGGTAGAGCCAATTCTAGGCTGCGATTCATTGGTAGAATCTTGAAAAACAAAGGAGATAGCGTACAAATCTCTTGTGCGTCCACATTTGGATTATTGTTGTGCCATTTGGGACCCGTTTCGTAAGGGATTGATCGAAAGCATAGAGAAAGTACAGAGAAGAGCCACTCGATTCGTGACCGCTTGCTACAGTCCTTATGAAAGCGTCACAGAACTGATTAGTAGATTAGGTTGGGAGTCTCTGGTAGATAGACGACACACGTTTCGTTTAAACTTATTGGAAAACATGCGTACTCCAACTTTCACTCATGAGTGTAGTGAAATACTTCTTCCACCAACCTATTTGAGTCGGAAGGACAGGAAAGATAAAATTAGAGAAATAAGGTGCCGGACTGATTCTTATATGAATTCTTTTTTCCCTCGTACCATTAGGGATTGGAATGCACAGCAAAGAGATTAGCTTTGGTGCTGAGCACCCTCTGCCACCCACAATTTTGTGAATTGCAGAGTATAGATGTAGATGTAGAAAACTGATCAGTAGAAGGCAATTATGGGACAAGGATAAGATGAAAGAAGCAGAGGGATGAAAAAGAAATGGGTGTCAAAAAGACTTCGAAACATTTTGAGGTACCGAAGAGAACCTTGCGAAGATATGTAAAAGAGGCTAGTACATTTCAGGGAGCTGAGGTCACCACAAAGAAACTAGGAAGAAAACCAGCCCTACCTGAAGCACTAGAAAATGAAGCAGTAGGGTATATGGAAGCAAAATATTACGGTTTCACTCGCTTGGATGTTTGCTGAATGGCATACAACTGGCAGTTAAAAATGGCATTAAAACCAACTGTAGAAATGAAGTTGCTGACAGGGCTTGGCTAGACCATTTCGTTAGACGAGTTGTCAATCCGAAAACCAAATGGATTATCATATGCTCGTGCGAAAGGTTTTACTCCCGTATTTGCAGTATAGTTCAGACCAAGATGCCACAGGTAAGGTAATCAAATATATTCTCTGACTTCGGCAGAACGTGGATCTTTGATAACAGTCATCTGTTCAATCAGTGCTGGAGGATCTTCTGACCCTCCGATGTTGATTTTCCGGAGAACAAACATATTGAATGTCCCTTTAATAGGAGCCCCTCCTGGGTCTATTGGAAGAGCTCACCCATCTGGATGGGTTCAAGCAAATTTGTTCAAAGACTGGTTGGCTCATTTTGTTGATAATACTCGCCTATATTACTTATCCCTGACGGCCAGTTTTCTCACACATTGAAGTGAGGAAGAATTACATCACGATTTTGTCCTTACCATCCCACACAATGCATAAATTGCAACCGTAGACCGAACTTTCATGGAAGCCCTGAAGACCTATTACTGTAAAAAAATCAGACAATGGATGCTCCATGAAAATAGACTTGTTGGACCTTACGATATAGCGTCCCTTAGTAGAAAGGTGTGCCTATGATGTACCAAAGGATTAAACGCCGTGAATGGATTCTGGGTCATGGGTGTGGGAAATCAAAGTAGATCAACCTTAAAACCCTAAACACCAACCCCCAGATGACAGCAGTGACGATGATGATGCTGGGATGGAGCTCTCCACTTTCTCCAGTGAATCTCTTTTTGACATCCCAATTGGAAAGCCTCAACCAAATCAAGAAGGCGCATCATGTCTTTTTTTATGTTAACTTCTCCAATAATATCCGCGGGGAATTATGAGGGCAGTGCCTAATGTGTTCTCTTATGACTTACAACAACAGGGGCAGAGAAGGAGGCGTATGTCTCCGATTTCTGTGGTTAATTTTTTTCCAAATTGTGATCTATATTTCATTTTTTATATCTCCTTATATCTACTTATATTTACTTATGTATAATAAACATGGTTTTTTTGTCACAAAGCAGTTGTAATAATTTATTCTCCAATATTTCCTTACATTAATAAGGGGGTCCATATTACAAACACTATGGGGGCCATATTAACTGCACATCCCGTTTTCTGAAGAATGTGTCGACTTTTGAAAATCGAATTTTTTTAAATATAAAAGGAGGTTTTAAACGCCTCTACCTATTATAATATGTTCAGTAACTAACACCAGATTGTAACTGTGCTAATCACCCCTATTTTTGATTAACAATATTCATTTTATAATAAAAAAAACAAAATGGGGGTCCATATTACCACCTTCTCCTCTATTTCTAAGCATGTCAGACCAGGCACACACATCTGGACCGACTGCTCGCCAGCCTATAGGCGACTCAGTAAATTAGGAAGAGTATCTTCCTACTTACATAGTACAGTGAATCACTCTAAAAAAAACTTTGTCGACCCGACCACTGGAACTTGCACAAATTTGGTAGAAAACCTTTTGTGCAGACTTAAACAGTTCATGCAGCGGCGTAATGTCCTTGCGTCCAAATTATTGCCGGATCACATTGATCATTTCATGTGGCGCCAGGTTTGTGGCCATACCACCCAGTATACATTTCAGCAGATGTTAATACAGATTAGTGAAAAGTATAGTAAGTATTAACTTAGATACGATTTTAATTGCTTCCTAGTAACTACACCTATGTGTTAAATTCCTTTCGTTTGAATTAGCGACTCTTGTTTTCTTAAAATATTAAAACTACTATCTTTCATTACAGCGTTCTAACGTGGGAAGAATGGCAGCTGGATTCATGGTATTCGGGCCTCCCATCGGGGAATCGATCTACCTCATAAAAACATTGTTTATTTATGTTTTAATGTTACGGCAATTTCTTGTGGGATTCATACGCTTCTCCGATGGGAGGCCCTACATTGGTTTTTTTGCATTCCATACGTGAGACGATTTTTAAGTGAGAAGAATAATACTTCTACATAATTACAACAAATAACAGTTGACAGTTTCACAGGTAAGAAAATGTTTTTTAGTTATTCTGTGTCTGTTAGAATTTTAGTTTTACATGAAAGATAGTCGTAGTTTTGAAGTAACACGTAAAATTTGGACGCTGCATTGGATTTATCATAGTTGCTAATGATTCTACAGTCTTTCCTTCAGAGTGAGCATATTGTCTTTGGCGCGACAATATAAAGTGATATGGCGATTTTCTGTAGCGTTAATTCGTAACTTTTATGTTGCTTCACGTCTAAGGTAAGTGTTATTTCGCTTCCATGTACACTTTTTCTTAAAAGGTATCACCATAGGAACGTATGTGGTAAATTTGAAGCGAATACCACAAGTCCTTCATTCTCCATTCTTATTTTACAGCTACCAAATCTCGATCCGAACCGCAGCAACCAAAGCGACACAAAGTAGAAACCATTCATAATAAATCACAAGTAGAGTTGAAGCTGGACTAGCAGCTTTATGACACAGCACAATATTGTCAACTTCAAATGGTTCTTCTCAGAACTCATCAGTAAATTGATTTCCCCGTATTTATTTAATTACAATCCCAAACATGAAAAATTCTGTCACATATTTGCGGCTTAGTTACTTTGCTCTTGATGAAGTTGTATGCCTAAGAATTTTTCAATGAATAGAAATCAGCAAGTTTAACTAATATCTTAAATTTCACTTTTGTTCCTATGCTTAGTTTGGAAGATACTAGTAGTTTATTTGAGGTGGTAGTTAAATCAGCGGCAATCCGCATTGCTCGACTAAGGCGCACAAGCATTGTTTTCAGAAAGTGGGGCATTATTGGTAATATATAATGAATATTGATGTCTTCAGTTCTGAAATGTTCTTATTCGCCGATTTTCAAATGGAGTCATTACATTTCAGCGGTGATTTAGTTTAAGCGATAAACTTACAAAAAGAAATGAGATCCCACAAAAACAATTCTTGTAAAAAATAGGCCAGTCTCGTGTTCGTGTAGTGACAAGAAGTTACGAGATCTTATTCTGAGCCTTATCTACACTTTACAGTTGTATTCACTTCACTTTATGAAACAGAATGGTTTCTCTCGGTGTCATAAATCGTTTATTTACGAGGGCTGTCCAGAAAGTAACAGACGTTTTGTAATAAAAAAATAAACAAAGTGAAAAAAACGATTTTTATTATATACATTTTAGAGGTAAACTCTTAGGCTATTTTTCAACATAATCGCCATTTAAATTAAGGCACTTATCATAACGTGGTACAAGCTTTTCGATACCCTCTCTGTAGAAATTTGCCGCCTGAGACTTCAACCACTGGTTTACACCGGCATGAAGTTGAGCGTCAGTTTCAAACCGTTGTGTTGCGAGCCACGTCTTCATCGCCGGGAACAGGTGGTAGTCGCTCGGTGCCAAATCCGGGCTGTACGTAGTGATGTTCCGATACAAGTAAATACGAGTAAGTACTCGATACTTTGTTTCGATACCAAGTACTTTTCGTATTTGAATTAATTCATTCGATACTTACTCGGTATCGGAATAAAAGTACTTGTATCGAATCGAAATTATCGAAACGCACCTGGTGTTAATTTCTATACGCATCATCCCTGCTGCGACACTCAGTCGCGCCTGCGAAACTAATTTCCCGCTGACGTCAAGTTGGTAGCATTGAAAACCAAACACAGTCAGTCTTACAATAGGCAATCTAATCTCAAAGAATTAGTTTTAGGCCCCTATTTCACTGTAATAAAGTTGTTCTTGGCGCGCATTTCACTACACCTGGCCTATGGTCGCTCCCACGCAGCCCCACACAAAAACTAAAAGGTATTATTCATAAGCAACTGCAGTAAGTAGCCCATGCGAATCGGAAGAAGCTGCTTCAGCTAGCGTATCACAGGAATATCACTTCTCAAAACATCACAAAGAAAATGCACCGTGGTTACAAGTCTCTCTCCACTTGTCAAACACTGTAATGTCTCTAAAAAGCAATCCATTTACAGAATGGGAAGAAATGAATCTTATATTTCCTTGTCTGTATAAATTAGTGTTGCAAATTGCAAAAAAAAAAAAATTTCCAGATTTGTGAAAAAAAAACTTGAAAAAAAAAACTTGAAAAAAAAACCTAGAACCCTTGTTTCTTTTCTATTTTTTTTCAGAAAACAATATATTTGATAAATCATAGTTTTATTTATGGAACTTACATTTTACTTGTGTGTTTTAAATCTTACTAAATCATATAATGTCTTACATAATGATTCATAAATGTATCTATATAGGTAACATAATTTTTTTTTATTCATCCTCTTTGTCGGTACCACATTCACTAGTATCAATACTACCAACACTAGTTTGGTCGGAGTCGGAATTTTCTGTTTCTTCTTCTGTCTCCTCTAGATCCATAACTTCAGAAATAGTTAAGTTTTCTTTTACTGGTTGTATTGTATGCAAATGATTTTGAGATTGAAATTTTAAATGGTGAACAAAGTACACACTGTGCATGAAGACTGCGCCGATAGTTCTGTATTACGGTCTTTTAAGTTTGAATTTAAATCTAATATCATACAAAATAGGAGCTTTATTTGTTTTCAGTCGTTGGTTTACGTCAACGGTTGCAAGGAAATGATTCATAATTATTGACAATGACTCAGTATCACTATACGCTGCGAGTTTAACAAGTATACTAATATTAGGAAAGCACAATAAGTAATAAAAAGAGGCAAAAAACCGTAGTTAAATTTCCTAATTTTTTGAAAAGATTCGTAGGTCTACCGATAAATTTGTAGGGCCTGGCAGCACTACTTCAAATAGCGACTATCAATCCAAACAATGGGGAACGGGGATTCCTTCTCACGCAACCTAGCCTTTTCGGGAAGGCCCCATTCGTAAAAGAAAACTTCAGTCAATGTTGCCAATATTTTTGTAATATTTTTTCTACTGAACCAGAAAAATATAGTAGATTTAAAAGTAAGATAAGTACTTAGTATAAACTCTAAAACGGTCATATTAAACGATAAATGCCTAAAAAATTTGAAATTTTGGTAGTTATGAAAAAAAACATGTCCCAGAAAAAGAACGTTTCTTTTCACATTTTTTTTTTCAAGTCAGAAAAAAAAACTTTTTTTTACAACACTAGTATAAATACGCACAATAGCTTCTTACTGCTGTAGCAACGTCAGCATTGAGTGAATGTTTGTTTTCTAATGCGGGTGAAACAATGACAAACAAAAGAAACAAGCTGTCCCCAAAATATTTTGAACAATTACTTTTTTGGGGAAACCTTCCAAAAGCGAACTTTTATTGTTTAAAAGTGTTAAAACTATAATAAATAAATATTTAAGGATAAGACAAAACTTTCAAAGTATGCTTACGATGTGAGCTTTATTATAATTTTAATAAATAAATTAAAATATTTACTGAGTGTTATTTGATTTTATTACACAATACAAATAAAATAAATAATTTAGCAACGTGTCACATATTTATTTTATATTTCGAAATTAATTTAAAAAAAGTATCGATATGAGTAAGTATCGATACTTTTACAGTACTCATATGAGTAAGTATCGTAAGACAATTTGAGTACTACTCATTTGAGTAGGTATCGATACTTTGATGGTATCGGAACATCACTAGCTGTACGGCGGGTGATTGAAAACTTCTCATCCAAAACCATCCAAGAGCTCTTGGGTACGATTGGCCGTGTGTGCACGAGCGTTATCGTGGAGAAACAAAACTTTCTCACTGAGTTTTCCCCGACGCTTGTTTTGTATTGCGCGTCTTAATGTACTGAGTGTTTCGCAATACCTTTCTGAAGTGATTGTTTGGCCACGTTCAAGAAATTCAACGAGAATCACACCCTTAGCATCCCAAAACACAGTAGCCATAATTTTTCCTGCTGACAGCGTTTGCAGACACTTCCTCGGTTTCTTGGGCGAATGCGTGTGTCCCCATTCCATAGACTGCCGTTTTGTTTCACAGGTGACGTGCTTTACCCAAGTCTCGTCGCCAGTTACGATACGATCGATAACTTGGTTTCCAGTTTTGGCGTAGTCTTCCAGAAACGTCAGTGCTGCAGCAAGTCTCTGTTTTTTGTGGTCTTCTGTTAAGATTTTCGGAATCCACCTGGCACAAAATTTGTGGTAACCAAGTTTACCAACCACAATCTCATGAACTAAACTCCGTGAAATTTGATGGGAATGTTCTGAAAGCTCCGTAATCGTGAAACGACGATTTTCACGGATTTTTTTGTTGATTTTCACCACCAGTTCATCACTCACAACACTAGGCCTACCCATGCGGTCCTCATCGTGAACATTGGTTCGACTATTTTTAAAATCAATGCACCATTGCCTCACTCGGCTTTCACTGATTATTCCTTGGCCATACACATCACAAATCTGGCGATAAATTTCAATTGGTTTGTGATTTTTCGTCAACTAAAACCGTATTACAGCTCGCACTTCCCAACTGGCGAGATTTGTAATTGCAGCGCTCATTTTAACACTCTACTGTATTCAAAGTACGATAGGAACTATGTGCAAACTACCACGGCTGGTTGCGTACTGAATGTATGAACAGTCTGACGCCAAGATGGCGGCGCTAGGAGCACCCATTGTTGCACCAGGTCAAAACGTCTGTTACTTTCTGGACAGCCCTCGTAGAATTTAAAAAAATTCTGGCGACTTGGCCATTATGCACGTCATAATTTTTTCTGAAATTGTGGGCATAATATATACTTGTCAAATTCGAAAAAGAACGAAGGATATCTTGGCTTTTACATATTTATAGGTTTGAGAAAGCAGCACATTAACTAAAACATTAGGAAGCGTGACAGTTTTTCCCTAAATCCCATCCATGTAATTGTTTCAAAATAACATGCCACCAGTTAGTATCGTAGGCCTTTTCGATGTCGAAAAAACACACCGTCGAGGTGTCGGCTGCGAATGAAGGCGTCCTGAATAGCCGCTTCCAGGAGGATCAGATTGTGCAAGGTGGAACGGAACTTCCTGAATCCACACTGAAAGTGGCTCAACAGATTTTGGGACTCGAGACACAAGACGAGGCGGCGGTTAACCATCCGCTCTAGTGTGTGAAGTGAATAGCTAGCTATTTACAGGACGCGCTGATTAAGCGTTTGAATAAAGATTTATAACAAAAAACAAGGACGTGTTTATAGTAATAAATTAAAGGGTATTATCCTGAACGAATTGTGTAATTTGTAGAGTTTGATGGAGTATTTTTGGTAAAGTTAATTGTTTTCTAGATTACGAACTTTCCACAATCTAGAACTCAATAGCCTTAGAACCCCTCAATTTTGTGATTTTCAGTAGTTCACCAGATCAAGTTGAAAGAGCCAGTCCTAATCACTTTTGTTTTCAATTCAATTAAAAATTTAGTAATAAGTGTTTAAGTCAGGTCAAATCATCTTAAAAACGCAGATCCGAATTATAAAGCATTTCTGTTGGCCGATCTCTGGTTTTTACTAAAATTGCACAATTAGAGGTTTTATGAAATGTATCTAGAACCTGTGATCAACGGAAAAGGAAAGTCATTGTGAAATTGTTTGTCACGAGCTAATTGAACAGTATTTTCCAGTGGAGGAGAATTATAAGAAAGTGGTTTCATGAAATCAAAAATGAAATTTCCAATAAGTAATACCGCATATTTTCAGTGACCATTGTCCTAGTATTTCTTCTTATATGGAAGTGGCGGCCGTAATTAAATCAGAACCGAAGCCTTTAGAAGTAAACAAATATTAGAAGATCTTTGAACTTCATTCAGAACTTTCTTACAGGCACACAAAGGCCTACTTAGTACTTTCGGAACTGCAATGTTAGGTTTTATAACCACAGTGCTAATCGGTTCGTTTCGTAAAAATCTAATTAAACCATACTTGGATGCAGACCTGAAAAACTAAAACGATCCTGAAACAAAGGGCAACCAGTGCCTATCTTGTGAGGTGCAATGTCATATTTGCCGCACCTAAGGCGCTCCATGGTCTGTTGCTCTAGGACTAGGAACAGCACGTTAGTTATCGCATAGACGGCGAACCTGCAGGTTGATAAATCAAACGTTAAATTCATTTGTCATTGTATCAAGAATCAGTACGAACGACTCCGATTAAGCCCCCCTCACTCCCCTCCCTCCCCACCTCCAGCCGTAGAATCTTTTTTACCCAAACAGTCCTTAAGCAGTTCCTCGATACCTATGTCAATTAACTCAGTTGCTGTCATTAAGCATCATCAGGAGCTCAAACAACGATTAATTCCCGCAGGGGTTTGTCCGACCTTATTGTTCCTAGCTGTCCATAATTATAAAGCACACGAAAGGTCCTGGTATTACTCTAACGATTGGTTTATCTGTGCATCCATTCTCTTCATATTCTCAAATATGGAGATTTGATCCGTGATCACGATCCGGACCAATAAGCTAAGATCTCCACTCTTCAGCATGTATGACATTCTACCATCTCACCTTACGATGGTCGTTGCAATAAGTACACAGTTTATGGTGTTGAGAAGCTTGCTGCGCTTACCTCTTTTAACTTTGCGTACTGCAGACGCATCAGACCAGCACGTAGCACTTGCGGATGAGTTCCACGCTGAAGCACCTCACGGAAATTAAAAGACTGGGTTGGGTCCTTCGCATGACGCACACTCCAATTGTTATATTCAGGTATACACCGGGAAATCCTTATTTCCTTCATAATAGTACTACTATCCCTTCCACGTGCCAAAGGTCGCCGGTTCGAGTCCGACCGCGGACATGGGTGTTGTGTCTGTGAATGTAATGTCCGTCCTGTGGTTTGTCTAATTAACTGGAAAAGTTTCATACTGGAGATACTGAAAAAACACTGATGCCTCCGACACCAAAAGCCATTTAAAAAAAAAAAAAAAAAAAAAAAAAAAAAACCTACTAGTATCCAAGTGACAATGTGCAGACAAACTGTTGGCGAGGCGGTTAATAGCTATGTAAAGACACTTGAAGTTAACAGTCAGGCAAGCATTTACTTTTCCCCTATCTGTTAGGGGTAAACTACAGCCCGTCATATAGCACTGATCAATCAACACACACTATTGAATGATGACTTTAAAGTGATATACGATTTCGTTTCAGACGGAGACGGCGCTCACGTACGACGCTGTTCACGTGCTGTCGGAGGCACTTTTCAAGGCGAGCACGGCGGGACCAGTCACTCAGCAACCGCTGAGCTGCGCGGGTACAGTCGTCTGGGACCACGGAATCAGTGTTAGGGAGTTCATACGGGACGTAAGTATCAGGATGTCAAGGTTCAAAGCGACTGTGTTTGGCTTTATCTCTGTATAACGAAACTATCGGGGTATCAGATGTAATTCCTACAAAATTTGGCATTAAACAAGATTCAAAAATTTGCCGTTCCGCATGCAATGACATCTTTTCATTCGTGAACTCCAACATTATTAGTAATTATTTGCGTGTGGTATGTGGATAGTATAGAGTTTTGCCACGTACATAACCGGCAAACTCGCTTATGTGAAACAAACATCCAGACATTCGCCGGCAGGAAGCTCAGTCAAGTCAAACATCTTAGTGCCACAGGAGTGAACACTAGGCATTTTCGCATCACCAACCCTTTTTTTGTGTGTGTG
>JARYHS010008074.1:58258855-58277174 GCA_031002005.1 Vandiemenella viatica
TCTTTGGTAATATTTGGCGTCACTGCCTCGGCGGCGAAAAGATTTGTTTTTGATGTTTGGCAGAGGCAGTGGCTGGAAGTTGAGCATAATAAGCTCCGGCTGGTCAAACCGACCGTTCAGCCGTGGAGCAGCTCCTTCCAGCGGGCGAGGAGGGATCAGGTTCTCCTTACTCGCCTCCGTATAGGGCACTGTCCTCTGACTCATGGTTTCCTTCTCCGCCGAGAGGACCCTCCGGAATGTGATACTTGTGGCGTACCTTTGACGGTGCGCCACATTTTAACTTAAGGGCTGACGTTGGCTTAGCTAACGATATGCCCCTTATTTTGAACAATGACAATGTGGTAAAGGTTTTAAATTTTTTTAATGTAGCCGGTATTGCCCCTAAAATTTTGGGCTGGTTGGCCTAGGTTTTATAACGGATTGGTGGTCTCTCTACAACCACCAATCCATGTAGAGTATTGTAAAATATTTCTTTTTAGTTTGACATTCTGTATCTGGCTGTACCCTTTACAGCCAGCCAGTTTGAATGTTATTTTAATGTTTGATAAAGCTGATTGGCCCCTGTATAGCCAGCAGCCCGTATTGTGAATTTTATATTTATGGCCATTTTACTGCCATCTTTTTAGTGTTAAATTTTTTATTTATTTCGCCGTCCGCATGGCCGACCTCGTTACAGTCGGTCATGCGGGCGGTTTATCCCATGCAGACGGCAGTTGATTTATGTTTTAACCACATTGTCATTCCATGTTTCTGTTAAGGCGCTAGTGACCCAGTTGTCGACGCGCCCTAAAGCGCAAAAACAACTACTAGGACAACAGCCATCAGTCTTCTTTCTTTTAGTCTGCGTATGCGTCAATGATTTGTCGCGCTTCCAAAAAGTCGAATTCTTTGTTCTCCTCATCTTCAGCCGATGTGGATGAAAAAAGCTGGTTGCTTATTTTCAGATAACATTCTTGTTTTTGGTGACATACCTTTAGCATATGAATCTCACATTTTAAAATGTATGTTTTTAAATGATTGATCTAATCAATTTGACACTACCAATAATGGTGCATATTCGAGCTGACCAAACGTTTTTCTACTTTTAGGGGACTATTTTTCTTCAAATCACTAGCAATGCTAGAAGTAATTATAATTTCAATGTATCTATCTGCAGCGCAGCTTATCATAAGATTTTTTTGTTTGATTTTGAATAGCAAATGATTCTTTCGTCACAGCTTCAAGTTGCCGCTTGGCATGGGCCACATCTTTGATTAACAAGATAAGTTGCTGTCAGCATCGTTGGTGCCTCAGTCTTGTAAAAAATTGTTTTACTTATGTAAGGTGCAGCTTCTATAAATCTTTGAAGCATGTAATACATTGAGTCCCAGCCCATTTTTATATCTAGTATGGCTTTTGTAGTTTTTCCATCTGATACTTTATTTGGATTTTTAAAGCTTCTTTCTTTTAAATAATTGACGATATTTATGACTCGTTCTATAATATTTGTTGGGTAGAAGTTTTACTTACAGCACCCTCAGTCACCAAATTAATCATATGAGCAAAACATGGTACATTTTTGCCTGCACCACTTGTGTGCATAATAGGTTTAATGAAATTGGCATCGGACTGTATGATGAAGGCCATAATTTTGTCTGACTAAATACTCCAGTTTATTAAGATAACTGACAACTGTTGGCCAGTATATTCCCCAGTATGTCAAATACCACACCAAATACACAAATAGTGTTGATTTTAACATATTTTGAAGTAAGAAATGTACAGTAATCCCCAGATAGTCAGTGATAGCCTTCACAACTTTTGAAATCATTTCATATATTTTATATCAATTTTTGCTTTAATAATTTCACGAAAAGGTTTATAACTCTGCTAACTGCTTCATTAAATACTTAAACCTGTGCCTTCAGCTGAATTAAATGATCTATTATTAAAATTTATAAAATAAGCAATTGCATCAGTTATGCGATCATATGTTGTACCTCCTCTAGAATATTGTAAGTAATTCTAGAGAGAAACAAAAGCCATCAAACGGGAGCAACGGATTTAATCATAAAACAGTGAACCTGAATTAATGAGGAACAAAAAACGCCCGTTTATACACCCGGTTTCTCCTACGGTTTTGGAGCGTACGCTCCAGGTGTGCCCATCAATCCTTTACCCTCTAATGCTCAGCGGCCAGACCCTGAGCGCGCTTCGATTGCGCACATGTGGCGCGCGGGTCTAACACTGTTTACACGCCCATTGTGCGTTTGATGCGCCAAGACTAGTTCGCGTTTTGTTCGAATTTGTTGGTGACTTCTTTGACTATACGACTGTATTAGCACACACATATATAAAACCTCACTGTTTATTTCTACGTTTTTCCCATGGTAAGTTAAAACACTTATATTTTAGAGAAAATGTTATTTAATACATAAAGAACTCTCACAGTAATTGTTGGGACGCTGTAGATCGAGGATGTTGGCAACATAACCCTACTTCCTCGAGGCCTAAACGGTTTGTTAAAACCTCAGGAACCGATAGCTGGATACCAAGGAGATAGCTTTGTCCAAACTTGATGACCTAGACGTCGAGGTTCCATAAATGTCCAACGACAACTACTTTCTCAATTTCCGCCAGGAAATAAAATGTTGTTATGCAGACGTCTGTTACAGGCTTGAGAACAAATACAGTGTTCTCACATCAGCGTAAATGTGGTTCTGAATCCCTTAATCATAACACTAAAGACCACAGATGTCGGTAGCAGTACATAGATAACCCTTATCATTTCAGCAGCAGCTTGAGTAGATCAGCAACAGAAACAACAACACCACGCAGTTTATGCAAACATATTAATTACCTTCTCCAGTATAACATCATGAGGAAGTATCGAAGACATGTAGCGTAGAACGTCCGATTTTCGAAATTTGAGCACACGGACCGAATTTTGTGAAATCCACTTCATCTTCGTCTCCCAGATCTCAAAGTTGCAGGGAAAGAAAGGGTAAATGATCTCGGCGGAAAGAAAAGCCAAAAGTCTATGACGCCTTTACTGTGTCAGAATTGTCTTAGGAACTTGAAGCTAGTGAAATATTGATGGAAGACCCTGGCCCATTCCTTAACTGTCACCGAGTGAACTAGCACATCCAAATCCTTTGTGGCTCTGTTTCCAGGAGCCATATTTCAGGTCCACACCCCACCAGTGCTGAGAGGAAACTTACTTGATATCGAAGGTGTTCGTGGGGAAGGGAAAGTGACGGTGTTTTTCAGAAGCAGCGCCAGCTTCCTATCTCTTGTTCTCATCTCCACTTTATAAGCAGTAGCTATGAAGATACGCTGCCCCGTGAAATTAACCGTATTCTCTACCAGTGTGCCACTCAGAGCGCTTGTCTAATATATATATATATATATATAAATATATAAAAAATTTGTAGCATGGAGGTGTCTGACGCTACTGTTTCTCTAGTCTTCAGCGCCAACAATTACTTGTTGGGTTGGTGAAACGATTACCCCAGAGGCTGAGTAGCATGTAGGCACATAGGCACTTAAAATCAATAATAAAACAAAATTAATCAAAAATGTTATAATCGTATGTCTGAATTCTGTGCTTCTAAATCAAGCGAAAGGATGATTTTGTTTTCTTTGGTGCAGGAATTTGAGATGAGATATATTTAAGTTATAAAACAATTATTTGTGTTTCTTGAACAATAAATCCTTACTTCTAAAATACAGTCATGGTTTTATTGACTGCTTCAAAAAGTTTTTTTTTATTATTTCTTCAAATTCGCTCCAGTTTCATGTGAAGAGAATGAAATGTAAATTGTGTCATCTTAAAGTAGGCTATTGATAAAATTTCTTCTCATTACCCATCAGATGAGGTAAAAACGTGTACAAATGCCGTTTTACAAGTCTTGATTTCCAGCCAATGTGTACCCAATTTATTTTCTTTGTACTAAGCTGGCCTGTGGATTTCTATACGTACATATATTCTATATTTTCCGACATAATTTTTTAAGAAAGAAAACCAATTTTTAATTTGTTTCATAAAAAATGCATTGTTTACAAACTAATATTCTATCACCTGGGTGAGACAGGGGTATTGTGGTTTTTATGAACAGTTGTGCTTCTGATTTCTTTCATGGCTGTAGGTGCTCTTTTATGTATGTTTAAGCTTCATCGATTTGACTCGTAAGATTTCACTAAGATATGTTAATTTTTACTGCAGTCAATAATTAACCGATTATTTGTCCGATTTTACATACTATTTCTGAATATCTATTCAGCAACCGTTTTAATATTTTTTTTTTAACTTCTGGTTTGTCTCAAGTACTTTGAATCACTGGTTAACAATTCATGTGGCATGTGTAAATCTGATGTAATCATAAACAGCGTTAAGAATAACTATTATCATACATTTAGAAAAACTTATTCCCTTAAATTTCAGTTCATAATGAAATTACAATTACTCTTTTAAAATCAGAGGAAAATAGCCACAAAATCAACACTTTTTTTACTTAGTTTTTACTGATGTAAAAGTTAAAGTACCGACAGCAGAGTTTGTCTTGAAGGTTATGTTTGTCAGCAAATAATATGAAGTGAGTAAGATATCACTTTAATATGCTGTTTACTCATTTGTGGATGTTAAATTCATAGTCAACTTAAGTCGTATTTTAATTTTTTTATGGTCGAGGATCTCTATGGAAACACAATTTTTAAAGTTGGCAGGTATGCAGTATTTAAAATTCTGCCACCTTCGTCCTGTGACACTCCAATACTACCAAAGAACATCAAAGTATGTTACATAAGCCTCAACGTCCGTCTGCATGTTCCGAACCCGATGCGGTGGTTTCAGTGTCAGCGATTCGGACATTCGACGGCGTCATGTAAAGAAAAGTGGTAAGTCCGGCAAGAGCGCACATGAGCCGGGAGTTAGTTGTATGCTACCACAGGTGTGCGTCAACTGCTGTGGTTCGTATCCCGCCTTCAGCAGAGAGTGTCAAATGTGTCTTGAAGAGCTCAAGATACAGGCGTTGAAGACCAAAGAGCGATTATCGCACGGTGAAGCGAAGAATAAAGTTAAATTGCTTTCCGCTCCCGTTTTCGCTACTAGTTTTGCTATGATGGCTTCAACTCCTGTCAGGAAAATGAGTGTTGCTACACAGACGTCCATTGCAGACATGAGCACAAGCTCGCAGTGCTTATGTCAGCGAAAATACAGACTTGAGTAAGAACACCTTTGCGACTTTGACCACCTCAGCAGCGGTAGCAAAGGTCCCACCAGCAGTAGCAGTAAAGTCACTGCTCCTCCAATTCCACCACTTGCACGCACAGGAATATCAACAATAACTTCTACCAGCGCTAATGGAGTGACCACAAGACCCGGGACCCGAAGTTTAGACAGATGGACCCGACCACCTTCCTCTTCCTCTCCCAGACTACCTGGTAGTAGGGAGAAGAAAGGAAAGAGGGTGACGAAGAAAACGAACAGACAGGTGAATGACAACTTCACTGAGTCAGAGATGTCTTTCTCTGCGGAGCCAGAAGAAACTGAAATGCTGGTGGACGAGACAGGGCCCGTTCCTCAGCAGACAGTGACCAAAGATCCGCCCGAACTGGGAAGGGTGAAACTAAATAGGTAGAATGGCTCCCATACTTCAATGGAATATTAATGGTTTTACGGCTAATGAAGAGGAGTTACAACTCTTATCACGATCTAATCCTTTGTGCCTCTTGTCTCCGAGAGACACATTTAGACCAGGCCACCAACCTGTGCTGAGAGGTTATAACGTATACCGTACAGACGATGCCGAGGGTCATCCAGCGAAGGGAGGAGTGGCTATGTTCGTACGGAACACTGTTCACTCGGAACTTGTTGCTCTCACCTCTAACCTACAGGCAGTACCTGCCAAAATTCATGGACAAGTAGAATTGGCAGTATGCTCCTTATATCTACTGCCGGGGTCACCAGTTGATTTCGGTCAACTGGCTAATTTATTGCAGCAAATTTCCTGGCCTTTTCTCCGCTTGGGATACTTTAACGGGCGTAGTGCGTTGTGGGGTTGGACGACCGATTGCTCAGCGGTCGGGAGATTGTTAAAGCGAGAGGAGATATGCGTGCTTAATACCGGTCAAATGACGCATTTCACTACTGCTTCCGGTACGTCCTCTGCCATTGAACTTTCTTTCTGCTCTCCTTCAATTGCGGACTTGGAAAATGGAATACCAGCAAAGCTGATAGGCAGTTTTACCGCCGTGCAGTCACTCTCTAGCAACACAGCGGTGAAGGGGAAACACTTCACAGTAATGATTCACCGGGCAGCTGATATTTCCATTTCTAGCAGCTCTGAAGCGCTGCGTAGAACCCCCGTTCCTTGGTGGAACGACGAGTTGTTGCGTCTGGTTGGGTATTTTACTTCCGCGAGCGGTTCGGAAGTTGGGAGCTAGACTTCCGTTTTGTTGTTGGAAGTCTGAATGCAAGTGAGTAACGATTTTCAAACTTGGAAACTCGGTGTGGAAAGTGGTTTGAGAAATAAAACAAGGATGTGAGGAAACAAACCTACAGCTCACTGAACCCGACTTAATTCATAAAAGACTTATGGGAGGTGCGCGACTTCAAAAATTATTCTTCTAACATCTCCAACTCACTGAATTCCATTAACAGGAGCTTGATCCTCCTCATAATCTTTAAATAAGAACGATAGGAGAAATATTTCCCATACGGATTTACCAACTTAATTTCCCTACAACTATCGTCCATAGATCCCAGTGGCTAAGTCCTAGTCTAACTTCTGGCGTCGCTGACTGGAGTCAAACTACTGACAACGGCGACTATGCCCTGCATTAGTCTGCCCTACACTGCTACACGTAGCCTCAGCTCTGCACTCTGGCTGACCCTACTCTGCCTCTCGGTGGCTAGACCACCCCCCTTTTATATCTCTAAATGACGACATTATTTGTCCTCTCAACATTCTAGAATATTCTGTGGCATTAGTTACGCATTCTTCGTTCTTGCTGAAATGGAATCCTCTGCTGCTGTAAATATGTGGCGTAAACATGTGACTCTTATCGTCCCTGCCCGGCCATCTGGCTTTCTCTACTGTTTCAGTTATCACGTTGCCTCTGTTTACTGAATATCGCTTTCTATCTCACGCCCCCCCGGTCATGTGTCGCTACGGCACGCCCACGCTCTCGCGTTTTCTTGCACAACTTAACATAGCTAAGTGTTCCTGCGATTATTTCGCAACAGAGTGTCGTTCTGCAATACGGGATCACAGACGAGCACTGCGACGGTTTAGGTTGCACCAAATACCTGACAACCTCGCAGCGTTTCGAGTTGCTAGATCTAAGACGCATAGTGTGACTGAGGAGAGCAAAAGAAAGCCATAGCAGAACTTTGTGAGCAGCATTAACTCGTCAAAGGTATGGTAGTCAATCCGCCGTATATCCGGAAAGTACTCCCAACCACCACTATCTGGACGAGAGAATAGCGCAGCTGATGGCACAGTATTTCGCTACCATCTCTTAGTCTACCGGATTGGAACATCAGGTCCAACAACGAAGAATTTCTGTCGAGAGGCAAATCCTTAGCTTAGACTCGTCGGGGGTACAGGCACTGCAACTTCGGACCTGGAGTCCGCACTAAACAGCGCCAAAGACACTACACCAGGGCCTGACCAGATCCAGTACCAGATGCTGAGGCATCTTAGCAAAGATGTTAAAGAGTACCTCCTGGATATTTTTAATGATGTTTGGACCGGAGGACACTTCCCCGACTCGTGGAAAGAAGCAACGTTAATCCCGATTTTAAAACCAGGAAAAGACGAGTTGTCGCCAGGTAGCTGACGTAGCATCGCCGTTACGAGCCGCGTCGGGAGGACACTAGAGCGAATGGTGAACCGCCGCCTCGTCTGGTGTCTCGAGTCCCCCAAGCTGCTGAGCCGTTTTCAGTGTGGATTCAGGAAGTTCCGTTCCATCTTGGTCAACCTGATCCTGCAATACAAGACTCTTTTATTCCACCTCGGATCAACTGAACCTCCTGGATGCGGCAGTACAGGACGCATTCATCCGCAACCTACATCTTGTGGGTGTATTTTCTGACATATTAAAGATATATGATACAACCTGTTGGCATCTTATTTTAAAACAGTAATATGAATGGGGTTTCAGGGGAAATCTTCCCCGTTTTTTTAAATCATATTAATCAAGTCGTTGCTTCCGGTACCGAGTCGATAGTGAAGTGTCAGAACTTTATTATAGGAAAACAGTGTTCCTCAGGGGTCAGTTTTAAGTGTGACCCCTTTTGCTATTAATAGGTGGCCTATTTTAACTGTTATAAGGAGTCGCATATGGTATTCCTTATATCTTGACGACATTTTAATTTTTTGTACTTCGTCTAGTCAGAGATTCGCGGGGGTGGAAACTGCAACTTGTGCTCAACAGGCTGGATGAACACACACCGGCTTTCGTTTCTCAGCCGAGAAAACCCGGTGTGTACATCTTACTCGTAGCAGAAGTCTTTTGACACAGCCTCATCTTACTTTGAGGGGCACTGTTTTAGTGAAAGTATTCGGTTTCTAGGCATCATTTTTGACAGGAGATTAAGTTGGCTTCAACATCTGAAAGATCTAAAAGTAACAGCCTTTAAAGTTCTAAATGTCTTAAAATATCTGTGTCGCAGGTCATTAGACGCCGACCGCTCCTACTTGCTATAGTTTTTAAAGCCTTCGTACGATCGCGGTTGGTATACGATTGGATTGTGTACGGTTCGGCAAAGTGCAGTTTTCTATATATTGGATAATGTCTACCATGGAAGATTTCGCCTCGCCGTGGATACCGCACCAGCCCGATACCCAGCATTTGTGCTGAGTCTGGCGAGCCGCCGCATTCCATCCGCTGGCGTCTCCGCGTCGTGTGACACTACATACATATTGCCGCAACTCCTGGAAGTCCCGTGTACGTCGGAGTTATTAAAGCTGTCTTTGAACGGCTTTACACCAACCGACAAAGAGCAACAAAACAGTTCAGATACCGTACAAGGGCTAATTTAGCTAAATAAGATGCCCTATTTTTATCACCAATGTTGGAGTAAATTTCCTCCCTGTGTTTTAAAGAGGCCAGAATGATTTTGTACTGTGACGATACAACAAGTTGTGTACCGCTGTCAATGTTTTTATCGGAATTTTAAAGATGTTTTAAACCAGCATCACGATTTTATCCCTGTATATACGAATTGGTCTAAGCAGGCTGAGTAGGATGCTCTGTCGTGTTACCTCCAGCGACTTAACAGATTAAAGCATGTGCAGTATATACACTGCAAAGTGTTACGCTTGGTAGAAGTCACTACAGTATTTGAAAGTAACTCGCGGTATGATGTACATCATATACTGTGATTGCCTCAACTGCATACAGCCATTAGGAAGTACGAACCGAGCAGATCGTCTTGTCCAGGAAATACAGGAAACCCTCCTATCCCTCCAATCTTTTGGAAAGAAGGTTTTATTCTGTTGGGTAGCTGGCCATGTGGGAATCAGGGGGAACGTGGCAGCAGATGAAACTGCCAAGTTAGCATACGATCAGGTCAGAGTCAATTTTGATCCGGTCCCAAACGCGGCGAAAATATTTGTTTTTGACGTTTGGCATAGCAGTGGCTGGAGGTAGAGCAAAATAAGCTTTGGCTGGTCAAACCTATCGTTCAGTCGTGGAGCAGCTCCTTCCAGCGGGCGAGGAGTGATGAGGTTCTCCTCACTCGCCTCCGTACAGGGCACTGTCCTCTGACACACAGCTTTTTTCTTTGCCTGGAGGACCCACCGGAATGTGATGCTTGTGGCGTACCTCTGACGGTGCGCCACAATTGACTATGTACTGGTTTTAGATTTTAAATAATTAGACTAGCAACGTTGTCAGTGTTTTAAAATCGGCCTAGTTTTAAGACGTATCGGTGGCCGTTTTACAGCCACCCATCAATGTACAGTTGGGGACACAATTGGCGAGAACCCTCGCCTTTCGATTATGCTTCGTTCTACACACGACTACCTCATGGGACAGCATAACTGGTAGGTGGTACACTAAATTCATGATAAAATAGACCTCTCATACCCAGCATTTACCCAATACTAAAAAAATTAGCCCGCGTGCGAGAGACTCGCAAACGCTCAGAGACAAAGATCGGAGTTATATAGTTAAAATAATCACACGTATCGTCATTTTAGTCATAATAATAATTGAAATAAAGAAACTGATTGATTATAGAGCAAAGATAATGCTATTTTCGTAATATTGATAGCCATTGAGAATTTTTTCTTTCTTTCTAATAAACAGATGACAATTCGCTAGCAAACGAAATGACATGATGAATACTGAAAAGAATCGCTAAATTACGCACGGATTAAAATTTGTAAAACCAATAAGAGAGTTTGAATGGACTTAGTCACACTTTCTAGCGCTGCAGCGTTATAGCCACACAGAGTTTAAGCGTAAGTAGAAAGTTCATTTAGGAAATTACTCAAATAGTGAACTAAGTCATGAAAAATAAATTAACCATTTCTACATACTTCAATATTTCGTAGAATAAGATCATCTTAATTTTGATTTCACCGTAATATGTTTACAATGTAAGCTTAACTTGATCGCAGTAGTTTCAGTAGTAATAATAATAAATTGATAACAGTAAATTCGTCTGCATTGTGAATATATGCGGTTTCAGATTTTAAAGCTGAAAGAATGGAAGTAGGAAACCTTTCATATCTCCCTTTGTTTCTAACAGTGATACTTCTATAAAGTTTTGTATTACTTCTTGCCTTCCAAGCCAGATGGGTTAGAGATAACAATCTTGCCTGGCATTCTGTAGCACACGGATTAAAACCCCGTAGGATATCCAAATTCCGTGGTTTAAGTAAATCTCTCCAGTTGAACTCCGGAAAAGCTCCATTAAAAATCCGTGGAAGAAATTCTTTTCCGATCCTAGTTTCCAATCCACTCAGGATTCAAATCACATTGGCGTCGAAACAGAACAAGAAGAAGAAAAATAACCGAATGTGGTTGGTTAGTGGTAACGCTCTGAGGTGGATTCCGGGAGGACGTGGGTTCGAATCCCCGTCCCGTCATAAAGAATTGGGTTTTCGATGGTTTCCCCAAATCACTCCAGGCGAATGCAGGGGTGATCTTGTCATAAAATACCATGACTGAATTCCTTCTCGTTATTTGTACCAGAGTCCTTAAATAAATACCTCGACGTCTACAAGGTATAAAGCCATAATCAAAAAAAACAAAAAAGAAACAAAAAAAACCCAAAGATACATAGCTTAAAAATGTCTCCAAATTACTGTCAGTTATCAAGCTTAAAGCCAATTGCTATTGATACTACTCCAAATCATATTTTTTTATTAGTAAATTCAGCAGATTGCTTTATTAATATAAAGGAAGGTATGGAAGTAAAACTATCTAAATACAAACAAAAGTTGAAACTCCGAAGTAATATGAGGTGGAAACCCATAATTACCAAATCTAAATTTGACATTGTGTGTGAATATGACCCAACCTACCGAGGTATCTTGTTTTAAGAAGTAAACCACCAACAGAGACGCTGACAGGAATGGATAAAAAGGCCTCATATGAAATATTTTGCAGTTACGACATCAAGGATAAAGAATGAAAGTGTTGAAACTCAACGGTTTATTTATAATTATGTATTAGTCACTAATTTTTTTTTTTAGAAAATTACACTTTCTACTTCAAAATGCTCTCAAAGCTTCTTGAAAATGTTCTGCCTCGCACTATTTCTATGACTGAATTAATTAATTAATATTGTGTATTGATCATAGCTTTTAAGAAAAAAAAAGTCTAAGCATACTTTACGGGAAATTTGTCTGCTTCGATCTTTAGATTTAAATATTTTGGTATAGAATCTAGTGAAAGAATGTGTAAACTTGAATGCAATCACTATGGCTAACACAGATGTTAAATCCAATTTGCCTCAGACATTTCCGGGAGCGATCTTCCTCAACCTAATTTACCTGCTCTGTATTTGTCTCTGAACGTTGTATCTGACACTGCTCAAGAGAGCACATCATTATGCGAGAGTAGAACCATATATACGAACCATCGTTTTCTCAACTTAAAAACAATGTAATCTTGCCATGGTTGTTATCGAAGGCACCTAGATACGATTAATCTTTTATGAATCCACAATATTTCACTTATAAATAACCCAATTTCCTTCAATGCACACACATAAGAATTTATAAATTTCAGCTGCATATGAAGTTTGCGAACTTCGCTAATTGTTTGACTAACTAATAGTAATCTTTTCTCGCTGCCGTCTTTCCTATTATAAAATTTCATGGTACGCTTCATGGTGAGAATAATTATGAAGCAGGTTCAATGGCCTGTTCAGGTATCCAGATTTCAGTTTTCCACGCTTTCACAAAATCAATTTAAACGAACGCTGGGACGGTTCCATCAAAGGCTATGGCTAAATTCCTTCCCATTTCTGTCTCCAATCCACACCCATCTCTAATTACCTAGACTTAAACGAGGCGAAAGCCATAAGCACAAAACAGAGGCAAGTAACAGAAGAACAAATGTGTGGTTGTCAGAGGTCAAATTTAAATTCCTCAGTACTGTCGATCGGCACCACCATAACTGCAAAAGCTAAAATTGAAATATAGTGCAAACATGATCCTTTGTATACGGAATACCGTATTCACAAATATGTGATGCTTTCGTCTACAAAAACATTTTCGTTGACCTCTGTAGGATTTAATTTGTATAACTCAAAAACATTCCGAGTTGCTAATTTGATTTATGGTTCATAGTAAATTCTTGTTACATTCATTTGCATCGCACTACATTACCTAGTGTGTAACATCTATTCAGGCACCAAAATGAAATAATTAATGTGCCAATATCACTCTAAAAATTCCTATCGGAAAATTAAATAGTTACGTAATTTCAATTTCGTATTATATTCGTCAAGACTAATGAATGATGATGCAATTCTGTCTTGGGTACGATGAAAACGCTTTCGTAATATAAGGAAATACACATCGTTTGTGGCAGAAGACATTCTTGTCTACGGCACCACTTGTTTTCTAACTTCAGTCTGAGATAGTGTGTTTCGTTGCACCAGCGAAAATGAATCACTTAATTGGCGTTGATAAGGGGGAAATTATTGATCTACATTAAGAAGGGCATTTGAACACTTCAGTATGACAGGCCACCAGTCCACCGACCTCGACTAGTTCGGAAGTCGTTCCTCGAGAACCCCGAAGTGCTGCAAATTGTTTGGCCACCCAAGGACCCTATAGAAAATGTTTGGGCAGAAATAGTCAGAATTATAAGAGAAAAGGAGTCACAGTTAGATGCCATTTGTGACACGTGGTAAGAACTGGTCAACAGTGGTGGTTATATTTCACTCCTCATTAATTGCATGAACAATAGAATCCGGGCTGTCGTCGATGAGGAGGGAGGCTGGACAAGATACTGAAAGTTAAATCCGTGTATTATTTTTACTTTTTCATAACTGTTCTCCCATACCTCTTTTTCGCATTCTGCGATCGTGTCCCTGTATTTACATCCTTATCCATTTTCAAACATCATTTTTCCCTTCCTCCTCTCCCCATCACCAAAGATTTCTGGTCAGAGTACAGGTCTAATCGAAGAAGTTCCAACCATTAGTCGGTGGTACCGTAGTGGGAAAGCCGACAGTGTAGTAAGCTCAGGTGGTATGAGGGCTGCTACGATGCTCCGTGCTAGCAATTTTTTTCATCTTGTTCTTCTTTTCTTTTTAGCCGCCTATATAAAAAACGACACAGAAGTTTATTCGACACGCGTAGCATACAATCAAATAAGATAACGTTTTACTCCAATTTTCATTCTAACATTAGTGTCTGTAATATCAGTTTCACGATTTAAAAAAAAATTATGGTACTGAATTAATTTAAGGGTTAAGGTATTATGTTGTTTACTTATTTTCACTGTGTCATTAAATGCTTGCGAATGCCGCGATGTTTCCTTCAAAGGGATATGGCCAGAAACCTCACTCCTTGCCCCCAGTCCTTTCCTTCCTCCAATGACCTCGACGAGTTGTAAAGCCAGAAGCAAAAAATAAATAACTTTTTTTTAAAAAACATCTTGGTAATATCAGTGCGGATTTAAACAATAGCACTTGCCACCACGATTTCATCACAAAAACCTTCTCATATCAACATAATTACATCTCTCTGGTGCGTTTTGGACCTTCTCCTTGTTGAATTTATCTTATTCAAATGCCGACCACGGTAGTGGAGGGACTAGAGTGCTACTTCCACATGTGTGGGGTTGCCAGTTCGTTGTAATTTTTTCCTTATGGTTGTTCGCGTCGATATCATTGGTTGGGGAAAAAGGACAGGGGGCATAGATTTGTAAGGAATTCAGCCATGGCCTTTGCAAACCATTCCTGGCACTCACGGAGCGATTTCCATTAATCATGCGAGATCAAATCGGGATGGATGGACGAAGATTCGAATTCGTGTCTTTCCAAATGCGAGACTTGAGCGTTACCGAGAATCTCGATCACTACCCATGTGCAAGGACGGAATCGAAACGGCGACCCTAAAAATGCGATGATAGTATTCTAACCCCTACACTGCTAGGGCCAGCTTGTGTCTTGGTCGGGACTCTAGTGAAGGAATATGTGCGTGTCTGCGGTCATGGTTTGCTAACACGGATAACAATTCCGAAGGCCCACAGAACAAGGAAATCATCAGACATTTCAGGGATGTGATTTTCCTCATCCTCATCCTCCTCCAACTACTCTGCGTCTGAGGCTGTTGTTGGACACAGTTCGAAAGACGAAAGAATTATACACGAGTAGAAACTTCTATACGACAGGAACAAGGGCTTCTATCTTTATCCCTCTTTGACGTAGAGGTCATTGGGGACGGGTATTGATTGGGTGATGAGCGTTCCTTTTGATGGAACCTTCCCGACGTTCACCAGAAATGATTTGATTTGGAGAAACCGTAGAAATCCCAAATCTAAATGGGCGGAGGGGGATATAGAGGTGTGTCCTCCTGAATGCGGTGCTAGATCATTACCGCTCACCAACCAGGCTCAGTTTTCTGAACAAGTATACATACAGGATCAATCATTTACATTTACTCGGCAAGTGCTATTGTTTAAATAGGCTCTGATATTACCAAGATTTTTTTTAAAGAATGTTATTTATTTTTTGCTTCTGGCTTTACAACTCGTCGAGGTCATTGGAGGCAGGAAAGGACTGGGGCAAGGAGTGAGGTTTCTGGCCATGACCTTTTGAAGGAAACATATCGGCATTCGCAAGCATTTAATGCAACAGTGAAAATAAGTAAACAACATAATACCTTAACCCTTAAATTAATTCAGTACCATAATTTTTTTTTAAATCGTGAAACTGATATTACAGACAATAATGTTAGAATGAAAATTGGAGTAAATCGTTGTTATCTTATTTGATTGTATGCTACTCGTATCGAATAAACTTCTGTGTCGTATTTTATATAGGCGGCTAAAAAGAAAAGAAGAACAAGATGAAAAAAATTGCTAGCACGGAGCATCGTAGCAGCCCTCATACCACCTGAGCTTACTACACTGTCGGCTTTCCCACTACGGTACCACCGACTAATGGTTGGAACTTCTTCGATTAGACCTGTACTCTGACCAGAAATCTTTGGTGATGGGGAGAGGAGGAAGGGAAAAATGATGTTTGAAAATGGATAAGGATGTAAATACAGGGACACGATCGCAGAATGCGAAAAAGAGGTATGGCAGAACAGTTATGAAAAAGTAAAAAAATACACGGAATTAACTTTCAGTATCTTGTCCAGCCTCCCTCCTCATCGACGACAGCCCGGATTCTATTGTTCATGCAATTAATGAGGAGTGAAATATAACCACCACTGTTGACCAGTTCTTACCACGTGTCACAAATGGCATCTAACTGTGACTCCTTTTCTCTTATAATTCTGACTATTTCTGCCCAAACATTTTCTATAGGGTCCTTGGGTGGCCAAACAATTTGCAGCACTTCGGGGTTCTCGAGGAACGACTTCCGAACTAGTCGAGGTCGGTGGACTGTCATACTGAAGTGTTCAAATGCCCTTCTTAATGTAGATCAATAATTGTCCCCCTTATCAACGCCAATTAAATGATTCATTTTCGCTGGTGCAACGAAACACACTATCTCAGACTGAAGTTTGAAAACAAGTGGCGCCGTTGACGAGAACGTCCTCTGCCACAAACGATGTGTATTTCCTTATATTACGACTTCGAAAGCGTTTTCATCGTACCCAAGACCGAATTGAATCATCATTCATTAGTCTTGACGAATAATTATAATACGAAATTTACGTAACAATTCAATTTTCCGACAGGAATTTTAGAGTGATATTGGCACATTAATTATTTCAAATTGGTGCCTGAATAGATGTTAAACACTAGGTAACGTAGTGCGATGCAAATAAATGTAACAAGAATTTACTATGGTTCATACATCAAATTAGCAACTCGGAATGTTTTTGAGTTATACAAATTAAATCCTTCAGAAGTCAACGAAAATGTTTTCTGTAGACGAAAGCATCACATATTTGTGAATACGGTATTCCGTATACAAAGGATCATGTTTGCACTATATTTCAATTTTAGCTTTTGCAGTTATGGTGGTGCCGATCGACAGTACTGAGGAATTTAAATTTGACCTCTGACAACCACACATTTGTTCTTCTGTTACTTGCCTCTGTTTTGTGCTTATGGCTTTCGCCTCGTTTAAGTCTAGGTAATTAGAGATGGGTGTGGATTGGAGACAGAAATGGGAAGGAATTTAGCCATTGTCTTTGAAGGAACCGTCCCAGCGTTCGTTTAAATTGATTTTGTGAAAGCATGGAAAACTGAAATCTGAATACCGGAACAGGCCATTGAACCTGCTTCATAATTATTCTCACCATGAAGCCTACCATGAAATTTTATAATAGGAAAGACGGCAGTGAGAAAAGATTATTATTAGTTAGTCAAACAATTAGCGATGTTCTCAAACTTCATATGCAACTTTAATTTATAAACACTTATGTGTGTGCATTGAAGGAAATGGTTATTTATAAGTGAAATATTGTGGATTCATAAAAGATTAATCGTATCTAGGTGCCCGTGGTTGCTTTGTGGAAAATCCGACAATGTGATTAAGATCTGAAATCTGTAGTGAATCGAACATTTCCGCGTTTTCGATAACAACTATGGCAAGATTACATTATTTTTAAGTTAAGAAAACGATGGTTCGTATATATGGTTCTACTCTCGCATAATGATGTGCTCTCTTGAGCAGTGTCAGATACAACGTTCAGAGACAAATACAGAGCAGGTAAATTAGGTTGAGGAAGATCGCTCCCGGAAATGTCTGAGGCAAATTGGATTTAACATCTGTGTTAGCCATAGTGATTGCATTCAAGTTTACACATTCTTTCACTAGATTCTATACCAAAATATTTAAATCTAAAGATCGAAGCAGACAAATTTCCCGTAAAGTATGCTTAGACTTTTTTTTTCTTCAAAGTTATGATCAATACACAATATTAATTAATTAATTCAGTCATAGAAATAGTGCGAGGTAGAACATTTTCAAGATGCTTTGAGAGCTTTTTGAAGTAGAAAGTGTAATTTTCTAAAAAAAATTAGTGACTACTAATACATAATTATAAATAAACCGTTGAGTTTCAACACTTTCATCCTTTATCCTTGATGTCGTAACTGCAAAATATTTCATATGAGGCCTTTTTATCCATTCCTGTCAGCGTCTCTGTTGGTGGTTTACTTCTTAAAACAAGATACCTCGGTAGGTTGGGTCATATTCACACACAATGTCAAATTTAGATTTGGTAATTATGGGTTTCCACCTCATATTACTTCGGAGTTTCAACTTTTGTTTGTATTTAGATAGTTTTACTTCCATACCTTCCTTTATATTAATAAAGCAATCTGCTGAATTTACTAATAAAAAATATGATTTGGAGTAGTATCAATAGCAATTGGCTTTAAGCTTGATAACTGACAGTAATTTGGAGACATTTTTAAGCTATGTATCTTTGTTTTTTTGTTTCTTTTTTGTTTTTTTTGATTATGGCTTTATACCTTGTAGACGTCGAGGTATTTATTTAAGGACTCTGGTACAAATAACGAGAAGGAATTCAGTCATGGTATTTTATGACAAGATCACCCCTGCATTCGCCTGGAGTGATTTGGGGAAACCATCGAAAACCCAATTCTTAATGACGGGACGGGGATTCGAACCCACGTCCTCCCGGAATCCACCTCAGAGCGTTACCACTAACCAACC
>JARYHS010008074.1:58278174-58328178 GCA_031002005.1 Vandiemenella viatica
TTGGAATATTTTGATATAAATAATTATAATAATATTTTCGTTTATTTACTGTACCAATTTCAAATTTTTCGTAGCGGAGAATGAAAAATAGCAGGTATGTACCAAACCTATAGCATATCTTTAATTATTTCGTTTTGATTGAATTTTTATCTATTAGTATAGTAGGCTTAATGTAGCATGTAACGCTGACGTCATGTCACGCCATTACGTCATTCTATGACGTTGCACTATGACGTCACGCTTTACGATATTATTTGTGGGAATGCCCGTTATTTAATGACATTTCCAAGTATCAATGAATAAATTAACTCACAGAACACTGAAATAAAAGTATGTATTGCGTTAAAATCGACATATCAATCATTAGATGCTTATATTCTCGTAACATTCTTTTGATATGTAGAAGTATTCCTTAAATTCTTTGTCCATAGAAATGTAAGATAACAGCTTTGTATTTCGTGCATCAATGTAGAGAAAATTTTGGTTAGCGTATTACTTCGCATGGATCAGAAGTACAAGTGGCATTTGATGTTACAGCATAGGGCATGAATAATTTAGTTTATTTCAAAATATTTTAAACTGTGTCCTATTATTGAAATTATTAATTCGTTTGAATGGAAATAGTTACACAATTGATCCGGAAACTGTGCAATCCTACACTACACTTAGAACAATAATACGTGGCATAATGTAAGTTAATAAGGTTTATTTTAATTTCCTTTGCTTTCTCTGCGTAATATTACTGAGCCTATGAGTTCACCAATTGTGTCAACCATTCAAACGTTTTACTACCAGTCTGAATCACAAAAAATAAATGTGCAAAAACCCTTGAAAATTTCTGATCAAAATTATATCGCGATGCATTATTGGCACTAAAACGCGAAACAGTTCATGTATTAATATGCGTGAGATTGAAGTATTGTTTTTCTGGCGAGAAGTTAACGTGGTTAGGTTGAAATGCAATCTGGACCCTAATGGAAACTGAAACCTTTTGCTACAACGCAAGGCACGAGGAATTACACTAAGCCGTGAATTGTCAGACCACTGAAATAAAAGTATGTATTGAGTTTAAATCGACATAATAAGTGTTAGTAGATTTTATTTATTTAATAATAGATTCGTTTTATGTCAAAGTATTCGTTAAAAATCATTGGCCACAGATATGAAAGAGATATTTTGTCATTCATTGTTAGCGGCAATTTTGATGGATTGTTATTAGAACTGGCACTTGACAGCAGAGGGCATACGTAATTTAATTTTTTTTAAAATAATTTTAATTTTGTTTTCTTAAGCGTTCTGTTACTTTAATCATTGCTTTGTTTTAACGAAAGTAGTTCCACACTTTTCAGATCTACACAACATAAACTACATTCAAACTAATATTACGTGAAATGATTTAAGTTGTTAAGATTTATTTTTAATTTACTTTGCTTGTATTGATGCCATATTTCAGCCGCATGTAACTGTGTCAGCCATTCAAAGGTGTTAGTATCTATCTGAATCACGAATATAAAAAAAGTAAGATGGAAGAAACCGTAAAGATTTTTGATTTAGTTAATATCGTGATGCATTAGTACCACTAAAATGCGATAAAGTAATGTTTCACCATGCGTGTGATTAAAGTATTGTTTCATTTATTGCAAGTTCAGTACGTGGTTAGGTTGAAATACAACCTGGACCAGAATAGCAACGAAAACCTTTTCTTACAGGACAAAGCACTATGAATTGCACTGAATTATATTTTATGACAATTATATTTATTTAAGTAACTGCTAAAAATGTAATGCTAGAATGGCATATTAATTAACAGTTGCTTTTTTTTAACGAACTCATTACTTGGTCTGAATGAAAGAAGTTCCAAATTGTTCGCGATGTGTGCTACTTAAACAACAATTAAAACTAATATTACGTGACATAGGTTAGGTTTTCAAGAATTATTTTTAGCATCCTTCGTTTTCACAGGGCTCATTATTTCAGGCGTTAAAACATGGACCTTCATCATAGAAAATAAGAAAGTTGTATGAAACTGTGAAAATTTTGGATCAAGTTTGTATCGCGTGATGCATGATTGGTATCGATGCATGATGACATTCACATGCCATACAAGGAAAATATTAATTTGCGTGTGAATTAAGTTTTTATTTTTTACCGGCTATATTGGCGAAGATTGTTGTTAGGCTGAAACGCAACCTGGACCAAATAGACAATGAAACTTTTTGCTACATCACAAGGGACGAGAAATTACAGCATAGTGAGCTTTATTTTATAAAATTTCTATTTAGGTTAACAACCAAAAATAAATCAATTGCCAGAACAGTCCGTTAAACCCGTCATTTTTGACGGGCTTTTTGGCTAGTAATTTTATAATGTTCAATAAGACGGTTTACCTATTAAGTATGATAATATGGGATAGGTAGACACGTAAAAACAACATCCAAAATGTATTGAACAGTACCTAGGTGACCGATCATAGCTCGGCATCTTTCGATTTCTGTTTAATATACAAGATTTCCAAAATCATCAAGTTTGAGAGAAATTAATTATATATATATATATAATTAAAAGCAGAAATACCAAGCCATTGTAACAGAGGTAGGACAATCAGTTCCATTCCTCTGGGACCCTCAGTTTAACATGGAATCCGAAGAACGTCCTAGCGTAGCTCGTATGATCAAATACAACACTTAAAAGTTCTTTCCCCCACCGGGATTTGAACCAGCGAACGGAGCCAGAAATTTTTGAGAGCAAGCTCTCGAAGCACTTTTTTTCCACTAATCACATTTGAGCTCCCAGACCGCTCCATATTTGTACACATTCGATATATTTCATACCTACCACAAAGAACTGCAGTCGGTTAAATAAATTTCATGAATCCACATAGTTCAAAATTTTATTTTAAATAATCTTATCATTGAAATGTATAAAGCCGCTTGAAGTTTACTGGTACCTCAAACTACAACGAGATGACGTAAAACAACATAGATTTTTTTTAGTAACATCAGGTTTTTGCTTTGTTACCGATAGTTTTAACCTCTTCATCCACTGAAAAGGATGGAAATTTGTTGCTTGTTATGTGTGTAGTCGTTCCCGCGGCGTTGAAACGAGGCTAACAGCGGGCGCGATGCGCCAAGGCTTAACAAAGCGCTCTGCGTCAATGACATTTTTAGGACGAACCACCTTCAAAGGCGTTGTTTGCACGAGCAGGATATAGCCCGTTTATTCAGGCACTCTTTCCTCGGCAAAATCTGCTGCGTTTCTCTACCTTGACGTGGAATCTGGGTCCAGATCTATAGCCATGATATCTTGCTCGCGGAAGTGGTCCCTGAGGAGGTAAATCCCTATAAATTTGACGGTAGGGAGGATGGGAACCCTACAGTCTGACGACAATGATTTGCTTTTCTCTGTGCTATGCGAACAGTTATAGCATATGCTTGCACTCAATCTACCGTTTCGCCTCACTTGAGGCATTGAGCAGCTGGCCAGCTGGATACAGTCAGTCGCGTAAGAATGACCTGGCGGCGCTGCGATGAATTATCAGACATTTAAACCTGGATTCCCTTATTTATGATCAATCGTGGTTCAGTTTCTCCGATAAACGAGCCAATCAGAGCACAGTTTATTTTGGCTAGTGCGCCCACACTTATAGATAGCAATGAGGCCCTAGCATTGGTAATCGGGAAACAGCAAACGTCCATCCACATCGGAAGCTATCTTTATATTCCATGCCTTGCGAAAATTCTGATAATTTTCCCAGAGGTGTTTCCAGCGAACGGCAATGAAGCTATAAAATAAAAAAGTTTTCACGGACCACAAGCCAAAATATGTAACTGCCTCCATTTCTTGAAGGAAAGAAAAAGCTATGGACCCATCCTTACTTTGTGCTCTTAAACTTGATACCGCCTTCGGTCCATGAATTGTAGAAGTATACGTGTTGCGGTAACATCGTACCGTCTCCTGCATCTCGATTTCCCCTGATCATCGATTAGATAGAGTTCATCAAAATCAAAAATGTTCTAAGGTGGCACATTCTGAGACGGTAGATTGAGTGCAGGCATTCAGATTTTCGGTCTGTCTGCAAGAACTCGTGCTTCATTTTCTGACCAGAAGATCTGCCATCCTAGAGTTTTAATGGTATAATATACGTCTTTCACACACATATACATGAATTCCCAAGTTTCATACCTTCAAGAGAGCGGGAATTAATTTCGGAGAAGACATATTCAAAGAGCTGTTTTCACTGCAACGGCAGTAAAAACGGGAACTTATAAATAAAACACTATCGAACAACCAACTGTTATTATTATGGCGTCTTTAAGGCACGTCGTTAGCGAAGTCATTAGCGCCCTAACAAAAACCGTCTTGGTAATGCGGCTTAGAATTAACGAAATTATCGTCACACAGACAGCAAATTAAAATAAACCACTAAAATGTTGGCTGTAAATAGGACAACCAGATATCAAAGCATAAGAATACAATTAAAACTATAACAAAAAACATGGCTGCGAGGCTATAAAATGGACACCCATTCATCTTAAAACTTAAGCAGGTCTGCTCAAAATTTTGGGGCAAACTGGCTAATACAAATAAGTTTAAAATCTACGTCACATTGCCACTATAAAAAAGGGGCACTTAAATGTAAAAGTAAAACACAACCAATTAAAATGTGGCGTACGGTTGGTTTGAACAGCAGGAGCTTATTGTGCTCGACTTCCAGTCACTGCCTTTGCCAAGCACCGAAGGAATTTCTTTTCGCCGCAGAGGAAGGTCTGACGCTGGGATCGGATCAAAGTCAATTCTGACCTTGCCACAGGCTAATTTGGCAGCTTCATCGGCTGTCTCGTTCCTCCTAAGGTCCACATGTCGAAGTACCCAGCAAAAATACATCTCGTTTTCCAAAGATTGGAGGGATTGAAAAGCGTCGTGTATGTCTTGGACCTAGCGATCTGCTAGGCACATGTTTCCTAGTGCATGAATGCAGCTGAGCGAATCACCGCATTTGATGAATCTGGTGTCGCGCATTACTTTTATACGAGGGAGAGACTTTTAAAAAGCGTTACACTTCGCCAAGTAGACGCTGCACCTGATGTTCAACTTGTAATAATTCTAAGTCGCTTGTAGGAACACTTCGGAGGAACCTAATCCGTTAGCCTGCTTAGACCCATTCCTACAAACAGGGGTAAATTTGTGATGTTTATTTAAAATGTCGGTAAAAACTGTGATAAATATATTGTCAGCGGTAAACACCTTACAGTACCGATCCAATACTCGTGATAAAATGTGTTCAGGTCATAGTCGTATTCTTCTAAAATCGCTTTTAAATTTGATACCTGATGGGTCTGGTAGCTCTGGAGCCGTTCAAACGGTGGCCTCTTAACTGCGTCGTACACGGAACTGCCAGGTGTTATGGCAGTGTCTATGCAGTATCGCACCATGAGGGGATGCAGGCGGATGGAAAGCGGCGGTTCACCAGACTCAGCGCAAATGCTGAGAATCGCGCTGGTACGATACGCACTTGTGACAAGCAGAATGCTTGCGTGGTGGTCACTGCCCAACGTCCAAAGACAGCTGTACCATGCAGAATCATATAAGATGCAGCTGTACTTCAACAGCGATCGTACAAAGGCTCTATTCAGTTGTAGCAGGGAGGAACGGTCTGCACCCCATGACCTACCACACAGACGTTTTAAAACATTCGGAGCCTCAAGCGCTCTAGCTTTGACATTTTTAAGATGTGACAACCAACTTAATCTACTGTTCAAAATGAGGGCAATAAAACGAACATTTTCATTAAAACTTAAAACAGTGGTCCTCATGGTTTACAAGATTCTGTTAACAAATACGACTGCAAATTAAAATTACACACCGAGTTTTCTCGACAGAGAGACAAATCTAATGTGTAATGAACATTCATCGAGCCTGCTTAGTGTGAGTTGCAAATGCCTCTCGGCAACTCTCAGAATAGATCATAAACAAAAAATCGCAAAGTCTTCAACAAATAAGGAGTATCGCATCGGACGCCTTATTACCGACGAAATGCTGTTGACACCGACAGCAAATAAAGGGTTACACTTAAAACTAATCCTTCAGGAATACAGTTTTTCTATATAAAAAGATCTGGAACTCACAACCAAATCGGTACAGGAAGCAATGAAGCGAAAAAAACTATTGTAAAAAACGGGGTAGATTTTCCCATAATCTCCATTCATGTAACTGTTTCATGCCGCCAGAAACCAGTAACAAGGTATTGCCTGCGGATAAGGGGTACTTTATAGCCTCTTCAGCAGAACTGTATCAGGTTTTCCATGGTGGAACAGAACACACTGAATCCGCACTGAAATCGATTCAGCAGATTTCGGGACTCAAGACACCAAACGAGGCGGCTGTTAACCATCCTCTCCAGTGTTTTCCACACGCAGCTTGTCAGAGCAATACTACCATAGCAACCTGGTGACATCCTGTCCTTACCAGGTTTTAAAAATGGTATTAGCGTTGCTTCTTACCACAAGTCGGGAAAGTGTCATCCGGTCCAAATATGGTTATAAATACCTAGAAAGTACTCTATCATCTTTGCTAAGATGCCTCAGCATCTGGTACTCGATCAGGTCAGGCCGTGGAGCGGTGTTTTTGGTGCAGTTTAATGCTAACTCCAACTCCCAAGATGTAAACGTGTTATCGTACGTCCGTAAACGACGAATCGAAACTTAAATCGTGCCTTTCGGCAGCAGTTCTTCGTTGCTGGATTCGAAGGTCCAATCTGGCAGACAAAGTGATGGCAGCAGAGGTACGTGCCATCAGTTGAGTTTTGGTTTGCTCGTCGGTAACTAAACTCCCCTGATTTAGTAATCTAGATACTGTTGACCAAGAGTATCGTACAGATACATGGCGGATAGGACTCCCATTTTATAGATGATGTTATGGAAAGGTTAACTAAGCTCTGTCATTACGTTAGTTTGCTCTTGTTAATCACATGACGCCACTTATCGTTTGCAGTTTAGTACCAGTTTCAGGGAAGGACGATATTATTTGGTCTGTTTTCCTACAGAGTATCAGCCATCTCAGTTTGATAGTCGGTCGTCTGTTCCCTCGGCGGTTGACTGAAAAGAGACTGGCAACACTAAAAGTGATTCACAACGGTATAATTTTATCACGTTTCATGCTGTAACTCACCATATCTCAGGTTAGACCGCCATAACATAGGAATGAGTCAGGTTAGTCAACCACATCTTGCCGTATCTCAAGTTTAGTTAGTCGAGACTTGGTGAAACAGATGTTAGCTTACGATAATGAGCAAGTAACTACTAGAGGTGAAAAAGAAGGGACAAATTGTGTACCCATATGTATTCGTTACTAAAGCCATCAGGACTCGCTACTATCGTATCGTAACATTTCTCATTACTTTTGATACAATCGAGCACTAGCATGAAGCATCGCATCCAGTCGCGTATGGATTCGTACTGTGTTATGTTAAAGTAAACTGTGTTCATGTAGTAATAAATCTAGGTAAATTGCAAATCAAAATAAAAACCATCTCAAATTATCTATTTAAAAATTATGTACTGGAAATTTTAATGTTAAACAAAAGCAAAACTACAACATAACTCTTTATGTTGTTAAAATTACTTACTTCATTAAAAACATCAACACTTAACAGTAAATAATATTAATTATATTTACAAAATGTATTGGAAACATATTTGTACTGAACCATTTTCCTTTGTAACGAAACGAATTCAAATAAAAATTTCCAGAAATAAGCGACGCACAATGTTCAAATCGTTAAGATCCATTTAATAGCTGGGCGAACCGTCCCAGTCCCTTCATGATGGGTCGTATTCGTTCGGTTATCGAATCAAACTGACATCCATACGACAAATGCGAGTAACGAAATGAATTTGTGCGTGACGTTTCGCTTCTTCGAATTAGGCGATGTACGAATACATACGGTTTGCTACAGCTCTAATATCAGCTGTTTCAGTAGTGGCCGTAAATTTCGTACTTGCTATTCACTAGATTTTACTTTTGATGTCACTTTTGTTCTACTACACATATTCATGCGAGTAATTGCCTCTTTAATCAGAGATATTGTTACTGCAGATGCGGCATGAGGGCCTCTCTGGAAACATCCAGTTTGACAGTGACTTCCGCCGCAGCCACTTCACGTTCGAAGTTATCCAGCTGTCGGCGGTTGGCTTGAAGCGATCCGGCGTCTGGTCTCCAGAACAGGGCTTCGTCATCGGCCGTACGCAGGTACAGACCCTGCACGACAAGCAGAGAATCATCGAGGGCAGACACCTCATCGTCTCGTCGAGGATCGTGAGTACTGCAAAAGCTACCACTGACACTCGCTGATATCAATGTTTTAGGTTTAACAAGGCATTAATTGCTTTAAAGCGTATTGTAACAGCTCTCACACCCAGCCTTTTATGAATTTTAATCTTAGGAATTAAGTATAGAGAGATGGAAGTGATTTTATATTTAATTGTATATTTTTTCATTTGAATTGTTTTTATGAAAAGAGACTGGTAAATGATGTGTAATATGATCACAAGTAGTATAATGTGTGAATAATTAACTGAAAACTTGTAATAATAAAGGATGATATAAGCCACGGTGTTTTCAGCTATTTGCAGTATTTTATGGTACCCATTTTATGTTTAAATGCCTGAAAACACCTGTAATTTCCATTTTAAAGTGTTACCTAATGATTTTGAGTGATTGTGTTCAATTTCTAATTGTTTTCTTATTAATTTAAGTCGACGTAAAGAGATGGAAGTGATTTTATATTAAATTGTATATTTTTTCATTTGAATTAATACTGTTTTTATGAAAAGAGACTGGTAAATGATGTGTAATATGATCACAAGTAGTATAATGTGTGAATAATTAACTGAAAACTTGTAATAATAAAGGATGATATAAGCCACGGTGTTTTCAGCTATTTGCAGTATTTTATGGTACCCATTTTATGTTTAAATGCCTGAAAACACCTGTAATTTCCATTTTAAAGTGTTACCTAATGATTTTGAGTGATTGTGTTCAATTTCTAATTGTTTTCTTATTAATTTAAGTCGACGTAATTGACAACACTCGAGAAACGTATTACGGCACTTTTTATTGTATTCTGGATGTTTCTCTGGCGCCTATATAAACTAGCGTCAGGGGCGAGCAGAAACAATAGTTGTAATTTGATATTTATTTTTAATCATCAAACAGTTTTATCACTGGAATTGTTTTGTGTAGTATCTCTAAACGAGTGTTGATGTATATCCTAGTATTTTGTTTTGTGAAAATTTCCACGAAATAAAAACTGAAATAAAAAGTGATTCGACTACAAAATTAATTGTGTTTTAGGAAGTGTAAAATCACCAGGCAACCAGACTGCAAAAACCTGTTAATTAAAGAAATAATTAATAAAGTTGCAGTCAGTATTATTTAAAAGGACCATCCAGCGAGATCCTTAGTAACAACAAAAATGCTTTGCTGGTCATGCATGTAACAAATTATTGATAGGGAAGGTTGATTATAAGCAGCTTGTTATATATTGACTGGAAGCCAACCCCTTTATTTTGCAGTAAAACGTTTAAATGAGGGGTAAAGTTATTTAAAAGTTCAAGACACAAAATTAATTTTCTATTTCTGGATTTTACTATCCCATTGTTCAAAAAGCGGTCACTTCTCTGCAATCAGAATTACAGTTCCATTTCGAGTTCTATCATATACACTGCCGCGAAAAAACATACACACGCCACTTAAATTCCATAAAATTTATCTCCAACTGATGCCTCCTTCCCCAGACAAAGTTCTTATAACTGAGAAATGCAGTTTGAGAAATCATTTTCGTTTTCTTAAGTTCTATTCCAAGACTAAACAGACTCCGGTATAGATCTTCAAAGTTCAACTCTATTCCCAGACTAAACAGACTCCGGTATAGATCTTCGAAGTTCAACTCTACACGATTGCCTATCAACGCGTCGCATCTCCTAACTCGTAATACGCACACACATTGATAGGTTTCTCGTTTAAAAGAATCACTTTCAAACCTGTTTTTTCTTTTTTCTTCCCAAAGACATCGGACTTCATACAAAGATACTACGTACAAATGTAAACAAATGCTCCAACGATTATAACTTGCTACAGCCAACTTTTTAAAACTAAAACTCAACTAACTCGGGTGCAACCGTGGCGTCACAAAGTTCAGTTGTTCCTTCGTTCGTTTCGGACAGCAAAGACAATGCAAATTTCCACCGAGTCTGCCGCTTGTAATCTGTCGTTTCCCATATGTAGAGCCCAACATATGTCAGTTCCGAAAGTTTTTCCCAAAATTTTTATAATATTTGCGAAACTTTGTAATAATGCAACCATTATTATATCAGGTAGTCTCTGTACTAATAAATCTACTTTAGTTTCCTTGTTGTTGATTTTTAAAGTCTGGAAATTTATCTTTTAGATTTACTGTCCGAACTATTTATTCTAGCTTGTTAGTTCTAACCTCAGAAAATTCTGCATGTTTTTATGATCGGTTTCATGTTTCTTTCTCCCTTCCAAATCCCTTTAATTTTGGAGATGCCGTTTTTAGAAATTTTCCACTGGCCTTGTCCCCCATTATTAAATTCCATTCTAATTCTTCAAAAATAAATATTATATATTAATAATGGATTGTTTTGATTGAAACTTATATCAAAATTAAAATTTGGTGCTCCTCAGAAATTCAGTCTAATTTAGATTTAAATTTTCCCCTCTTTATTATGTTGTGCAATTCCCTTTTAATGTAAAGCGTTGCAGTGCTGACGCTCTCAAAACATTTACCTTCAAATTATTTTTAAAATATTACCAATCAACCAAGCGATCTCAAACTACTGTCATCTTATTTCCAAAAAAGAAGGTCTTTAATTTAAAGAAGTTTTATTTTATGTGTCTTTAATGAGAGAGAGTTTCTTTAATGAAAAACTAATTTGAAACTCATCATATTTACTTTAATTTCGTCTGTAAGTGTCTTTTGGACTTCTAAATCGCGATTCGTTACTTTCGTCCTTGAATCTGAATTCATTCGATACGTTTCTTTCAAATTTCTGTATCGCGTTCTGAATCTAAGATTTTGCATTCCTCCCTTTACAAAATTCGTACGGCTTTGAGACCATTAACAATATGATTGTTACATTCCCTTCTAGTCCTGATAGCGGTATCTTTTAGGGGCAGTATCGCATTAGGTATCATATTCAAACCGATACCAATCGTTTTCTCCTTCTCGCTTTCAGTTACTTATAAAGTCAACTACGTTACACCTTGATAGTATCTAGACGTAGGCTAAATTTAAAAGAATATGGGATTTTTTATTGGTTCCCATAATTTATACTTTATATACAATAAAATGCTAGAATACGCTCATTCATTTTCTTTATGCCCGTAAGTAAAGGTATTAACGTGGAATGAACTTTGATAAAGATTCCAATGGGTTTTTTGGTAGTTTTTATAGCACTAATAAAACTATTTTGAAAATCGCTTGTTTAGAAAACTTATGTCACTACGCTCTTTTGCTCACCTTGAACATACGACGCGCCTTAGCTCTTGCAGTTCCCAAAGCTGAGAGGTTCTCACCTCTTGGGTGCAACTTAAACCGACGCAAGGCTCGTCTGCGACCCTGTATAGCGGAACGACATTCGCTGTTCCACCAAGGGACGGGCGTTTTGCGTAGCGTTCCTCAGCTACTCTTATCATTTTAGTAAAAATTATAACGTGAAAAATGGCAAAGTCATTCGACATTTTTTAAACAAATTTTTCGTAACAACGATAGCAACCATCCTGTTCCTGGAGGGGAAAAAATGACCTGGCACTGTAGAGTGCAGACTTTGCTCAGAACAAGTTCTTGTAACTTTTACCAGCAAACAGCCAGTAACGTGCCCATATTTTTACTAGTACTGTTTTTGATGGTTCAAGATTACTTTTATCATCTACAGTTGGTACTGACTGTAATAACTGCATTGGCTGCTCTTGTTCACGTTCCCAGGCAGCTCCATACTTGCGTATGAAACCAGAGACGCACCCGCCACGAGTAGGCAACGACCGCTATGAAGGATACTCTATGGACCTCATCGCGGAGATAGCAGAGCTGCTCAACTTCACTTTCGAATTCAGAATAACTCCAGATGGAGAGTATGGCACTTACAACGAAAGGACGCAAACATGGAATGGACTCATTGGAGATCTCATCGCAGGGGTAAGTCTCATACCATTCAAACCTTTCATGCGTTTACCTTCCCGATGTTAAAAATATAATTAGCAGCAATACCATTTACATAAACAGCACCTATGTCTCTATTTCACACCAGTCAAAATGAAATTGAAAAAATTATTAAATCCCTAAAATA
The DNA here is from genome assembly GCA_031002005.1 of Vandiemenella viatica. Classification (NCBI taxonomy): domain Eukaryota; kingdom Metazoa; phylum Arthropoda; class Insecta; order Orthoptera; family Morabidae; genus Vandiemenella; species Vandiemenella viatica. Next base: position 58,290,540 of record JARYHS010008074.1, read on the forward strand.
TAAAAAGTCATTTGGTTATGATTAGTTTTCAACCCATGTAGGAAAACATTGTAACACCAGAATTAGTAGAGTTATTAGTCATATTTGCAATAGTTCTTTCGAAGAAGGTATCTTCCCTGACTCACTCAAGAAGTCAATAATCAAACCACTTTATAAGAAGGGTGACACCTCAAAGATTGAGAATTACAGACCAATATCACTTCTACCAGCATTTTCAAAAATCTTTGGAAAAACAATGTACAGAAGAATGTGTGCACATCTACAAAAGAATGACCTACTCAGTAAAGTACAGTTTGGTTTTAGACAAGGCGTTTCAACAGATTCAGCAATTTTTGCTTTTGTAAACAACATACTGGAATCAACGCATAAAAAATTAAATTCCCTAGGTATATTCTGTGATCTTGCTAAGGCTTTTGACTGTGTTGATCATGAGATTCTACTAGGTAAATTAGACCACTATGGAGTTAGTGGTAAGCCAGGACTTTGGTTTAAATCATACCTGGAAAATAGAAAGCAATGTGTATCACTGAAAGATGCTAATACAGGAGATGTTATAAACTCAGAATGGGGTATAGTTAAATGAGGTGTGCCTCAGGGTTCAATTCTTGGCCCTCTGCTGTTCTTAATCTATATAAATGATCTCCCACATATACTAGCTGATAATGAATACGTGGTGCACTTTGTAGATGATACTAGCATATCGTTGAAAGACCCATCAGCACAAATCCTCGAAAACAGATTAAAAATAAGTGTATGTACTGTTCCACATCCCCGAGATTATTCTCACATGGGATCAAAGTGAACATATCTATCTATCTATAAGAACGAAGTTTTTCTCGATAATTGATGTAGACTTCTCGGGAGACTAGCCGAGTAATAAAGGTGTTTTCACATGATATTTCGGCGATCTGAGACACCGTCGCCATCTTATTCATAACAAATCGCCGAAATTGATTAGTCGGCTAGTCTTCCGAGAAGACTATATCAATACTATTTACATTTACTAAATACTTATCACTGTTCTGTTGCTGCTGTTGTTGTTTTTGTGTCTTCAGGGCGGCACGACAGCCAGGTCATTAGCGCCCTAACAATAAAAAGTTAATACAGTACCTTAAGACTATACTAAGATGCTGTCTGCACGGTCGACTATAAACTGTCGGCCATACGTACATGCAGACAAATAAAATAAATCACAAAAACAAAACGTGGCTGTATTGGAGCCACCTCTACCTAAGACTTTTCAACACCTGGATGGCTGTAAAGGGGGCAAACAGATTAACAATAGAGTTAAAAACACTGGCAGTATTATGGCCAGAGAGACAGGACCTACAACAATATACAAAAATAAAAACGATCTACAGTAGGGGACAAAATTCGCGAGACCCCTCGCCTATCGATTATGCTTCGTTCTAGACACGACTACCTGATGGGACAGCATAACTGGTAGGTGGTACACTAAATTCATGATAAAATAGACCTCTCATACCCAGCACTTTACCCAAGACTAAAAAAATTAGCCCGCGCGCGAGAGACTCGCAAACGCTCAGAGACAAAGATCGGAGTTATACAGTTAAAATAATCACACGTATCGTCATTTTAGTCATAATAATAATTGAAATAACCAAACACATTGATTATAGAACAAAGATAACGCTTTTTTCGTAATTTTGATAGCCATTGAGTATTTTTTCTTTCTTTCTAATAAACAGATGACAATTCGCTAGCAAACGAAATGACATGATGAATACTGAAAAGAATCGCTAAATTATGCACGGAATAAAATTTGTAAAACCAATAAGAGAGTTTGAATGGACTTAGTCACACTTTCTAGCGCTGCAGCTTTATAGCCACACAGAGCTTAGGCGTAAGTAGAAAGTGCATTTATGAAATTACTCAAATAATGAACTAAGTCACGAAAAATAAATTAACTATTTCTACATACTTCAATAGTTCGGAATAAGATCATCTTAATTTTCACTTCACCGTAATATGTTTAGAAGGTAAGCTTAACTTGATCGCAGTAGTTTCAGTAGTAATAAATTAATAACAGTAAATTCGTCTGAAATGTGAATAATTTTAAAACTGAAAGAATGGAAGTAGGAAACCTTTCATATTTCCCTTTGTTTCTAACTAATACTGATGCTTCTATAAAGTTTTGTATACTTCTTGCCTTCCAAGCCAGATGGGTTAGAGATAACAATCTTGCCTGGCATTCTGTAGCACACGGATTAAAACCCCGTAGGATATCCAATTTCAGTTTTCCGTGGTTTAAGTAAATCTCTCCAGTTGAACTCCGGAAAAGCTCCATTAAAAATCCGTGGACGAAATTCTTTTCCGATCCTAGTTTCCAATCCTCTCAGGATTCAAATCACATTGGCGTCAAAACAGAACAAGAACAAGAAGAAGAAAAATAACCGAATGTGGTTGGTTAGTGGTAACGCTCTGAGGTGGCTTCCGGGAGGACATGGGTTCGAATCCCCGTCCCGTCATTCAGAGTTAGGTTTTCGATGGTTTCCCCAAATCACTCCAGGCGAATGCAGGGGTGATCTTGTCATAAAATACCATGACTGAATTCCTTCCCGTTACTTGTACCAGAGTCCTTACCTAAATACCTCGACGTCTACAAGGTATAAAGCCATAATCAAAAAACAAACAAAGATACATAGCTTAAAAATGTCTCCAAATTACTGTCAGTTATCAAGCTATAAGCCAATAGCTATTGATATTACTCCAAATCATATTTTTTATTAGTAAATTCAGCAGAATGCTTTATTAATATAAAGGAAGGTATGGAAGTAAAACTATTTAAATACAAACAAAAGTTGAAACTCCGAAGTAATATGAGGTGGAAACCCATAATTACCAAATCTAAAATTGACATTGTGTGTGAATATGACCCAACGTACCGAGGTATCTTGTTTTCAAAAAGTAAACCACCAATAGAGACGCTGACAGGATTGGATAAAAAGGCCTCATATGAAATATTTTGCAGTTACGACATCAAGGATAAAGGATGAAAGTGTTGAAACTCAACGGTTTATTTATAATTATGTATTAGTAGTCACTAATTTTTTTTAGAAAATTACACTTTCTACTTCAAAAAGCTCTCAAAGCATCTTGAAAATGTTCTGCCTCGCACTATTTCTATGACTGAATTAATTAATTAATATTGTGTATTGATCGTAACTTTTAAGAAAAAAAAAGTCTTAGCATACTTTACGGGAAATTTGTCTGCTTCGATCTTTAGATTTAAATATTTTGGTATAGAATCTAGTGAAAGAATGTGTAAACTTGAATGCAATCACAATGGCTAACACAGATGTTAAATCCAATGTGCCTCAGACATTTCCGGGAGCGATCTTCCTCAACCTAATTTACCTGCTGTGTATTTGACCCTGAACGTTGTATCTGACACTGCTCAAGAGAGCACATCATTATGCGAGAGTAGAACCATATATACGAACCGTCATTTTCTGAACTTAAAAATAATGTAATCTTGCCATAGTTGTTATCGAAAACGCGGAAATGTTCGATCCACTACAGATTTCAGATCTTAATCACATAGTCGGATTTTCCACAAAGCAACCACGGGCACCTAGATACGATTAATCTTTTATGAATCCACAATATTCCACTTATATAAACCCATTTCCTTCAATGGACACACATAAGAATTTATAAATTTCAGCTGCATATGAAGTTTGCGAACATCGCTAATTGTTTGACTAACTAATAGTAATCTTTTCTCACTGCCGTCTTTCCTATTATAAAATTTCATGGTAGGTTTCATGGTGAGAATAATTATGAAGCAGGTTCAATGGCCTGTTCAGGTATCCAGATTTCAGTTTTCCATGCTTTCAAAAAATCAATTCAAACGAACGCTGGGACGGTTCCTTCAAAGGCAATGGAAAAATTCCTTCCCATTTCTGTCTCCAATCCACACCCATCTCTAATTACCTACACTTAAACGAGGCGAAAACCATAAGCACAAAACAGAGCCAAGTAACAGAAGAACGAATGTGTGGTTGTCAGAGGTCAAACTTAAATTCCTCAGTACTGTCGATCGGCACCACTATAACTGCAAAAGCTAAAATTGAAATATAGTGCAAACATGATCCTTTATATACGGAATACCGTATTCACAAATATGTGATGCTTACGTCTACAGAAAAACTTTTTCGTTTACTTCTGAAGGATTTAATTTGTATAACTCAAAAACATTCCGAGTTGCTAATTTGATTTATGGTTCATAGTAAATTCTTGTTACATTCATTTGCGTCGCACTACGTTACCTAGTGTTTAACATCTATTCAGGCATCAATATGAAATAATTAATGTGCCATTATCACTCTAAAAATCCTGTCGGAAAATTGAATAGTTACGAAATTTCAATTTCGTATTATAATTATTCGTCAAGACCAATGAATGATGATTCAATTCGGTCTTGGGTACGATGAAAACGCTTCCGAAGTCGTAATATAAGGAAATACACATCGTTTGTGCCAGAAGACTTTCTCGTCGACGGCGCCACTTGTTTTCAAACTTCAGTCTGAGATAGTGTGTTTCGTTGCACCAGCGAAAATGAATCATTTAATTGGCGTTGATAAGGGGGAAATTATTGATCTACATTAAGAAGGGCATTTGAACACTTCAGTATGACAGTCCACCGACCCCGACTAGTTCAGAAGTCGTTCCTCGAGAACCCCGAAGTGCTGCAAATTGTTTGGCCACCCAAGGACCCTATAGAAAATGTTTGGGCAGAAATAGTCAGAATTATAAGAGAAGAGGAGTTACTGTTAGATGCCATTTGTGACACGTGGTAAGAACTGGTCAACAGTGGTGGTTATATTTCACTCCTCATTAATTCCATGAACAATAGAATCCGTGCTGTCGTCGGTGAGGAGGGAGGCTGGACAAGATACTGAAAGTTAAATCCGTGTAGTCAGATTAGTCTGCGGCACACCCCTACCGCGGGATTTTTTGGTTTTATTGTGAGGCTTAATTTTGGTCCCACGAGTATAATCATTTTAAAAGGAAACGCTAATACAACAGGGGTGCGCAGGTGCCCTTAGGTTGCACGTTAACTCGCCTCCTCGGCACGTGTCTGACCCTGAGGTTGAGGTTTTTTTTATAGAGGTTTGTTCCGTCCTCGCAATCCGGGAGATGAAGCCAAGATCCCCGTTCTCCTAGGCACACAACGTTCCACCACCACGCCCTACGGTGGTCGTTGAAGCATGGTAGGAGCTTACGGTGCGGGAAACTTGCGGCGCTCACAAGTTTCCAGCTCGGGCACCGCGGGTTCGCCAAACCCGTACCTGGCACTTGCGTACCAGGCCCCTGAAGGGTAATTTTATTGAAATTGAACTTGCGTCCATACCCATACATTCCTAGCTCTACTGTTTGTAACCCTGAGGTGAGAAGAACAGGTGCGGTTTGCGTTTCGGACATACAGTGCCTCTTCCCCCAATGTTCGTCCACCATCGGTATCGTATACATCATATGCTCTCAGCATTTGGTGATGTGTTGTGTCTCTTGGAGGCAGAGACACAGGGGATTAAACCATGCTACGTGTTGTAATTCCTTCTTGTGAACCATTAAGTCCCAATGAGGTAGCACTTCCACATCTCTAATATCATCCCGCCCTGGTTCAGGTGGGCCCTCATTCTTTGCCTGCTGACGAACGGGAATAGGTTCGTTCACCATCATTCCAATTTCATCTGGCTCCGAGGATGACACATCTCCGACTCAGTGAACTCCTCAATTATTTGCCCATTCTTTTCCTTCCTTTGCCTCTTGTAAGATAACAACCATAGACGTTGATTAACCTGTGACTTATATCGCAGGCAAAGGATTATCTCCGAGTTAATAAGAAATTTTACGTTTTGTTGGTTGTTATTAAAAGAATTTATTGATAAATCGAGTCTGAAGTGTGAAGATTTCTTTTACAGTCGTAAAAAGTATACTTGTAAATGGTTTAGAGAAGACAATAACTGTTTCTTTTAATTGAAAATTATTGATTAATGTACAGATTAATATTATTAAGGCAAGGAAGCTATCGTAAGTAATTTTGCTGTGTGTCCAAAATGCAATACGAGCTGCAGGAAATGAGAGTGTAACCTTTGCAAAATTGGCTACCGTGGACAGGATGCAAGAAAGTAATTATGGGTTGAAACAAGGAGAGGTACATGTGAACTGAGAATTTATTTCGCTAGCAATAGATAGCAGACATCACGCCGAGAAATATATTTTTTTCTTTTGTGTGAACCATCCATTAACAAAAGCAGCAGAAGTAATTTTAGTTGGCACTATTTAACGGCGCGTAGTAGTATTCGCGGCTAATGGACGCTTCGGATTGGCCCCGTGACCACGAGCAGTCAGTAAATTAATGTATGTATTACCCGCGTATTGTAATTAGTAATCGTTTACTGAGTAATAAAATAGCCTTGGAAACGATCTCCATTTAATGATAAAGGTCGTAGAAACTATTCTCGAGTCTGTTAATCCAACATCCATCGAGTTAAATTTTGTTCCGTTCTTGTGAATTTCCCTGCGTTTCTAAAATGGTTATTAAAATCATGCATACCATACAAAAAATTTATAAAATATGATTTCACCCATAAGCGTTTGCGTTTTTGATGTCATGCAGCCTGGACCACAGTTACAGCGTTAGATATGATTTACAAATTGGATATCCCAAATATGAAGTGCAATGGTTACGTTAGACGATGGTCCAGGCTGCATTAGGATCGATTCGCTTATTTGTAACCAATAAGGCACTGTTACAGAGTCAAAAAAACAGCTTATGCTGAAGAATTATTCCAACACATGAAAAGTATTAGCAATGCTGGACCAATAGCAAGGAATGAATATTTGGATATAGAACGCAATTGACTAACGCAGTATTTTTTAGAGTAATTCCTCGCGCGGCGTGAAGTAATCCCACAAGTATCATATCGTTCTAAAACTCAGTACTTTTCGTATATGATGTATTTGTGCTAAAAGAAATGCAACGTCAACGAAAACAGCGTAAAATTGGTTCCTGACAATAAGAGTCTAACACAATATTTCCAGTCGTTCATCCTCCAATCGTAATTACGGGGCATACATACCTAAGAGGCTTCATTGGATGGACAGTTCAAATCAGCTTAAGCTAAAGATGCAAGTGCGAGACATTGAAAATTTAATTAATCTTTTTTCTGGAGGAGCGGAAGCTACAGTCAGGATTTTACACGAGCGCCATCTACTACCTAACACAAAGAAATGTCGCAAAAAAAAAAAAAAAAAAAAAAAAAAAAAAAAAAAAAAAAAAAAATTTAAAAAAAAAAAAATTGCCGTCGAAAATGTTCGAAGAGAAAAATGTGCCTTGAAAATTGCATTTGTGTGTCCAAAATGTAAATGTATATCTAGTTTCATGAAAGGAACCTACTTTGAGTATATGAAAATTTCACCTAAAAAAGTTCTAATGTTGATATACAAGTGGTGCTCTAAGGCAAGGGTATCAACAGCTGCAACACTTTCATGCGTTTCCAGAAACACAATGACCCAGCTGTATTATTTTAATAGACATATGTTCTTGGCAATTATTACAGAAGCCAGATTTGTACACGTTTGGATGACCAGGAGGACTAGTACAAATTGACGAAACAGTGATTTATAGGAGAAAATATAATGTTGGTCAAATGACAAGGTTGGAATGAGAATAGGTATTTACGGCGTGAATGAGAAAACAGGAATTGTACGTTTAATTCCAAACAGGAAAAAAAAAATCACATTGGTCAGAATTACCTCGTATATTACAGAATGCGAAGCCAGGCACTGAAATATGGACTGATATTTGGCGTGGATACAGTTCACTGAAAACTTGAGGTGGAGTATCACCCTATTAACATCGTACAGTCAATCACAAAAAATATTTTGTTGACCCGATAAGTAAAACTTGTACAAACTGCGTCGAATCCTACTGGTCACGGTAGAAGCGACATTTACGTCAGTAGGACGTCATGCGGTCTCAAATAGTAGAACAACACTTGGATCAATTCATCAGGACTCAGATTTACGGGGAAAAGAAACATATATAGCATTCAAGAACATCACCCAACAAATTGCAGAGAAATAACGTGAGTAACATATTAATTAGCGGTACCTTCAGCCGGTATTATGTAAATTTTACATTCTGCTTATCAAAGCTTTTTCTATTTTTTCCACAGCTGTATGACAAGTCGTTTGGTTCTGTTAGTACTACCATGCTCATATTGATCCGAACGACCTGAATTGCACATCGCTACATTTCCTCCTGGGACTTACTTATTCAACCCATTACACATATCTACCAAGACAGTACTATACGCAGTAGGTGGTACATTCACGTTAGAATCCAAAATTGAGAATCAATCACCTCACAAAAAAGTTATATATTTTAACATATTCGTTAAACAAATGAAAATATGGATTATACTTCGTTAATAAAAGAGTTACGCAGACTTTAAATGCACTTGGTTAAGTTTTTTTAAAACATTTAGGAGAAATTGGTGCCCCTAAAGAACATAAGAAGTTACTATTTTCAAACAAAATGTTAATTTTGAACAAACGCTAGGATCGAAAGAAAGGAAGACCTTATACCGATCATATGTCACTTGAAATAATTAGATATTAATGAAAAAATCAATATTTGCGATATATAACTATACTGGGTAAAAATAGTTTTAAGTGAAAACGTTGAAAAATAACCACAGATTTTTGAAGTTAGTTAATATTGCGGTGTGCTATTAAGACATGTTGTTCTTTTACTACTACATTTAAACTTATTTTAGAAACACGCGGAAAAACTTATAACTAAATTACTGTCGTCAAATTACATGTGGTGTCAACGCAGTTTAAGTCAAAAAACTTATTTTCACCTACCATTAATTTCGAAAGCTGCTTAAACAGCACTGAATACTCCTTTTAAAACAAAAGCAAAACACGATGAGGGTTCAATTGGTGAAGACACAATTTCAAATAGCTTTGTCACATTTGTGCTTTTAATGGTGTTTAGTAAACAGGCAAAAAAGAAAAAAAACTAATACGGCTTTTTCGCGATAGCGATATTCTGTGGTTGCTGCTGTTACAACTCAAACGACAGGTAAAACATTGCTTGGGTGTTCTTTCAATAATAATAATAAACTACTGGTGAATATTCAAGGACGTGCACTGAAAACGTTAGGTAACTAACAAACTGCTGCGTTTGCTAGCGGACACGTACGAAATAATTGGTTCACTTCGCGATTTATTACTACTGCTACTTGAAATTATTATTGTAGGCCTACTTATCACACCATATTGATGTTAATGCTACGGTGATATCTTCCGACAGTAGTCCGTAAAGAACTAGCACTGATTTAAGGGGTAAAATTTTACCAGTCATCTGGTAACCAAGAATACAACCAGAAATTACACAATTTTACAAATTGATACTAGTGAGGATCATAAATTCAATAACAATTGTTTTCATATTTTGTAACTGTTGTTTATGAGACTACACAGGAAACTGGCAACAAGGAAACGTAATGCTGATCAACACGTGTATAAGAGCTGTTGCCCCTCTGCTGCCGTCTTGGTTGGTAGCTCTCAGCCGTTAACAACGTAGGTGTCGCGGATGCCACTGCCCACCCGGAAACGTGGTGGCTAGCGTTCAGTTAATTCCTGGAGTAGATGGTTCGAGTCCAGCCACATACATAAGTGATTTTCATGAAGGGTTACGTTCTTCTTGTGTTGACTGTACTGTGGATCGCCAAAGTCCCATCATAAATCAACTGAGAAGCTAAATGAATGGAGAGAATGCACGTATCGATAAACAAAGGCAAATACTTTCTTTGTCTATTTTTTAGCAATTTATTCTTTAAATATGTTATACATTATGAAATATCACGGAAAAGATTATTTCCCAAGGTTCGGAAAGGAATCCGGCCACGGTATGGTAATATGAACTACTCCTCTGTAAGTCTAAAATTATTTCGTTAATCCTTTGAGAACCAAAATATTACTGACAAATATACTTGAAAGTGAACCTCCAAACTGTCAGTGTCGGAAGAACTGGTAATAATTTTCAACGATTTCATGAAAAAAGTACATCTTCCTAGGATAATTTTTAAGTTAGAAAGCAAACGAAAGTTTCGATATGATAAAACTAGTTTGCGTAGCAGTTACTGATTCAAAATGCTATTCAGTCCACCTATTATCAAAACAGATTGTTCTACTGTCTTCGTTGTATAGGCCTATGTAAATGATGTTAAAGGCAAAATTATAGTAAGAACTGATAAACATTTTTACCACAAGAAGTTTAACAAATTACGCAAATCGCTTAAATCAATTAATCAAGATTTGTCATAGAGAACTTAACTGTCTCCTGTACTGGAAGGAAATTATTTATTGATATTCTTTAATGTAAACTATGTATCAACAAATTTGTTACCATCACAGCTATAACAATATGGAGTTCAAAATATTGAAGACATCTTCTATGGTACGTCAGTTGTGATAGAAACCACACATATTTTATAGTACCGGAAGAAAATCGGAGAAGACAAATGGTGGTGACGATCGATTGGATTTCCACCTTGACCTAAAGATTACTCAAGTTTGCCAGAAACATAAATTTCAAATTTATAGAAAGCCCACCACCACTGATATCACCATTAACACTGTCTTGTGTGGGACTGATGTCACGGTGTTGCTCGATTAAATAAACTGGTAAATAAACACCTCAGAATACTGAACGAGAGGAGTGGACTTTGGAGGAATTTTTATCGTCCTCAGGCATTTCATCATCTGACAATAATAATTTTAAAAAAAAAATTCCGCCAGCGAGACTCGATCTGACTACGACTGGTTTTAAGAGGCAAAGAGCATGCTCTTTGCGCCACTATTTCCTTGACGCTTTCTTAATGTAGGAAGCTTTTGAATGCAAAGGAATATTTCAATGCCGATTTTCTGGACAGCGGCGAAGAATTGCATGTTACTGCTTTGCCACATTCACCTCTGCTTATGAGATTATATTACGCAACGTATGAACCGGAATTAAATTTTACTTCTAGTGTCTCTGGTTTCTAAATGTGTTGAAATCTCATCGTCTGTAATTTCCCAACTGCACACATGTTTGGAAAATAATTATTTTACAATAGAACTAACATCACATTTCAGTAACAAATAACTTATTGTGGGTATTATTTGTCTAATTCTTTAGGTGGACTATAATTATTATGCACCGTCGTCAAGGAAAACAAAAATATTATGTGAAAACATGAGAGGAAGTCGCATGGAACTAAATAAATATTAGCACTGTAAAAAATTAAACGACCATTGTCATTCAAAAATTTACATCCAGATAGCTGTCGTAGACCAAACATAAATTCTTATCTAACTGTTATAAATAAATAAAGTTCATTGAGAATCTGTGCTAGAAGCAGAGTGTTCTTAAATTACCGTATTTTTCCGTTTCGTATAATGCTGTTAGTAGTTTCCGTACACGTTATCGCATGTTTTTTTACAGTATTGCGATTTGATACCTACGGGGTATGGGAAGCAACCTTTCAGGTTTACTAGCAGATATCTATATTAACCATCTTGAGAACAAATTTTTCAAAAGTAACAAGCATCTTACCTGTAAAATCATCAACTACAAAAGATACGTTGATGACACAATTCTCCTATATAATGGAACCGATATTGAGATTGAGGCTCTTGCTGAAGGACTGAGCAATATGCACAAAAATATAAAATTCACTGTAGAATACCAAGATAATGGATGTCTTAACTTCCTTGACCTAAAGATTACTCAAGTTTGCCAGAAACATAAATTTCAAATTTATAGAAAGCCCACCATCACTGATATCACCATTAACAATAGCTCTTGCCACCCTATACAACATAAAATGGCATTTTTAACTCTATAATTAACCGTGCATACAAAATACCCATGGATACACCTGATTTTTTCAATGAAATACAAATAATAGAAACTATTGCTTACAATAATGGATATAAACCGTCACTAATTGAAAACCTTTCCCACAAAATTAAAAAATAAAATCTTTCTCTCAGATTCTCAACATAAATCTTACCAATCCCCTTCCTACAATCCATATGAATCCTTAAAAGAAAAATCCATATACTCCAGCATTCCATATTTAGGCAAAGTCTCTTATAAAATTGCAAACCTATTTCGCAAGACCAACGTAAATATTGGCTTTAATACAGATAATAAGCTTCAGCACAAACTCATTCATAATATACAATCTTATAATTCCCCTTACAATAAATCTGGCATCTACAAAATAATATGGTCAACATGCTCCCAAACCTATGTAGGTCAAACAGGCAGAAACTTATCCCTACGTTTTAAAGAACATTTAGATGCCATCAGACTAGGCAATATAGATAAGTCCACTTTTGCTGCCCATATAACTAAAGAAAAACATTCCCCACCCTCTACAGAAGAAAATCTTCAGATAATACATATTGCTGACAAAGGGAAGAAAATGGATCTCCTTGAAGAATTAGAAATCTACATACATGTCAAGAAAATGCCAGATCTTATATTAAATGAACAGAAAGAACTTTCTAATAAAGTTTTCCTATACAATTTCTTGGACTTATTTGTTAAATCCAGCACAAATTAAATAATTTGCAAGCCATCTGTTATTCCCATATATAATTCTAAATAAAGGCACTTATTCAACCCCATTCCAAACAACTCCTACAGAATATTAAAGCCCTAAGTAATTTATCTAGACTTTAATATTAGATGTAACAAATTACATTATATATCAGTTTATGTTAAATCCAACTCTGTATATCAATCTAGATGTCATCTCAAAATTAATTTCCAACTATCAGTCATTTTATTCAAATACCTAGTTCACATTGCTGTATTCTTTCATAAAACTTAATATTGTCTTTAGTATTATGCAAAACTCTTTGTACATAAACATCTTTGCTAACATTTGTAAATGCATAGCAAATTTCTAGCGTGCTGTTCAGATGCTTATATTGGTGAAATATTTATCAATACATCACATCATTCAAGAAAAATTCAGTTTGGAACATTCAACTTTTGGGTAATCTTCTATTTTGTGTGCTACCGTCTTTTACTGCGATCGACTGTACCAACGGCAACGATTACATATACGCCAACAGATGCGGTTTGTAAACATACGGCAACGATTACATATACGCCACAGATGCGGTTTGTAAACATTCAGAGATGTTGATGAAATTGATTTAGTTGAAATGAATTTGATTTTGTTATATGGTAGGTAGTACGTTATTTTTATGGGCGAAGTGAATAGTTTATGAAGTCGCCACCAGGTTATGAAGATTTGAAAGGAAAAATGCAGAAAGGGATACATGATTTAATTGTCACTTTTTGTAAACGTTAATAAGTTCTTAGTTACGGGAATGGAGATTAAAGTGTATTTTAGAAACTCTGTGCACTTAGCACACTCTATTCATTTAATCTATTAATACATCATTCGTTTGCTGGCCATGGCTTCTACTGGTAGTTTTGTATGCTCTCGTACGATTGTGAATGAAGACGAAATTTTAAGTAGGGAACAGGTGCTTCAAGAAAAATGGAATATTTTTGAGATTGCCATGTCTATTGGACGTGACAATCTTAAAATATTACAATGGCTGGCGAGGCGCAAATTGATACGCAATTCCTTCGTTTGTCCAAACTGTAATATCAGTTGCGTTTTGGGCAAACGAAGTTGTGTAGATGGGTTCATGTGGAAGTGCAACAGCTGCTACTTTGTGAAAAGTGTCAGATTTGGAAGCTTCTTTTGGAAAAGTCATCTCTCTTTGAGAGAACTGATTTTATTTTTGTACTGTTGGGCCAAAACATGGACCAAGAAAGTATTGGCGAGGAGGTATGTGTCGACTCGCTGGCCAACAACAACAGAATAGACTGGTGTAATTTCTGTAGGGAAATCTGCACGCAGTGGGCGAGGAAGAATCCTCCTGAAATAGGAGGTTTTGATGAGCAAGGCGAACCACGGATTGTAGAACTGGATGAAACAAATTTTTTTCACTGCAAGTATCATCGTGGACTCTACAGGAAAGGGCACTGGGTTTTCGGTGGAATTGAGAGAGGCACTAAAAAGTGTTTCGTGGTTGAGGTGCCTAATCGCACTGAAGAGACATTGTTTTTTCACATTAGAAAACATATACTTCCTGGCAGTGTAGTAATAACTGATGGGTATCCATCATATAATAACCTGTCAACCCTTGCCGGAGGGATTTACGCTCACGATCGCGTGATACATAAAGAAAACTTCGTTGATCCACATCGGAATGATGTGCACACGCAAAGCGTTGAAGGTTTGTGGGCAAGAGTCAAGAGGAAAATAAAATTTCAGCATAGTACATCAAAAGATTTATTTCCTTCCTATATGGATGAATTCCTATGGTGGAATAACTTTGAAAGAAGAAAAGCATTCCAGAACTTCATTATCTGCATTTGGGAAGAATACCCTGTAGCATGAAGCTTATCATTTTTCTTTGTAATGCTATTTTTCCATTTTTCTAAAGCACCTGTTCCCTGTTAATTTTTTTATTGTTGTTATTATAATTTTTTTTGTATTTTTTTTTTTTTTTGTAGCAGCCAGCAAACTACTTACAAAACGGCTCTTTTTAGAGCCAAAACTAAAAAAGGCTCTTATCAGAGCCACAAATTTCTCAAAGACAAAGCAAAGAAAAGTCGTAGACTGCAGATGTTTTCATAGAGGTCCAGGCTTCAACACGACTCACATCGAGAAAATTGTGTAAATTAAAGGCAATACTATCATTACTGTGCTGCCGTGATGTAAGATTTGGTCTGGTCCAGGTCGTATTGAAACCTGGCAACTACCAGTAGCAAGAAATTAAATACCAATAGTGCATTTCTACCGGGCATTCTATCATTACCATGGCTGCACAATCTGATGATTGATTCTTATAGAAATCGACGAGACAAATTGGAAGTAAGGAATAAAATTTTTTGATATCTCGCTTAGTTCTCGAGATATCTTTTCTCGAAATTGACGTAGTAAGGTTGAAATACAGCCTGGACCAGAAGAAAAATCCTGAAAAGCATAAGGAACTATACGTATGACTGATATTTAACATGCTATATCTCGAAAACCAAGCGAGATATCAAAAAATTTTACTCTTTATTTTCGCTTTTTTTCGTGGAGTTCTACAAGAATTGATCATCATATTGTGGCGCCACGGTAATGATATAAATGCCTCTCTATCGTTCAGATATCATGGAACTGATGACCAAAAAGTTCAATTATTTTTGACGCCATTTTTCACGATAATCTCGTTAGTTTTCAGATAAAGCGTCCCGAAAAAATGGGACGCCTATACCACAGTACAACCTAGCAGTACATACACCATACAAATAGAAATTGTCTTTATCAACCCAAAATTAAATTTGCTATCATTAAATTTTCTATCATTCAACAAATGCTACTTCTATTATTATAGGATGCACGCTTGCATTTTGCAAATGCATAATTTATTACATACATAAAAATAAATGGAAAACCATCTGATGATGAACTATTTGTGTTCGAAACCGGTAATGGTTTATTAAATATAAAACATCAAACAAACTGTGACTGGTTGCTGTTTTTTAATATCAAGATATTTAAAATATATGTATTTTAACGTTACTTATAGTATTTTATACGAAACTTATACGGTGCTAAACGATTCATGCGCAACGAATAAAAAACATTAACGACTCACGGCCAATCCGAAGCGTCCATTAGCCAGGAATACTACTACGCGCCGCTAAACAGTGGCAAATGAAATTATTTCTGCTGCTTTTGTTTATGGACAGTTCACCCAATAGAAAAAAATATGTTTTTCGGCGTGATGTCTGTTATCTATTGCTAGCAAAATAAAATCTCAATTCACATGTACCTCTCCTTGTCTCTACCCGTTATTATTAAAAAAATTAACCATTCCAAAAACAAACATGCAATCATCGGATGTGGATCATCAACTAATACCGGTATGTGGAAGGTTTGATTAAAATCTTAGCAGCAGTTGACAGTATCCTGGGCGAAGGAGCCTCAGTAACAGAAAAGCCAACACATTTCAACCGAATTAATTTAAATAATTTGTGTTGGAAAATTGTAAACAGATTTGTTTGTATATAAAAAATGCAGGAGCAGTCAGTAGACGACTCCAGGGCTATGTAAATTTATATGAAATATTTGTATTTAATTTATCTATATTTTCAAAATGAATTGCAGTGTTCCATATTTTGTTTACATCTTCGTTGAATCAGTTTCCGATTAGTAAGTACTTTTCCATTACGGCGTTGTATTTTGTTTCTGTAGTGATATTTTTCTCCACTTCTAAGACATCGTGTAGTTTCGGTATTGTTGGTAATTAAATTAAATTGATTTTGGCCGGAGTGGTGGATAATAAGGATAGCAAAACTCAAAGCTGGGAAGACAACAATATCTATGAAAATAATTCCACAGGAGTCATGTCAGAGATAAACGATCGTGGATTAAATAGTTTTTACGAAAGCAATAAATGTGTGACATTGGACAACCTTGTCGGAAATTCAAAGTGATTACATGAATAATGTTACTGTAACGGGTATGACAAAACCATTTGAGAGTGAAGTAAATATTTTGATTGATCATGCGGCAGTTAACGAAAGAATTCAGGAACAGCAACCAAATGATAATGAAATATTACTCGTGTTTATGCGGCAAATGGAAGAAAATCTAAGAAAAATTTTAGTCACAGGAACAGACACAAATAAAAATTGAAGAAAAAAAGCAAACTCACAGAAAGAGACACAAGAAAAAATTGCAAGCTCACAGAAAGAGACACAAGTAAAAATTGAGGAACAAAATAAAAAAAAAATAAAAAAATTGTACACTTGGAGAAAGAGACTTAAGAAATCACAAGAAATGTTGTGGCAGGAATTAAACGATTTGGGAAAATCACAGGAGAAATTACTTAGTGATAAAAAGCAAGAAGTTATGATATTTAAACAAGAGGTTATTATTAATAACTAATAATAATTTTGTAGCAGGCAGGGTAGGTACTACCTTTCAAGATTCATAAGATCAGCAATTTCCTGCCATAGTTTTCTGCTAATATCTCTGTTATGATACGATTTTGACGAGTTATCCTACAATGGTTTTCTCTCTTGCACCAACATGATCAACAACTATAAATCTATGACGATTCAGAACGTAATTAATGTAGTAAAAATAAGTAGTGAACACAAGGAAAAGTTGCCAAAGCACTTGGAGATCAAGCCAACGCAGATCACAACAAACCAACGCAGCGATCACAACAAACCAGACGATGCGAGACTACCGTCACCGACCAAATAATTTTGTTTCATTCGGCCGAACGCGCAAGTCGGCAGTCTTGCGGAGTTCGGCAGAGTAGGTAGGTCATTGTGTAACCGGAATCCATATTGTTGCGTACTTTTGTTTGTATTCAACAGAGTGAACAATCGGCTGAAGTCGGTTGCAGTGTAGACGTACCCTTAGGGCCTTATTACACTACGCCGCCAGGCGGCGCAACCAGTCGGGCGACTGGTGGCGCTGCTCGTCACTGCTCATTGAGTCTTATGTAGCTTATTACACTAGGGCAGCCAATGGCGTCGCCACAAACTGGCGGCCGACTGGCTGCCGTGCCCCGCGACCAGGCCGGCAGCCACTGGTGGCGGAAGGTCGAGGCGGGGCATTGTATCATACCTAGCTTATTACACTAGGCTGTGTTCATATGCTCCTTCTTGTACTTAAGGATTTTAAAATTGAAGAGATATCGATTGGCTGTTTTAGTGAGAAAACTAGGGACAAATATCCTGTGATGGGAGGGAATGAATCAGAAGGGTTTCTCTCTAAAAGTATAAATGAGTAAACTACAAAATTTGAAATAAATTCTAAGGAAATTATGAAGAAATTTAAAAAGCAAAAACAAACTTAAAGGGACTGGTGTAGATAATATTACTACAGATTATTAAAGATTGGGGGATGCGATATTGTATCTTAACTTGGAATTTTATTTAAAATCAGTTTGGAATCTTGATACTTTCCAGATGATTGGAAAAGTGCGATAGTAGTACCGGTTCATAAAGGTGGGGTTACAAATGGGGTTGAAAATTACAGACCAATTAGTTTGACATCAGTTATAGGCAGAATGATGGAGAGATTGATATGCAACTATATATAAGCAATGTCTGTGAAGAAAGAAACTGGTTTTCATATCGACAAAACGCCTAAGGAATTTAAAATTAAAATTTGTAAATCGGAAAAGTGAATGGGGGAGGGATTTAACGACACAACGATAAAAGAAAATTTAAAAATATCTTTATATTTATAAAGGGGTAATAAGATGATTTGGGAAATTGCCATCGGCGTGTTAGCTCCATCGCAATGAAATTAATTATTATTTTAAAAAAATGAAAAAGAGAAGTCGAAGGGAGAGAAAAATGCATGCATATCATATTCTATCACTAAGGGAATCTAAACTTTTTTTGATCAACCGTATTCAGACGACAACTAGTTTTTAATTACTTAAGAATGTCTAAATAGTCTTTCTTTGAATTATTTTCGCTAATAAAGATTGATACTACCGGGAATGATACGAAAATGAGAAATGCTTCTTGCTTTACACTTTTGTCTTCTCTACACTTTCACTTTCACTTCCACTCATTCTGTACTTCACTGCACACAATTCGCGTACAATGTAAGGATAACAGCAAAGTGACTGCTCGGCTATGCGAGTGGCTGGCTGGCTGCGCCACCAGTTTTCTGGTTGCATCGCCAACAGTCACCAGTGGCGAGGCTGGTTGCGCCGCCAGGTGGCCTAGTGTAATAAGAGGCTTAGGGTGAAAACATGCCGAGCAGCTCGCGCTGAAGGTCGCGGCCGCGGTGGCGGTAGATGTTTCATCCACGTGAATCAAAAGCATTGTTAGTAATGAGTCAGCGCACGCCGAGGCGGTCGCGGTCGCCGTCGCTGCTCGCCATTCAGCTGCAGGTCGATGCCAGAACAAACTATTTTGTTTTCTCCTCGCGGCCTAGCGCGCCGCTGGAGGTCTGCTTGGCGCTGATTGGCTGAGCTATGTCAAGGCCACGCGATCCAGCTGCTACACTTGATTACGCAGCTCGGCTTTCGAATTATACAGAGTGGTGTTGTTTAATTTTGTCTTGTTCTAAATATTGATTTATTTAATGGATGTCATTTCGTTTTATACAACTGCAGATATAAATTAACAATGTACCGACATTGAAAATGCTACATTCTGTATTAAATAAATTATTGATGAAATATTAAGTACAGATTTTTATAAATTGGACAATTACCGAAAAGTTAATGTTTCAAGCAATTAGATAGTCAGCGGTAAATAAATTACAACAAATTTTATAATAATAATAATATTTAATTAAATTCCAATTCAGCGCACGCTCCGGTTTTCAATTTTCCTAAGCACCCAGCTTTCCTCCTTTCCTGCTCCCACCAACATTTGCCCTAATTGAAATAATTATCTATTGTTGATGACTTGATTGACTATTAAGAAGAACACATCATATACCGACGAATATGGAACATCAGACAATTCTGTCCAACAATGATTATAAATTTAAAGAAAGTAAAAAAAAAAATATTTCGTGTTAATTATTGTTTAAAATAAACTGTTGACTGATTTTGAAATGGAAAATTCTGATTTTTAAATAGAAATTCTGATTTTGGATTGATAAATTTTAGATTTGACTCGAAAATGTTTTGTTAAACGGTATATTACTTTATTTACAATAATTACCATTAATTTATAGTCACGACGAGTTTTCACTCAGCATATATTGGATTGTTGTGGTAACTGTTATAAACATTTGACTTCAGTTTGTCCAGGATTTTACCGTTAAGTTTGTGGTGTGTTTCGTAGGTGGGTATGGAATTAGTCTGGATGGACAAAAGTGAAGAAATTGTTTTAAATAAATTTTTAAAATCTTACTTTTATTGAATTTGTAATGCAATTATTAATAATTTGGCAAAACAGTAAAACTTCATATAAACGGTCCTTAGCAATTTACAGTTTATGCTGGTTTAAAACTACAGTAACACACAAAATGTTTATATTGAATGGGTGATAATTTTGTTATGTACACAACACACAAATAAACTCAGTGGGCAAGTGGCACACCCCGCGAAACAAAAGTCTGTTTAAACAAAAAGTAAGTTGGCAGCAGAATTTGACCTTCTAACCCCAAGACAGCTGATGGCATCGTTCACTGCACTCGACCCATTCAATCGAATGAGCCAGAGTAACAAACAAATTCCAATGTTTCGATCTAACACTATTTTTATAGGTAAAAAGACAACCAGTAATGTGAGAATGTGTATTGACTAAAA
This sequence comes from Vandiemenella viatica, assembly GCA_031002005.1. Taxonomy (NCBI): domain Eukaryota; kingdom Metazoa; phylum Arthropoda; class Insecta; order Orthoptera; family Morabidae; genus Vandiemenella; species Vandiemenella viatica. Next base: position 58,310,955 of record JARYHS010008074.1, read on the forward strand.
AAAAAATATTTTAACCTACTGTATTTCAGGTGGCCGTAATAACTTACGAAAGTAAAATAGAGAATGTGTTGCAATCCTATCTAAACGGTACGTTACTTTCAATAACTATTTACGATAATTATCATTACCTTATGGTCACGACGAGTTTTTCCTCAGCGTGTATTGGGTTGGTGTGGTAATTGTTATAGATAATTGACTTTTCTAGTTCATCCACGATTTTGGAGTAAATGTACTGAAAAGTTTCTGGTGTCATTCGCAGGTATGCGTGAATCTATTTGGGTGATTTTTCAGTTCTTGATACAAATGGTGATATTCACCTAGCGTTTGTCTCTGTTCATTTATTGGGTGTGAACTGAACTGTCTGTTGCTAGCCGTAGAAAGTAGCCACCACTTTGTTGCTACTGACAGGCCATCATCATCACTATCATTTTCACTTGCACGAATCATTGCAGCCTACACAGACTTAACTAATACTCGGGATAAACACAAAATCAAACAATGTGCGATGTGTGGCACCTACGACGGTTTGTAAAGCACTGTTGAACGCTAGCAGCTGTACCTCGAAATCGACAGCGAGCTGCGGGGCAAGCATCTACCGCGACCTTCACGGCGAGCTGCGCGGCAAGCATCTACCGCGACCTACAGCGCGAGCTGCTCGGCATGTTTTCACCCTTAGGGTGAAAACATGCCGAGCAGCTCGCGCTGAAGGTCGCGCGGCCGCGGTGGCGGTAGATGTTTCATCCACGTGAATCAAAAGCATTGTTAGTAATGAGTCAGCGCACGCCGAGGCGGTCGCGGTCGCCGTCGCTGCTCGCCATTCAGCTGCAGGTCGATGCCAGAACAAACTATTTTGTTTTCTCCTCGCGGCCTAGCGCGCCGCTGGAGGTCTGCTTGGCGCTGATTGGCTGAGCCATGTCAAGGCCACGCGATCCAGCTGCTACACTTGATTACGCAGCTCGGCTTTCGTATTATGCAGAGTGGTGTTGTTTAATTTTGTCTTGTTCTAAATATTGATTTATTTAATGGATGTCATTTCGTTTTATACAACTGCAGATATAAATTAACAATGTACTGACATTGAAAATGCTACATTCTGTATTAAATAAATTATTGATGAAATATTAAGTACAGATTTTTATAAATTGGACAACTACCGAAAAGTTAATGTTTCAAGCAATTAGATAGTCAGCGGTAAATAAATTACAACAAATTTTATAATAATAATAATATTTAATTAAATTCCAATTCAGCGCACGCTCCGGTTTTCAATTTTCCTACGCACCCAGCTTTCCTCCTTTCCTGCTCCCACCAACATTTGCCCTAATTGAAATAATTATCTATTGTTGATGACTTGATTGACTATTCAGAAATTATTACACATCATATACCGACGAATATGGAACATCAGACAATTCTGTCCAACAATCATTATAAATTTAAAGAAAGTAAAAAAAATAAAATATTTCGTGTTAATTATTGTTTAAAATAAACTGTTGACTGATTTTGAAATGGAAAATTCTGATTTTTAAATAGAAATTCTGATTTTGGATTGATAAATTTTAGATTTGACTCGAAAATGTTTTGTTAAACGGTATATTACTTTATTTACAATAATTACCATTAATTTATAGTTCACTCAGCATATATTGGATTGTTGTGGTAACTGTTATAAACGTTTGACTTCAGTTTGTCCAGGATTTTACCGTTAAGTTTGTGGTGTGTTTCGTAGGTGGGTATGGAATTAGTCTGGATGGACAAAAGTGAAGAAATTGTTTTAAATAAATTTTTAAAATCTTACTTTTATTGAATTTGTAATGCAATTATTAATAATTTGGCAAAACAGTAAAACTTCATATAAACGGTCCTTAGCAATTTACAGTTTATGCTGGTTTAAAACTTCAGTAACACACAAAATGTTTATATTGAATGGGTGATAATTTTGTTATGTGTACACAACACACAAATAAACTCAGTCGGCAAGTGGCACACCCCGCGAAACAAAAGTCTGTTTAAACAAAAAGTAAGTTGGCAGCCGAATTTGACCTTCTAACCCCAAGACAGCTGATGGCATCGTTCACTGCACTCAACCCATTCAATCGAATGCGCCAGAGTAACAAACAAATCCCAATGTTTCGTTCTAACACACTATTTTTATAGGTAAAAAGACAACCAGTAATGTGAGAATGTGTATTGACTAAAAAAAATATTTTAACCTACTGTATTTCAGGTGGCCGTAATAACTTACGAAAGTAAAATAGAGAATGGGTTGCAATCCTATCTAAACGGTACGTTACTTTCAATAACTATTTACGATAATTATCATTACCTTATGGTCACGACGAGTTTTTCCTCAGCGTGTATTGGGTTGGTGTGGTAATTGTTATAGATAATTGACTTTTCTAGTTCGTCCACGATTTTGGAGTAAATGTACTGAAAAGTTTCTGGTGTCATTCGCAGGTATGCGTGGAATCTATTTGGGTGATTTTTCAGTTCTTGATACAAATGGTGATATTCACCTAGCGTTTGTCTCTGTTCATTTATTGGGTGTGAACTGAACTGTCTGTTGCTAGCCGTAGAAAGTAGCCACCACTTTGTTGGCTGCTACTGACAGGCCATCATCATCACTATCATTTTCACTTGCACGAATCATTGCAGCCTACACAGACTTAACTAATACTCGGGATAAACACAAAATCCAAACAATGTGCGATGTGTGGCACCTACGAAGGTTTGTAAAGCACTGTTGAACGCTAGCAGCTGTACCTCGAAATCGACAGCGAGCTACGGGGCAAGCATCTACCGCGACCTTCAGCGCGAGCTGCGCGGCAAGCATCTACCGCGACCTACAGCGCGAGCTGCTCGGCATGTTTTCACCGTTAGAGATATAGAAGGGTGACACTTTCTGAAATGTTCACTCCACTCTTTGCATTACAATGAAAGTATCCTCAAACGAAAATACTTTACTGTTACAGTCTTTTTCCAAAACGGGAGGGCTATTAACCCTGACTCTGGGTGTTTATGGAACCCTACAGTCCATCCATGAAGCAGGGAGCGGAATTAGTTAAATTTTTGTTGGTTTTTTTAATGTTTACTGCTCATTTTGGTCTCGCGAGTTTGGAGGTCCAGCGAAACGTCACTTGGTCATCGAGGTGTCCCTGAGTTTGCACGCCAGCGAGTCACCACCCAGTCACCTCGGCACGTATCAAACATTGATGTTAGGGTTTTAGCGTGTAGCCAAGTTTTATGCAACATCAGTTTAGTTTTGTTAATTCTAATTGTAGATTGCAAAGTAAAACAATCATCACAAGAAAACGAGTAAACAAGTAACGAGTAAAATAATGTAAGATTATTTTACTGTTTCAGAGAGCAGATCTGGCAATATGCGACCTCACTATCACTCAGGAAAGACAGTCTGCAGTTGACTTTACGATGCCTTTCATGAACCTAGGTAAGAATTAGACACTACTCTTATTAAAATGGTTGCTGTCTGAAGCCTACACCATTAAGTTATATCGACGAAAATAACCTATACAGATTTTACACAACTACAGCAATATATCTATATAAAACGCTATTCTTGGTCACGATGTAGCAATGTCTATCACACTCCGACGTCACTCTTCCCCCCTCCGGCGCCCAACCAACAACGACCGGAGGTATTCGAGGTTTTGCGCGTTATTTAATGACAGTTCTATTTTGCTGAGCTGTTAGCACACTAAATGAGAAGTATGTATTACGTAAAAATGAAAATGTTAATTTATTAGTTGCTTTTCAAATTAAAAATCGTTCGATGTAGATTTTTCTTATACTCTCTGTACAGCGGTACCGCTGTTTCCACAAGCTAAGCAATATCTACATTACATCATTCTCAAGATTAAAAGCTTTATTTGACGAAAATTTTACACAATTAGCGAAGAAACGAATTTCTAAAATACTGCGTTCAGCACATCATTTTTGACGGGTAGTAGAAGTTGTGGTATGTCGAAATGGAGACGAGTTCATAGTGACAACTGGCACAACTTTTTTACAGAATAATTCAGAATGAGTTTAGTTTCATAAATAATTTAAGCTGCTTTCATAAACGCCGAGTTACTGCAGTTATTATTTCATAGGGATGGAAGTAGTCCCGTATTTATCGTGCAAAATGAGACTCGGATAAGGAATAAAACCTATATTACGCGCTATAGCATAAGGTTTTGTGATTCCTAATTTATTTTTAATTTCATTTGTTCCCAGTGGCGGATCCAGGGTTTTAGTTTGAGCGGATTTGAGTTTGGGGGAGGGGGGGGGGCTTAAACGGATTTCATTTGGAGAGGGGGCTTGAGTCGGGCAGGGGTAGGCTTTACAGTCATGCCACCTTGAAAAAGGTCTCAAAATTATGATGTCGGGGTGGAATGGCACTTTTAGGGAGGAGGGGGACTTGAGCTCCCTATCCCCCCCCTCCGCCACTGTTGGTTCCTTAATTTTGACATCATTGATTCAGTATAAGTTCCATTAGTATCGCTGTGTAAACTACAAACTAAACAAAATAAGGTTATGAGCATTACATAACAACAATTCTTCTTTTTATTTAGTCAATCGCAATCGATTACCAGAACATTCCTTTCACCCGTCATTTTTACGGAGGCTAGTAATAACAACAATTCCGTACGGTCCTAATGACCTGTCGACAGTTTCTATTGGATGCGCATTTTACCCCTGTCTCAGCGCCTTGAACTAACCCGGTAGTCCTACTGGGTACAGGGGACCTACAGTTTAACGTAGAATTCGAACCAAGAAAGCGTTCTGGTGTATTTCACATCACACAGCAAGCTGTGCCTGAGGTGAAGGTCGGTTTAAAGGCCTATGAAAATCCCCGCCAACACAGAGATTCGATCTTTTGATCCCCAGTCAAGAAACCTTAACCACTGAGCCACCAAAACGCTCATGCTACATCAATAACACTAACGCACCGAGTGAGGTGGCGAGCCGTAACGCTCTGGCCTAGCAGTCCGGGGACACGGTTTCGTATCCCAGTCCGGCCATCCAGATTTGGGTTTCAGCAAATACCTTCTGGCTAATACTCCACTATCGGGTGCCAGCTTTGCGCCAACAATATACAGGCCCATAATTTAACGAACTTACGTGCCTGGTGCGAGATACCTCCGGAAACCTACCAAGGACTTAACGATTCCATGCCCCGCCGAATGATTTATAGCGTTCCAAACATGGACAAATACACTGTAAGACAGGTGGTCATAATAGTTTGGCTTATCATGCGTGTGATATGAAGAAGGTACTTTTTCTGATTCGCACTTCTTCAGCAGTACATCGGTCTCTAAATCAACCAAATCACGGCAGGTGATCACGCCCTTGCTATTATTTGAATTGGTGAAGGAAAAGGAAAACATTCCATGTGACTTAGTTTTTCAGGAAACGAAAAACACGCTATAAAAGGGAAACGGTGAGCGGGAGATAAAAAGTTACTATTGGTGGTTTGGAGTACTAATTGAGGTTAATATTATAAACTTGTTAAATATCATGTAATATTCTCCATGACCTCTCAATTAACATTCAAAGAACACGGAATATTTTCCTTTTGCATCTCACTGATTGCTGAATGAAGTATATTTCAATTAATTTGAAGTTTATTCCAAGGTAAAATTTTTAAAAAAATATACCAGAATTACACAAAATTTGACGAACCTTGATGGCGGTATATGTGCCCATGATTTCGTCATACACAAGGAAAACTTAGTGGACCCAGACAATCCAGAAATACATACGCAAGGAGTTGAAAGTCTCTGGTCGAGAGTGAAACGGAAGATAAAATTCCAGTATGTGTGGCGAATGAACACTGGACCACAGTATAATCTAACTGTATACACACGTTGCGTGGACACCACTATGAATCGCCCAATATTTCGCCGTTACTGTGGTCCAGGCTTCATTACACTATGAATCAAATAATAATAATAACAAACACTTTTCCATTCCGGCATCAGATCGGTTCACTAAAAAAGCAGCGGCCTGATTACAAATTTCTAAGTTAATGGATCCAAAAGTAACCTGTGATAGACGGACAAATCAATGTTTCTATAAGGGTTCCGTTTCGCATTCAGAAGGTACGGAACAGTAAAAACTTAAGTTACTATTTCTGAATATCAGTTCGAAATAAAAGATTTTTGCTAACACGTCAATACGTCGGAATCTACAATAATTGTCACATCGCTCTGATATTTCCTTAGACGATAAGATTTAAATAAAAGTGTATATGAAAGCTTGCAAGTATGTAAAAATTAAGTAAAATTAATCATAAAGTGGATACATATTATTACGTAAGAAATGTACCTTATTTCCGGTTTATATCTGCTTCAATTGTTTCTCAGTCTTCAATGCTGTATGAAAAATTGCGTCTTGCGCTCATATCGCACGTAATTAACTGTTAACAATTTTGTGCAAGGCCATAAGATAAATAAATAAACTGTTAGCAGAACTTTAAAAATTGTAGTATGATTGCTCTGACTGCAGCCGGCGTGTTGCATTTATCTCTGCGTATCCCTAATATAGCATTAACAGTTGTGTGACATATCCAATGTCGCCAACATTCTACGATGGAAAATAGTAATAGTATTAAAAGGCTAAATCCAAATGTTTCAAATGTATTGGAATGTAATACATCGTAAACCGCAGCAGTGAATATCATACATCGAGTAATTTGCCACAATTGTATTTTGGGATTACTTATGTTGCCAGTTAGTGAATGGTTTCTTCGAGGCGGAAAGTGTTGGGCGCGGATTTCAAATGCCGCGGATACTATGACAAATGGGGACGTGCTGTCTTTTTGACGAGTATAATTATGTCCTTGCTGTTAATGAATTAGTTACTTTCAGAGATATGCGTTTTTTAGTGGTAGATAGGTTTTGATGATTGCTGGAATTGTTATTTTGAATTAGGTGTTATCTGTGGAGACAGCTGTATTTTCAGGGCAGAGGAGAGAGAAGGGGGAAAAAATTAACATTTTGCAGATAGTGTTTTTCTTGTTCCGCGCGCTTTTTGAGTTACTGCTATGCCGTTAATTTCTTTCAGTCTTATAAGTTTTAGTTTCATATTTCACAAAGATGGATTTCGAAATTCTTGAAGATATATATGAGTTTTTCCGCAGAGACAATAGAGAAATATTGAAGGATTTCCAGAATAGAGGACTGATAAGGAGTTCTGCACGTTGCAAAACAAGAAAGTGCCAAAAGAAATTATGTTATTTAGCAAAAGATTCATCCATGTTCCTTGGACATTGTTTCAGATGCCAAAAATGTAAAAAAGACAAAGCATAGAGCATGGATCGTTTTTTGAAGGAATAAGGATACCACCATAAGAACTTTTTGTTTTGCTATGGTTATGGTGCGGGAATATTGCTGTTGGATTCTATCGTAATTTCTCAAGAGTTTCGGAAGATACCGCCAACCAAATGTGCCGCTATTTTACAGACGTCTGTTCGTGGAAGATTCTAAGGGATACTGACAAATTCGTTTTCGGTGGTCCAGACTCCGTAGTACAAATTGACGAAACTGCTGTCGCCAAAAGAAACTATGAGGCTGGCAGAATTGTTCCTGCAAGATGGATTTTAGGGATATATGGTGTAAGGGAAAGACGGAGTGTGTTATTTTACTTAAAGAATAAAAGTGCACGAACAGTAATACCTATTATCCTACACCATGACAGGCCAGGTACAGAAATATGTACAGATTGTTGGCCGGCATATAGGTGTCTCAGAAATTTGGGAAGAGTGTTGCCCTATACGCACCGCACTGTAAATCATTCTAGTAATTTTGTACATCCGACAACCGGTACGTGAACCAACTTAGTTGAAAATTTATGGAGCGGTCTCAAAAGATTTTTACGTAAACGAAATGTACTTGCATATTGATAGCTTCATGTGGCGCCAACTTTATGGGCACACTTCCATATATACATTCCACAAAATCATTGATCATATTACTGAGAAAAACAGTAAGTAGGCCTATTAATTTTCGATTTTGCTGTCACTTCCAAATGTTTCGATATAGTACCACCATGGCTGTCACTTGTTACTTTGAACACTTTATCTTAGTTTTCTGTCGCTGTGAAATTAAAACTGGCATGTTTTATTACAGCTTTCGACTGAAAGATTTCCAGTTCTACATAACTTCAGTGGGCTTCCTATGGGAGGACCATTCAGTTATAATACAAGTTTTCAATCCACTTTTTCACTTTCTGCAGTGTCTAAACGTTTCATGGTATTGAAATACTTCCCGGATAGGAGACCCACTGAAGTTTATTTCGTTCCTGTATATCTACAGCCATCATATTCTTTTAAATAAAACTTCTCGATGTTCCGTGCTATGAATGCTACAAACTGTCATTCTATCAGGTAAGATATATATATATGTCGTTGTATCTTATTTAAAATTACCTCTACATTTCACTCCGCTTAGAGGAAAGGTGCCTATTATGCGATAGTTCCCTAATATGAGACACCTCAACTGTGCTCATGGTAGGTGCTGAAATCTGGTGGAAAGTTTCTTAAACACACCTCTAGCTTGTCCGAGGACGACACAGTGAGTGGGATGCCATTGTTGAGTCGGACATAGTACCTAGAGCCTTTTATAAAATTTATAGCGTTTGGAGTTTTTGTGACATCGGTGTTAAGACATTATCTCTGCTTAAAGGTGAGTGGATATTACTGTACTCTTTTATTGATGTTATTTGTGACGGTATTACCTATAATTATTGATAATTAGGTTCATTTTCCATCGAACGTTGTTAGCATGTGCGTGATTCTTTGTGTAAGATGGCGAGATTCCTAATATGCGATAGTAAGGGGATCCAAATATCCGACAGTGTCGCATATTACGATACCTATCGCATATTGGGGGAACTCGTTCTCTCACGTAATTTGTATACGTAATTTATACAATACTATCATAAGATAACAAAATCTTATCATTTATTGTAGTAAAATATTGTAAATTGCATTTATTTTGATTAAATTACCATAAATAGGGATTACTTTGACTAGTCTTATGATCAGAAATTGGAATGTTTTCTGGACCTTTCTATTAGGGCAATATTTTATGGGGCCTTTGAAAACTTACTATGCCCAAGAGATAGAAACATGGTTGGCAAGTAACCCAGGTCGTGTTACCACCCCATTATTAATAGCCAGGTTATTTGGGGCAGCTTACAACCGAGCAGCAACAATGGAAGCATCTGTGAATGCCTTCAGAAAAACAGGTCTCATCCCATGCAACAGGAACATCTTCAGGGAGCATGAATTTTCAATTCATCGTCATGCTGTCGCTCCTCAAGAAATAGATGCCGAAAATGAAACTAGTGATGGTGGTATTGGTCAAGCTGTCAGCCCTACAGACGTCAGACCTCTCCCACGGATAGCGAAACCACCTGGAGATAGTCAAGAAGGTCTAACATCGCGTTCGTGCTCTACTGCGTTACTAACTTCATCTCCTTACGTGAAGCGATTGCAAGATTCTAAACAGAAGAAATCAGCAGCTGAAGCTAAGAAAGCAGCCAAAAAGTTATTTGGAGAGAAGAGTGGAAAATCTTTAAAACGTAGACCTAAAGCAGAAGAATCGTCTAGTGACTCGGCATCCGATTTCCATCTTGATGAAAGTGGTGAATCAGACAGCAGTGATGACGATGACGCAGAGTGTCTGTTCTGTACAGAGCGTTTTTCTGCCGAAAAACACGGGGAAAAATGGGCACAGTGCACGAAATGTTATCGCTGGGCTCGTGAAGATTGCGGTGTCACAGAGGACAATTTTGTTTGCCCGCAATGTCGTAAAAATAAACATAAGTAGTGTTAAATGAGTGAGGGATATCAGAAATCAATGAATATGTAAATATTGTATGTTCACATGTCATTATTTGGTAATAAAAAAAATCAAAGGAAAATATTGTTACTGTCTCATATTGGGAAACCTTTACTTCATTTCAAAAAAATGCCTTGTTTGTGAAGATTTAATAATTACTTTGAAATATTGTTTAATATTGCAAATATGACAAATGTATGGTAAAATTAAGTAATGCAAGATATTATTACCATAATAAAAAATATAATTGCATTTACTTTTAGGTTCTTAAAATGGATTTAAAAAAATGTGTCTCATATTAGGCACCTTTCCTCTATACATAAAATCAGACGAACCTAAATTTTCAATAAAAACTAAATTACTGGAGCCTTATGCTGCTACAAAGGAAGCCATTATTCATTCTGGTCCAGGTTGCATTTTAACCTAACCACAACCGTTGGTTCCTAAAATCAAATAAACTAGAGTTACAAATAAAAGTTAAATTTTGGAGTCTTATCCTGTTTCAGAGAGAGTCGTTCATTCTGGTCCAGGCTGCATTTCAACCTAATCACACCTACTGGTTCCTAAAATCAAATGAATCTACATTCCTTATAAAACTAAATTACTGCAACCGCATGCTGATGCAAAGCACATTATTCTACTGTTGTTGTTATTAGGGCTTAGGGGCGCGTCGACAACGGGGTCATTAGCGCCCTAGCAACAACCGGCTTAACAGTGTGGCTATTTGGGAATATAACCGTCTGCATGGCCGACTGTAGAGGGGTCGGCCATACAGACAGCTAACCAAAATAAAACCAAAACACGACGTGGCTGTAAAAATGCCACCAGCGTCGAACAGGTTTAAAAACGAATTAAAAACCATTCCCACCTCACTGGCTGTATAATGGCCAGGGAGATGGGAATTATTACAATATAAAAAGTAAAAGCAATACACATGGACGGGAAGCTGTAGAGGGGCCTCCCATCCATCTTAAAACTTATGCCGGTCTGCCCAAAATTTTTGGGATCAGACCGGCTAATACACAGAATTTTAAAACTTTTGCCACACTGCTAGCTTCATTACTTAAAATAAGGGTCAGATCGTTGGCTAGGCCAACGTCTGCCCTTAAGTCAGAAAATAAAACACAATCAGTTAAAATGTGGCGTACCGTCAGAGGTACGCCACAAGCATCACATTCCGGTGGGTCCTCCCGGCGGAGAAGAAAGCTGTGCGTGAGAGGACAGTGCCCTATACGGAGGCGAGTAAGGAGAACCTCATCCCTCCTCGCCCGCTGGAAGGAGCTGCTCCACGGCTGAACGGTCGGTTTGACAAGCCGGAGCTTATTATGCTCAACTTCCAGCCACTGCCTCTGCCAAACATCAAAAACAAATCTCTTCACCGCCGAGGCAAGGTCTGACTTTGGGACCGGTTCAAAGTCGGTTCTGACCTTGTCGCAGGCTAACTTGGCAGCTACATCAGCTGCCTCGTTCCCCCTGATTCCCACATGGCCCGGTACCCAGCAGAATAATACCTCCTTTCCACGAGATTGGAGGAAAAGGAGGGCGTCCTGGATGTCCTGGACTAGACGATCTGCTCGATACATATTTCCTATGGCCTGAACACAGCTCAGGGAATCACAGCATATGATGAAACACTTTTCGCGATTTACTTTCATATGCTGGAGCGACTTCAGCACGGCGTAGCACTCGGCAGTAAAAACGCTGCACCTGCCGTCAAGTTTATATGTGTAAGTCGCTCGAGGGAACACGACGGAGCAGCCAACTCCGTTAGCCTGCTTAGACCCATCCGTATACACCGGGGTAAAAGTGTGATGCTCATTTAGAACGTCTCTAAAAAACATTATTAAAAACGCTGTCAGCGGTACAAACTTTGTTGTACCGAGACAGGTCTAAAATAATTCTGGGCCTCTCTAAAAGCCAGGGAGGAGATTTACTCCAACCCTGGTGATAAAATGAGGGAAGCTCTAATCCGTATTGATCTAAAATAGCCTTTGTACGGTAGCTGAACGGTTTAGTGGCTCTATACCGGTTGGTATAGAGCCGCTCGTAGTTGGGATGGAGCACTATGTCGTGCACGGGACTGCCAGGTGTTATGGCAACGTGCAGGTAGTGTCGCACCATGAGGAGTTGCCTGCGGATGGTAAGCGGCGGCTCGCCCGAGTCAGCACAAATGCTGACAATAGGACTAGTGCGATATGCACCCGTGGCGAGCCGAATTCCAGCATGGTGAACACTATCCAATATACGGAGATAGCTGTCCCGTGCCGAACCATACACAATACAACCGTATTCCAGCCGCGACCGTACAAAGGCTCTGTAAAACTTTAGCAGGCAGGAGCGATCAGCGCCCCATGACCTGCCACACAGACATTTTAAAACATTAAGAGCTTTAGAGGCTCTGGCTTTCACATCTTTAAGATGTGGCAGCCAGGTTAGCCTAGTGTCTAAAATGAGGCCCAGAAACCGAACAGTGTCAGTAAAACGTAAAACGGTGTTCCTCAAGGTAAGGTGAGGCTCTGGTAAAAGAGTCCTACTACGACTAAAAAGTACACACCGGGTTTTCTCGGCAGAGAAACGAAAACCGGTGTGCACAGACCATTCATCCAGCCTGTTCAGCGTGAGCTGCAACTGCCGCTCAGCGCTTCTGAGGCTGGATGATGCAATAAAGATTAAAAAATCATCCACATATAAGGAGTACCCTATAGGACTCCTTATAATGGATGCTATGCTATTTATAGCAATTGCAAAAAGTGTCACACTTAAAACAGATCCCTGAGGAACACCGTTTTCCTGAATAAAAAGATCAGACACTTCACTACCGACTCGGTACCGGAAGCAACGTCCAGATAAAAATGATTTTAAAAAACGGGGCAGGTTTCCCCGAAAACCCCAGTCATGTAATTGTTTTAAAATAACATGCCGCCAGGTAGTATCGTAGGCCTTCTCAATGTCAAAAAAGACACCCACAAGGTGTTGGCTGCGAATGAAAGCATCCTGAATGGCCGCTTCCAGCAGGATCAGGTTGTCCAGGGTGGAACGGGACTTCCTGAACCCACACTGAAAGCGGCTCAGCAGATTCCGGGATTCAAGACACCAGACGAGGCGGCGATTGACCATCCTCTCCAGTGTCTTCCCCACGCAGCTTGTCAAGGCAATACTACGATAATTCTACATATTGGTCCAGGCTGTATTTCAATCTAATCATTAACTACATACATTTTGGGTTGAAATGCATCCTAAATCTCACTAAGAACACACAGCATGCCAAGATAATAGTGCACCCATATTTTTAAGTCTCAGCTGTTACTTTCACTACGGTCCAGAGTGTTCAATATCTCGGTTGTACACAAATAAATCTTACATATACAAATTTTAATTTTCGCCCACACAGACAGCACATTACATTAAAATACTCACATTTTGTTAAAATCCCATCTGTGACCGACTGTACAGGGGTCGGCCACAGAAATAACAAAAAAATAGACCGATAAAACAATGGCTGTAGAAGGGCCAAACACAAAACAGAGACAAACATTGGCTGGCTGGCAGTAAAGGGGCCAACCAGCATACACGATAATTACAACAAACTAACTGGCTGGCTGTAAATGGACCTGCCAGTTATAAAATACAACAGGTAACGATATAGCAAACACCTTACTTAGATTGGTGGTAGTAAAAATACCACCAAATCATTGTAAAACCTAGGCCGATCTGCCCAAAATTTTTGGGACCAGACCGACCAGACTGCAAAATTTTAAAACTTCAGCCACACTGTCACATTCATCATTTAAAATAAGGGACAAATCGTTGGCTAAGGCAACGTCTGTCCTTAAGTCAAAAAATAAAACACAATCCGTTAAGATGAAGCATCACATTCCGGTGGGTCCTCCCGGCAGAGAAGAAAGCTGTGCGTCAGAGGACAGTGCCCTACACGAAGGCGAGTAAGGAGAACCTCATCCCTCCTCGCCCGCTGGAAGAAGCTGCTCCACGGCTAAACGGTCGGCTTGACCTGCCGGAGCTTATTATGCTCGACTTCCAGCCACTGCCCCTGCCAAACATCAAAAAGAAATCTCTTCGCCGCCGAGGCAAGGTCTGACTTTGGGAACGGAGCAAAGTCGGTTCTGACCTTGTCGCAGGCTAACTTGGCAGATCCATCAGCTGCCTCGTTCCCTCTGATTCCCACATGACCGGGGGAATAAAACCTCCTTTCCACGAGATTGGAGGGAAAGGAGGGCGTCCTGGATGTCCTGGACTAGACGGTCTGCTGGATACATATTACCTATGGCCTGAATACAGCTGAGGGAATCACAGCATATGATGAACCACTTTTCGCGCATTACTTTCATATGCTGGAGCGACTTCAACACGGCATAACACTCGGCGGTGTAGACGCTGCTCCTGCCGTCTAGTTTGAATGTGTAAGTCGCTCGAGGGAACACTATGGACCAGCCAACTCCGTTAGCCTGCTTAGACCCATCCGTATACATCGGGGTAAACGTGATACTGGTTTAAAATATCTCTAAATATGTTGCTAAAGACACCGTCGAGAAAATTGTGTAAATTAAAGGCAATACTATCATTACTGTGCTACCGTCTTTTACTGTGATCGACTGTACCAACGGCAACGATTACATATACGCCACAGATGCGGTTTGTAAACATTCAGAGATGTTGGGCTATGAAAGATGTTACGTACTAGTTGTGATTAATGATGTTTATTTTAATTAATATTACAAGGGAATATTCAAAATGTTTAAATTATAAGACGAACGTGTGTGAACAATTTAATAGCGTTGCTTTGTGTAATACAGAACGTTTTAATTTGCCATGCAATTGTTAAGTTGTTATTGCCATAACAACTTCGTAAATATGGCAGCAATCAAGCAGATCAGGCGGCAATTTTATGAAATTTATAAAGATGTTCAAGACTTAATAGGAGACAAGATGAAGTGGCCTAAGTACATCCGAGAAATTATTTGGCGCAGTCACTTGAAATATAGGGATAGGCTTCCTATTAAGCTTACTGTATTTTTTTTTTTTTTTGGGAATGGCTGCCCAAAATATTTATTTCTCGAGGTCATTCGATTATGTCGTCCGGACGTAATTAATGCCGATAAATTGAAAAAACTAGATGGGGTTTGGGACTGGTTACAGGAATGCGTGGATAAAGAAAGGAATGATATTTTGAGAAAGCGTACGTACTTCGATATTGTGGAGGGGAGGGTGAGGAATTTATGTCCGGAACAGTGAAGAAATACACACTCAAACAGCTCCTGTCGGAGCTAAAATGCTACTTTAAGCAACAGAAGGCTCTTTTAAGAGCCAAAAATTATTAACAGAAAACAAGCTGTAATCATGCCGAAGTGAACAGTTCAACTGTGCCGTGTAATGGAACCCGGACATAAAGCAACGATTATCTGTTGCTGGTAATGTGGTACATGCTTAATTTTGTACTTTTCTTTTAGACCCTAGATGCGATGAAGCCTGTACTAATACAAGGGCTATGGATTGCACAGATTCACATACTAGTACAAACACGTTTCGTGTATGTACTTCTAGGTTGTACTGTGGTACAGGCTTAATTTTAATACTTTTTTTCGACGCTAGATGCGATGATGCCTGTACCAATACAAGGGCTACGAATTGCAAGGATTGACAGTAGTAGTACAAACACGTATCGTCTACCTACTGCTACCCGCAAATAAGGGGGAAAAAATAGTGTTACACCTAGGCGAAAGGTAATAGTAATAGAAATTCACTTAATTAAATGAGCCTAGATAGAAAAAAATCAATTTCACTATTACAGTGTTCTTATTTGATAACATCTTATTATGATGGTGTTACAGGTATCAGCATATTATACAAGAAACAAGAGAAACCTCCTCCGAACTTGTTTTCTTTTCTGGACCCGTTCACAATTGATGTGTGGATTTACATGGCCACCGCTTTCCTCACTGTATCCATAATATTCTTCATCCTGGCGAGGTTAGTATTTAGAAAATTATTTAGTTGTTTATTTTAGTTAGCACTTTCGAGAAGCTGGATGAAATTATAAACGCTTCACACTTTAGCATTAATTGTTCATTAACCTTACATTTCCAGTAATGAACGCTCATCTTTTGGTGGTTACAAGTGACCTTTGCCCGAATTTTTGTTATTTACATGCATGGTTCAGTGGTATCAGCATCAGGTATCTCGACCTCAATTGAGTTAGGAAATGATTATATTTTCAATCCGTAATTCTCACGGTTACTACGAAAGTCCAGAAACTTTCTTTACATTATTGAAGTTAGTTTTTGGCATACGAAGTACAGTTGAACGATAATATCATTATAGTACTTCCACACACTTGCTACAAAAAATTCCACAGGAATCACATATAACAACTTCATCTTCATTATTGACGTTATTAATGCAATGTTTCGTAAGACATTTTGCCGCAGTTGATTAGGTAAGTTGTATCGTTACTAAGCAACGCCAGAGCAGTCGTACCAGAGGTACCAACAGCAAAGAACATGTATTGAAAATTTATACTTAAATCTCAACACTTAGTCAAATAGTTTTTGAACATAATTATAAAATTTATAAAATGTCTTGGATTGGTTTCTACCCACATTTTACATTGGCATTAGTAGGGTTGGCAAGTCATCGAGAGGAGGCGTATGAAAAGATGTCTGGAGTCTACAGTTCATATAATCGCGATGGGGCGTGGGTGAATATTGGACGAAGAATTAGGAGTAGTATAGCAAAGAAATATATAACCACAACCACCACTTGGCACTTGAATTCAGATGTAAGGGAATAGGAAATTTTTCTTTCGGAGTTCAGAGAGTCAGGAATTGGAATAAATTACCAAATGAAATGGAGAACTATTTCCCAGACGCAATAGAAGAATTTAAAATTAAAACTAGCATCGTCAATAACCAGTTACTTTCGCAGACGGAAGGTTCCACACACAGACTGTGTATTAAATTGAATTCACATAAAAAAAATCAATAATACATTATTTTTCAAGTTCGTTATACATCTGAAAAAATGTCTTTCAAAAGGTATTCGTAATTCAACCGCAATAAAATCACTTGAAAAATATTACTTTATATCTTGGAAAAAAACTTTGAAATTTTCAAAACAGTATTTTCACAAAGTATTCATCAATTTCATGCTATTATACATCGACTCTTGTCAATCCAAGGCTGCCCGCTGAGTGACAGCTGGTACAGACTCCAAAAATAACCGATTAATATTAAAATTTGAATAATAATACTGTAAAATATTATCCATTTAGATATTTTTTCTTTCTTCTAAGAAGTTTATAACGTTATTTTAAATTTTTTAGTATAAGTGTCTTTTTGATGGCGGTTTTTATTTTTATTTTA
>JARYHS010008074.1:58329178-58399612 GCA_031002005.1 Vandiemenella viatica
GTTCAAATTAGCTTAAGTTAAAGATGGAAGTGCGAGGCATTGAAAATTTAATTAATCTTTTTCTGGAGGAGCGGAAGCTACAGTTAGGATTTTACACGAGCGCCATCTACTACCTAACACACAGAAATGTCGCGAAAAAAAAAAAAAAAAAATTGCCGTCGAAAATGTCATTTTGTTCGAAGAGAAAAATGTGCCTTGAAATTTGCACTTGTGTGTACAAAATGTAAATGTATTTCTAGTTTCATGAAAGGAACCTACTTTGAGTATATGAAATTTTCACCTAAAAAAGTTCTTAAGTTGATATACAAGTGGTGCTCTAAGGCGAGGGTATCAACAGCTGCAACACTTTCACGCGTTTCCAGAAACACAATGACCCAGCAGTATTATTTTATTAGACATATGTTCTTGGCAATTATTACAGAAGCCAGATTTGTTCACGTTTGGATGACCAGGAAGACTAGTACAAATTGACGAAACAGTGATTTATAGGAGACAATATAACGTTGGTCAAATGACAAGGCTGAAATGAGAATAGGTATTTACGGCGTGAATGAGAAAAGAGGAATTGTACGTTTAATTCCAAACAGGAAAAAAAAAACACATTGGTCAGAATTACCTCGTATATTACAGTATGAAAAGTCAGGCACTGAAATATGGACTGATAGTTGGCGTGGATACAGTTCACTGAAAACTTGAGGTGAAGTATCACCCTATTCACATCGTACAGTCAATCACAAAAAATATGTTTTTGAAGCGATAAGTAAAACTACGCTGAATCCTACTGGTCACGGTAGAAGCGACATTTACGTCAGTGGGACGACATGCGGTCTCAAATAGTAGAACAACACTTGGATCAATTCATCAGGACTCAGATTTACGGGGAAAAGAAACATATATAGCATTCAAGAACATCACCCAACACATTGCAGAGAAATATATTGAGTAACGTATTAATTAGCGGTACCTTCAGCAGGTATTATGTAAATTTTACTTTCTGCTTATCAAAGCTTTTTCTATTTTTTCAACAGCTGTATGACAGGTCGTTTGGTTCTGTTAGTACTACCATGCTCATATTGATCCGAACGACCTGAATTGCACATCACTACTTTTCCTCCTGGGACTTACTTATTCAACCCATTATACACATCTACCACGACAGTACTATACCCAGTAGATGGTACATTCACGTTAGTATCCAAAATTGAGACTCATTCACCTCACAATAAAAGTTACATATTTTAACATATTCGTTATACAAATGAAAATATGGATTATATTTCGTTAATAAAAGATTTATGCACACATTAAATGCACTTGGTTAAGGGGTTTTTTAAAACATTTAGGAGAAATTGGTGCCCCTAAAGAACATAAGAAGTTACTGTTTTCAAACAAATGTTAATTTTGAACAAACGCTAGGATCGAAAGAAAGGAAGACTTTATACCGATCATATTTCACTTAAAATAATTTGATATTAATGACAAAATCAATATTTGCTATGTATAACTATTCTGGGTAAAGATAGTTTTAAGTGAAAACGTTGCAAAATAACCACAGATTTTTGAAGTTAGTTAATATTGCGGTGTGCTATTAAGACATGTTGTTCTTTTACTACCACATTTAAACTTATTTTAGAAACACGCGGAAAAACTTATAACTAAATTACTGTAGCCAATTTACATGTGGTGTCAACGCAGTTTAAGTCAAAAAACTTATTTTCACCTACCATTAATTTCGAAAGCTGCTTAAACAACACTGAATACTCCTTTTAAAAAAAAGCAAAACACGATGAGGGTTCAATTGGTGAAGACACAATTTCAAATAGCTTTGTCACTTTTGTGCTTTTAATGGTGTTTAGTAAACAGGCAAAAAAGAAAAAAAAAACTAATACAGCTTTTACGCGATAGCAATATTCTGTGGTTGCTGCTGTTATAACTCAAACGACAGGTGAAACATTGCTTGGGTGTTCTTTCAATAATAATAATAATAATAATAAACTACTGGTGAATATTCAAGGACGTGCACTGAAAACGTTAAGTAACTAATAAACTGCTGCGTTTGCTAGCGGACACGTACGAAATAATTGGTTCACTTCGCGATTTATACGCTTTTGCTACTTGAAATTATTATTGTAGGCCAACTTATCACCCCATATTGATGTTAATACTACGGTGAGATCTTCCGACAGTAGTCCGTAAAGAACTTCCACTGATTTAAGGGGTAAAATTTTACCAGTCATCTGGTAACCAAGAATACAACCAGAAATTACACAAATTTTACAAATTGATACTAGTGAGGATCATAAATTCAATAACAATTTTTTCATATTTGGTAACTGTTGTTTATGAGACTACACAGGAAACTGGCAACAAGGAAACGTAATGCTGATCAACACGTGTATAAGAGCTGTTGCCCCTCCGCTGCCGTCTTGGTTGGTAGCACTCAGCCGCTATCACCGTAGGTATCGCGGATATCACTGCCGACCCGGAATCGTGGTGGCTAGCGTTCAGTTAATTCCTAAAGTAGACGGTTCGAGTCTAGCCACATACGTAAGTGATTTTCATGAAGGGTTACGTTCTTCTAGTGTTTATTGTACTGTAGATCACCACAGTCACATCATAAATCAACTGAGAAGCTAAATGAATGGAGAGAATGCACGTATCGGTAAACTACAGGCAAATACTTTCTTTGTCTCTTTTTTAGCAATTTATTCTTCAAATATGTTATACATTTTGAAATATCACGGAAAAGATTACTTCCCAAGGTTCGGAAAGGAATCCGGCCACGGTATGGGAATATGAACTATTCCTCTGTAAGTCTAAAATTATTTCGTTAATCCTTTGAGAACCAAAATATTACTGACAAATCTACTTGAAAGTGAACCTCCAAACTGTCAGTGCCGGAAGAACTGGTAATAATTTTCAACGATTTCATGAAAAAAGTACATCTTCCAAGCATAATTTTTAAGTTAGAAAGCAAACGAAAGTTTCGATATGATAAAACTAGTTTGCGTAGCAGTTACTGATTCAAAATGCTATTCAGACCACCTATTATCAAAACAGATTGTTCTACTGTCTTCGTTGTATAGGCCTACGTAAATGATGTTAAAGGCAAAATTATAGTAAGAACTGATAAACATTTTTACCACAAGAGGTCTAACAAATTCCGTCAAATCGCTTAAATCAATTTATCAAGATTTGTCATGGAGAACTTAACTGTCTCCTGTAGTATACTTAGTACTGGAAGGAAATTATTTATTGATATTCTTTAATGTAAACTATGTATCAACAAATTTGTTACCATCACAGCTATAACAATATGGAGTTCAAAATATTGAAGGCATTTTCTATGGTCCGTCAGTTGTGATAGAAACCACACATATTTTATAGTACCGAAAAAAAATCGGAGAAGACAACTGGTGGTGACGATCGATTGGATTTCCATACTATCTTGTGTGGGACTGATCTCACGGTCTTGCTCGATTAAATAAACTGGCAAATAAAATTTGAAGTTAATAAAGTATGCAGTCTATTTTGAAATTATTTGGAAAATTGAATAAAAGTATTTTTGTATTTCGTACTTTTCAAGTAAATGTTTTTAAACATCAATGCATCTTTTCCTTTCTAATTCATTAGTCGTTCAACTACCAAAGCGCAGTCGATAATCGTTTGTGTTTAGGTTAAAATGCAGCCTGCACTTGACTAATTACAGATACAAACGATTGTGCATTTCTATCATTACCGTGGCACCACAATTGGATGACAAATTCTTGTAGAACTCGACGAAACAAATCGAAAATCTCGCTTGGTTTTCGAGATATAGCATGTTAAAAATCAGTTACAGGTATAGTTTCTTGTGCTTTTAGTGATGCTTCTTTGATCCAGGTCGTATTTCAACCTAACTACAACCACTAGGAAGGAAAAAAAAACACCTACAGTGCATTTCCACAATGTAGATATAATGATAATGAAAAAAAAATTCTGGTCCAGGCCGGATCTCACTTTTGAGATACAATATCTCGAGCACTAAGCGATATATCAAAAAACTTTATTCTTTATTTCCGATTTGTCTTGTCGAGGTACATACGAATTCATGATCAAATTTAGCTACAGCGAAATTTTACTCCTGGTCCAAGCCGCATTTCAACCTAACCACGTCAATTTTGAGATGCAATATCTTCAGAACTAAGCGAGATAGCAAAAAAAATATGATTTCGTCAATAATATTAGTTTATGCTGTAATGCAGCCTGGACCATAGTATTAGCGATAGATGCGATATGGAAATTGGGTGTCCGCAATATCGTGTGTTATCATGATGATTCGCTGTGGCCCATGCTACATTACAACCTAATCGCTAACGATGTGATTAATTGAATATTACGAATCGAGTTTTACAAGATAAAAGAAATGAACTTCAAAAAGAAATATGATGAACCAAGATAAAATATATGTATTTTAACGTTACTTATAGTATTTTATACGAATCTTATCCGGTGCTAAACGATTCATGCGCAACGAATAAAAAACATTAACGACTCACGGCCAATCCGATGCGTCCATTAGCCGCGAATACTACTACGCGCCGCTAAACAGTGCCAACTAAAATTACTTCTGCTGCTTTTGTTTATGGACGGTTCACCCAAAAGAAAAAAAATGTTTCTCGCCGTGATGTCTGATAACTATTGCTAGCAAAATAAAATATCATATCACATGTACCTCTCCTTGTCTCTACCCTGTGGAAGGTTTGATTAAAATCTTAGCAGCAGTTGACAGTATCCTGGGCGAAGAAGCCTCAGTAACAGAAAAGCCTACACATTACAACAGAAGTAATTTGTGTTGGAAAATTGTAAATAGATTTGTTTCTATAAAAAAAATCAGGAGCAGTCAGTAGACGACTCCAGGACTATGTAAATTTATATTAAATATTTGTATTTGAATTACCTATATTTTCAAAATGAATTGCAGTGTTCCATATTTTGTTTACATCTTCGTTGAATCAGTTTCCGATTAGTAAGTAGGCTACTTTTCCATTACGGCGTTGTATTTTGTTTCTGTAGTGATATTTTTCTCCACTTCTAAGACATCGTGTAGTTTCGGTATTGTTGGTAATTAAATTAAATTGAGTTTGGCCGGAATGGTGGATAATAAGGATAGCAAAATTCAAAGCTGGGAAGACAACAATATCTATGAAAATAATTCCACAGGTGTCATGTCAGAGATAAACGATCGTGGATTAAATAGTTTTTACGAAAGCAATAAATGTGAGACATTGGACAACCTTGTCCGAATTTCAAAGTGATTACATGAATAATGTTACTGTAACGGGTGTGACAAAACCATTTGAGAGTAAAGTAAATATTTTGATTGATCGTGCGGCAGTTAACGAAAGAATTCAGGAACAGCAACCAAATGATAATGAAATATTACTCGTGTTTATGCAGCAAATGGAAGAAAACACAGGAACAGAGACAAATAAAAATTTAAGAAAAAAAAGCAAACTCACAGAAAGAGACACAAGAAAAAATTGCAAGCCCACAGAAAGGGACAGAAGTAAAAATTGAGGAACAAAATAAAAATCAAAAAATTGTACACTTGGAGAAAGAGACTTAAGAAATCACAAGAAATGTTGTGGCAGGAATTAAACGATTTGGGAAAATCACAGGAGGAATTACTTAATGATAAAAAGCAAGAAGTTATGATAATGAAACAAGAGGTTATTATTAATAACTAATAATAATTTTGAAGCAGGCAAGGTAGGTACTTACTTTCAAGATTCATAACATCAGCAATTTCCTGGCATAGTTTTCTGCTAGTATCTCTGTTATGATACGATTTTGACGAGTTATCCTACAATGGTTTTCTCTCTTGCACCAACATGATCAACAACTATAAATCCATGACGATTCAGAACGTAATTAGTGTAGCAAAAATAAGTAGTGAACACAAGGAAAAGTTGCCAAAGCACTTGGAGATCAAGCCAACGCAGAGATCACAACAAACCAGACGATGCGAGACTACCGTCACCGACCAAATAATTTTGTTTCATTCGGCCGAACGCGCAAGTCGGCAGTCTTGGGGAGTTCGGCAGAGTAGGTCGGTCATTGTGTAACGGGAATCCATATTGTTGCGTACTTTTCTTTGTATTCAACAGAGTGAACAATCGGCTGAAGTCGGTTGCAGTGTAGACGTACCCTTAGGGCCTTATTACACTACGCTGCCAGGCGGCGCAACCAGTTGGGCGACTGGTGGCGCTGCTCGTCACTGGTCATTGAGTCTTATCTTATATCTTTAAACGAGCAATTCTTGTATATATATATATATATTTCGGATTTCGGAAACGGCTGTGACGATTTGGATGAAATTTGGTATTTAGATAATGTTTTGACTTTTAAGATTACCTGAATAGTTGTCTTCCCTACTAAAAAGCGAGTTTACAAAATATGAACAATTTTGTCACTCCGTATATCGAAAACGGCACTTGCGCCATCTCGTAGACAATTCAGGTACCAGAAAGCCTACAAATAGATTTTCTTTGATTCCAAAGAATAAGTAAACGAACAGTTCTTGTATACTGGCTGACCCGTGGAAATATTAGCACTGCAAGTTCAATTGTAAAACATTTAAAAAGAAAGATAATTAAAAATTTATCAATGGTTTTATCAGAGGTGATAACTTTACAGAAACTTCTTTGAAATTAATATTACCGGTACCAGTTATAAAGTAATCATCGTTTACTTTTTGACTATAAATAGTGGTTGTTAGTTAGCCATTAAATACTACCACCTTAATTATAAAACATTTTTCGATTTCTGTTCAATATACAAGATTTCGAGTAGAGTTTGATAATAAAGTGCATAATTAAATATTAATACATCTACAAATTCCTGAAAAGCCGCGTGCGAGTGCACATACGAAAAAACGGGTTCTGATAAATAGAATCTTGCCTTTTGAATCGTCTGACCTTGTGCTTTATTGTTTATAACGAAGGTTACTTCTTATGGCAATTGTTTTATTATCATTTTGAAATGCTGATCAGAAGATGTGAGATTACTGTGAGGTATGAGCATAGTTTCATCGGAGTGAATAAATATAGCACAGATGATGTTCTATTGACGTCACAACCTGAGGATGAATTCTCATAGTACTCGATGAAACATATCGAAAATAAATAATAAATTTTCTTGGTTTTCGAGATATAGCATGTCAAAAATCAGTTATAGGTATAGTTCCTTGTGCTTTTGGCGACGTTTCTTTTGGTCCAGGCCGTATTTCAACCTAACAAAAACCACTAGGTACAAAATAAAACATTGAAAGTACATTTCCACCATATAGACATAGTGCTTTTGGTGGATTTTTTTCTGGTCCAGGACGGATCTAATCCTAACCTCTTCACTTTTGAGATATAATATCCCCAGAACTAAGTGAGATATCAGAAAAATAAATTCCTTATTTTCGATTTGTCTCGACGAGTTTCATACGAATTCATCAAACTTGGCTATGGCGAAATTTGTCTTCTGGTTCAGGTCGCATTTCAACCAACCACGTCAATTTTGAGATACGATATCTTGAGAACTAAGCGAAATATTTAAAAAAATATATTTTTTACCTTCAATTTTTCTCGTCGAGTTACATAAGAATCCATCATCAAGGGTTATCGTAGAATCCTTTGAATTACCACAAATCTCGCACCATTAATTAATACCAAACTGGCATTAAAATTTCCGTTTAACATATTAATAGAATTTTTTTTTTTTTTTTTTTTTTTTTTTTTTAAAGCAATTTGTGAGGCCGTCTCGCAAATGGATCTAGCGATTTGGATGAAATTTCGCATGTAGATAACGTTTTGATTTTCAAGTTTTTAACACGATTTTTTTTAAAAAAAAAAAAAAAAAAAGGAGCAACTTTTGTATTTGGTTTCTCGAAAACGGCTCTAATCTCATTACGTAGAAGTTTCAGGTACCAGTAAGCCTACTGATGTTAGTTAAACTTCTCTTTGGTTAACTGTGCACCTCAAAACGCCTAGAAAGCCTTCAAGCCTTATACTTTAATCAAACTTTACTCGAAATCTTGGATACTGAACAGAAATCGAAAGATACCGAGCGAAGATCGGTCACCCAGGTACTGTAGCTTATTACACTAGGGCAGCCAATGGCGTCGCCACAAACTGGCTGCCGTGCCCCGCGACCAGGCCGGCAGCCACTGGTGGCGGAAGGTCGAGGCATTGTATCATACCTAGCTTATTACACTAGGCTGTGTTCATATGCTCCTTTTTGTACTTTAGGATTTTAAAATTGAAGAGATATTGATTGGCTGTTTTAGTGAGAAAACTAGGGACAAATATCCTGTGATGGGAGGGAATGAATCAGAAGGGTGTCTCTCTAAAAGTATAAATGAGGAAACTACAAAATTTGAAATAAATTCTAAGGAAATTATGAAGAAATTTAAAAAGCAAAAACAAACTTAAAGGGACTGGTGTAGATAATATTACTACAGATTATTAAAGATTGTGGGATGCGATATTGTATCTTAACTTGGAATTTTATTTAAAATCAGTTTGGAATCTTGATATTTACCAGATGATTGGAAAAGTGCGATAGTAGTACCGGTTCATAAAGGTGGGGTTACAAATGGGGTTGAAAATTACAGACCAATTAGTTTGACATCAGTGATAGGCAGAATGATAGAGAGACTGATATTCAACTATATATAAGCAATGTCTGTGAAGAAAGAAACTGGTTTTCATATCGACAAAACGCTTAAGGAATTTAAAATTAAAATTTGTAAATCGGAAAAGTGAATGGGGGAGAGATTTAACGACACAACGATAAAAGAAAATTTAAATATATCTTTATATTTATAAAGGGGTAATAAGATGATTTGGGAAATTGCCATCGGCGTGTTAGCTCCATCGCAATGAAATTAATTATTATTTTTAAAAAAAAATGAAAAAGAGAAGTCGAAGGGAGAGAAAAATGCATGCATATCATATTCTATCGCTAAGGGAATCTAAACTTTTTTTGATGAACCGTATTCAGAAGACAGCTAGTTTTTAATTACTTAAGAATGTCTAAATCGTCTTTCTTTGAATTATTTTCGCTAATAAAGGTTGATACTACCGGGAATGATACGAAAATGAGAAATGCTTCTTGCTTTACACTTTTGTCTTCTCTACACTTTCACTTTCACTTACACTTATTCTGTACTTCACTGGACACAATTCGCGTACAATGTAAGGATAACAGCAAAGAGACTGCTCGGCTATGCGAGTGGCTGGCTGGATACGTCACCAGTTTTCTGGTTGCGTCGCCAACTGGCGGCTGGTTGCGCCGCCAGGTGGCCTAGTGTAATAAGAGGCTTAGAGATATAGAAGGGTGACACTTTCTGAAATGTTCACTCCACTCTTTGCATTACAATGAAAGTATCCTCAAGCGAAAATACTTTACTGTTACAGTCTTTTTCCAAAACGGGAGGGCTATTAACCCTGACTCTGGGTGTTTATGGAACCCTACAGTCCATCCATGAAGCAGGGAGCGGAATTAGTTAGATTTTTGTTGGTTTTTTTAATGTTTACTACTCATTTTGGTCTCGCTAGTTTGGAGGTCCAGCGAAACGTCACTTGGTCATCGAGGAGTCCCTGAGATTGCACGCCAGCGAGTCACCACCCAGTCACCTCGGCACGTATCAAACATTGATGTTTAAGGCCCAGTCAAACAGAGCGCGGACTGCCCGCGCGGTCAGAACGCGGCGGTCTGACGGCAGTCCGCCGAAGTTGTAGTGGACGAACAGAGCGCGGGCAGCTGAAGGGCGGACCAGTGTTGAAGCAATCGTGGACGAAGGAAGGGGTAGCTCATTTTTTAAAAATTTGAGTCTGCCCTCTCCTTATTAACGTGTCCAGCAGCTCATCCGACGAATAAGAATTGCTTCTTCTGCTCGCTTTAAATAGTTCACGCCGATAAAGTCAGTTTATACTTCACGATACTATCCTGCCGCCTAAACCATTACCTGATACAGACACGCCCATTCCTCACGTATTTTTAGGCGGTGGAAGATTCAAACTACAAACTTATTTAATGCGCCCTTTTGCAAAAACTACAGTTGTAAATGATGAAGGGGGAAAATATTCAACATCTTTGTAGGGTACGACGTGTAGTAGAAAATACCTTTGGAAGTTTAGCTCAGACGTGGCGTATATATTTTTTTTGGCCTAAAGAGTTTGATGTAGATAGCGCAGTCGAAGCTGTCGAAGCTGTCAAAGCTACATGTTGCCTTCACAATTCCGTAAGAAGTTACACAAAACAGTTCACTGAAATTGAACTACAAGGTGACACAATAATAACAAATCAACATGCCAAAGCTTTCTCAACCGCAAGTCGATTCGGAGAAAGATCAACTGATGCTGCCTATGCGGTACGGAACCATTTTCTAAATTACTTCAACAACGAAAATTCATTTTAATTTTATCATAATTATACTAATATATTATTGCATCTATGGGTTATGGAAAATAAAAGATGCCGTATAAAATAAATGTATACTTTCTTGTCTGGTTGAGCTTTTCAGATATTTCATTCCACGTTTTTGCTTTCTTGGCTTGTTTTTGTACTCGGGAATGCCGAGATTCTTATAAAAATGAACATTCTCGAACGCATTGAATGAGACTTTCTAACTCGTCCACCATTGTCCGCCGCGGACTCTGTGGAATTCACAACCTGCCCGGCGCCCGCCGCGGACTGGGCTTCCGCCGCGCGGTAGGACGCGCGCGCTCTGTTTGACTAGGCTGATGCACCACAGAGCCCGCGTTATGTTTGACCGGGCCTTTAGGGTTTTAGCGTGCCGCCAAGTTTTATGCAACATCAGTTTAGTTTTGTTAATTCTAACTGTAGATTGCAAAGTAAAACAATCATCACAAAAAAACGAGTAAACAAGTAACGAGTAAAATAATGTAAGATTATTTTACTGTTTCAGAGAGCAGATCTGGCAATATGCGACCTCACTATCACTCAGGAAAGACAGTCTGCAGTTGACTTTACGATGCCTTTCATGAACCTAGGTAAGAATGAGACACTACTCTTATTAAAATGGTTGCTGTCTGAAGCCTACACCATTAAGTTATATCGACGAAAATAACCTATACAGATTTTACACAACTACAGCAATATATCTATATAAAACGCTATTCTTGGTCACGATGTAGCTATGTCTGTCACACTCCGACGTCACTCTTGCCCCCTCCGGCGCCCAACCAACAACGACCGGAGGTATTCGAGATATTGCGCGTTATTTAATGACAGATCTATTTTGCTGAGCTGTTAGCACACTAAATGAAAATGTTAATTTATTAGTTGCGTTTCAAATTAAAAATAGTTCGATGTAGATTTTTCTTTTACTCTCTGTACAGCGGTACCGCTGTTATCACAAGCTAAGCAATATACATTACATCATTTTCAAGATTATAAGCTTTATTTGACGAAAATTTTACACAATTACCAAAGAAACGAATTTCTAAAATACTGCGTTCAGCACATCATTTTTGACGGGTAGTAGAAGTTGTGGTTATGTCGAAATGGAGACGAGTTCATAGTGACAACTGGCACAACTTTTTTACAGAATAATTCAGAATGAGTTTAGTTTCATAAATAATTTAAGCTGCTTTCATAAACGCCGAGTTACTGCAGTTATTATTTCATAGGGATGGAAGTAGTCCCGTATTTATCGTGCAAAATGAGACTCGGATGAGGAATAAAACCAATATAACGCGCTATAGCATAAGGTTTTGTGATTCCTAATTTATTTTTAATTTCATTTATTCCCAGTGGCGGATCCAGGGTTTTAGTTTGAGCGGATTTGAGTTTGGGGGAGGAGGGGGGGCTTGAACGGATTTCATTTAGAGAGGGGGCTTGAGTCGGGCAGGGGTAGGCTTTACAGTCATGCCGCCCTTGAAAAAGGTCTCAAAAATTATGATGTCGGGGTGGGATGGCACTTTTAGTGGGGAGGGGCTTGTGCTCCCTAGCCCCCCCCCCCCACCCTCCGCCACTGTTGGTTCCTTAATTTTGACATCATTGATTCATTATAAGTTCCATTAGTATCGCTGTGTAAACTACAAACTAAACAAAATAAGGTTATGAGCATTACATAACAACAATTCTTCTTTTTATTTAGTCAATCGCAATCGATTACTAGAACATTCCTTTCACCCGTCATTTTTACGGAGGCTAGTAATAATAACAATTCCGTACGGTCGTAATGACCTGTCGACAGTTTCTATTGGATGCGCATTCTACCCCTGTCTCAGCGCCTTAAACTAACCCGGTAGTCCTACCGGGTACAGGGGACCTACAGTTTAATATCTCAAATTATATGTCTTAAAATTTCTTCGTAATATAGATTTATTGTAGTTCTCATATTTTACAAGTTTTCTCGATAGTTATCATGTCTGCATCAGGATCATCAAAGAATAACTTGACAAAAACTCCAGTGCAAGCGTCATTGCTAGCATTATCGGGTTTGGGAGCCTCAGCCTCTAACAGCTCAATGAAAAACAGAAATGCTCCGAATCATAGTAGAGGTTCTCCAAAATGTGCCACATGCCGCCCTAGTAAAGGAGTTATGCCTTCCCCGGGAGAGGATCTAGATTCACCCCGGGATTCAACCGATCAGTCAATACAGTATATGGCTCATAAATCACCAAGGTGGCTAATTTCAAGTTTGGTTTTGTGATGAAAATATTTTTAAGCTATGAATATAAAAATGAGCCTATTTGTTACTAAACATGTTTATAATCAATAGTTAAGCAGGGCAAGCACAGAACTAATTACTTTTTTTATAATATCATTTTTAATGAGAGACATCCCCAAAATCGGTCATTTCTGGAACGTTTTTGTAAAGTCAATGAAGTATAAAAAAAAAACTTAAACATATATTTTTGCATTGGACAATAGCTTAGGTACATAGATAATAATAATAAATAAAAAAAATGTAAAATATTGCATACAAAATCGTTTTAAAACAAAATACCACCAGAAATATGAAAAAGTTACTATTTGTATGTGTAAAATTTTCCAGACATAAAAATATCAGCAATTGTTACAATAAAATCAACTTTAGGTACAGAGAACTAAACATTTTTTATGTAACTGTGATATATATATATATTTTTTTTAATCTAAAATTGTCTGTTTTTCGTAATTTTAGTAACGTTCCCGGAAATGATCAGATGTTCACGGAATGACACATGTGTTTCCTGAATGACAATATAGCTACAATATTGAAATAATAAACAACAATTAAATTAAAAAGCTATGCATATTTATTTATTTGACATAAGGCTTGTAGGTACTTTACATAGTCTTAATCAGTACCTACAGTAATACAATGAAATCTAAATCCTTTTTTGTAGCAAAAATGTTTCTTTACAGACTTAAGATTAATTAAGAAATAGTTACAAAAATTTTTTTTTCGAAAATATCAACATCAGTATCGAAGTAATAATACTCTTTATTCGGTTCTTTTTTGAACAATAGAGTAGGAATAATACTAATTATTTGCTCAAAGCTAATATATGACATATCATTAGTTTGAAGTTTGAATTTTCTGGCACTATTACGCACAGATTTTAAGAAAGTTACTATAATTTCCCCGTCATCTTTATCAACATATGTCTGACAAGTAGCGACATATTTGAAACAGATATTTGTTTTTTGAGTTGGTACTTTAATTAATAAAAATGTCCCAGGGGATATTAAATTTGGATGTAAAATTTCTGTGCCTTGGCCGTAAGATGTACCAGCTTTGTAAACACTATTGGACTGTTCCTCAGTCTGATGAAGATGAGTTATAAATAGTTTTATAACTGCTGTGTCCCTTTCGGAATGTCATCAGGTCTCCAAAATTATTTTTATCCGTCGGCTCTTCTGGTTTAGAAGACTCTGTCGAAGTTTTACAATGATCCATGGGTTCGAGTGAGTTCACATTTAAATGATTAGATAACATAGACAGTTTCAACTCCTTGTGGAAAAGTTCGTGTCGATAAATTTTTATTACAACTTCTGACCCTTTTTGCCAGGTAATTTTTGTGATATTCATAATACCTGGAATGGCATCCAAAGTTTTCGGAACGATGCTTTTTGCCCTAGTTATGTCAACATCAGGTATCACTTTTACTTGGATAGCAGAATCTGTAAACAAACTGGCAAAGTCCGAGGCTGTTTTGATGTCCTTTCCCATCAACACATGACTATCGGCAGTCCTTTTAAGATAACCACCTACGCCATCCATCGGTCCTTTTCCATGCCCAGGTTCACTGTAAGTCCAAGTAGCTTTTGTTATTTGTTTGAAATTATTAATCAATGTTTGTAGCCAAAGGTTTATATTCGTACGGTTCCGGTATTGTGATGTAGGACAGTCAGAATAAATGTGGAGAGTGTCAACATCTTTGTTTTCTAAAATTGTTGTTAAGATCGGTAGCATATGAGCCCACACTGCCTGGGCTTGGTGATCCAAATTTTCACTCACTGTAGCAAAAGATCTTGATTGCAAAGCATTTTCAACGTTTCTTGAATAATATACGCCTGTATGAATAGATAACTGATTTTTTGCAAAATGTGTGGACTGAATTTCATTCACGTACTTAGTGGTATAGTTTTGTGAGAAGTCTATCTGCATCATAATCTCTTTTTCGGTTAAGTTTTCTTTCAACCTTTTCTTCAATTTGTTGTAACTGTAAATACATAGAGATGTCTTTTCATTACTGGAATGTCTTCAGCCAAAGCCATTTTTAATTCTTTGACTGTACTGGAAATAGTAACCTTTTTTGTGATCTTAAATGCCTTGTACTCACCTTTTACAGTTTTTTCTTCGTTAACGGACTTCCATTGAAAATATGTCAAAGAATCTGTATCATCACCAGGCTCCAGTGTCACATTTTTGCATTTCTCACACAAACCGTTCATACATTCATAAGAAGTTACATCGCAACTGTAGTCCTCAATCAACTGGTCTGTGCTCCCGTAATTAAGCTGTTGTAAGCTTTTCAACTTATTCAGTTTAAAGTCAAAGTTTTCATGTTTGACACACAAACAAGTTCCTCTATCTCTTAATTTTGGAGCTACCACCCAAAACGGTTTTGCTCTGAGTAGTGTTGCATAACTTAAATTAACTCCAGTTTCTTGGACGAATTTTGGTGTCAGTTCTTTTACTGTGAATGAAAGGATGCGCTTTTGTTTCTTAACACCATTTTTTTTTTACAAAATCTCTCTTAGCTGGGCACATCCTACTGACATCATCTCTTTCAAAGAAATCTATGATCTTTCGGCGAACTTCTGGCTTCAAAACTATCTCGCGAACTCGAGCATCTGACTTCAAAATGGATTTGTTATTTCTCTCCTTTGGTAAGAACTTCTTAGCCATATGGAGCAGTCTGTACTTCCTTATGATTTTTCCACTAATACATTTTTGAAAGAATTCTCTCTCTCTGGAATTTTTTCGTAAAGTATCAGACTTTACTTGTAATTGTGTTGACAATACTTCGCCAAACAATAGGTTTTTGCGTACTTCAAGAGGAACGTGAACGTCTTTTATTAAAGAATCAACTTTGCTGATAGGAGTTATAGGTACAGGTTCACTTTTTTCGTTCCGTCTTTGTATTTTTTTCTTTAAAGTCTCTATTTTACGTTTCATTTGAACTATAGTTTGTTCCTGTTTTTTATTGGATCTATCTTTGCGTACTATTTTTCTTCCTACGTTACTTCTCACTGAAGGTATTTCGGCTGAATCATCATCTGAATGTGGTGGCGTATGGATCACTATATTTCCTAATGCCTTTTTCTTTTCCCTGTAATTTTTTTGATGCTTTATTCCAACTTTTTCTCTGCTTTCGTTTCTCCCGCTCTGTCATCTTATCTAAAAATTTCCTTTTTCTGGCGTTAGCTTTTTCTCTTTGGCGCAAATAAGCCGAGCCATCCTTTTTAAGCTGCTTTTTGTGTCTTTTTTTGTTTTCCTCAGTCTCGTGAGACGCCATATGCTATGAAAAAATAACAAATACTAAAAACCTTGTAAACACAACACAAACAGTAAATTTACGGTTAAATTATAATAGCTGATATCACCTCGGGAACGAAATAGTCATTTCGAAAACGTCATAATCATTTCGAGAACGTGTAATCATGTCCGGAAACGTTCCCAAAATGACCGTTCACGGAATGACGTTTTCTAATAAAAGCGCGCTATTCGTTTAACGGCAGCCATTTTATCTGCGGTCTGACACTGTTAGCGTAATATGTAGGGGGTTATGTTTTTAACATTGTTCTCTAAAAGATATTTTTTCGTTATTCGAAACTGGAAAACGCATTCCCGGGATGATGATCTATTGATGTACGCACTGTAAATAACTAACTAAAAGGTACTTACCTCTTAATTTTAATTAATTTGATGGAAGACACTTATCACACCAGCAACAATACTTTCTCGTAACACTACTGCGCCCCAGCGCCTAAAGGCTGCATTCATTATTAACAACTTTCGGCCAGTCACAGCTGCGTTCACTGAAATGATGCTTACGTCGCCAGACAAAATATTTTAGCATATTTCTCTATAAAATAAATTTACTTTTGTATTATATTTACAAGATTTAGAAATTAGATAAAATTTTTCCGCTAATAAGAAATGAAAACTATTCCATGTCGTTTGTTTTATGGAAATTATCGGTGTTTGTTTCCAAAGATCCGTACTTTGGGACGCGTTCCCGAAATGATTTTCGATACATATATTATGAAATAATAATAAATCTTATTAATTTTTTAGGTGTATTATATAATGTACAGTTAAAACGAATAATGTTTAGCAATTATTAATGGAAATTTGATAAAAATAAAAATGATATTAGTAATTTATTTGCTGGCGAAGCAAATTTTCCACCTTGGTGATTTTGAGCCATATACTTACTGACTTTGTTAGAAAAATTGATAATCAGACGGCGATTATTAATGCATTAGAAGAGAAATTGACAGATATACATCGCCGAGTAATGTCCTTAGAATCTAATACTCCAAAATTGATAGCCGGACATTCAAGTTCATTAGAGAAGAGTTTACATTCTTCAGTTCCATATACCTAAGCTAATGTTACACCGAATTACCGATTTGACTTATAACTGCTGACAATAAAGAACTATTGGGTCATTTTGATGTAAGATACAGAATTTGATCCGATTACTATTCCTAAACCAATATAAGAAGATAAAAATCATAAGATTATAGTATCTTTATGAAGAAAATTGTCTTTTATGGGTTGTTAAAAAAAAAAAAAAAAAAAAAAAAAACGTAGAATTCGAACCAAGAAAGCGTTCTGGTGTATTTCACATCACACAGCAAGCTGTGCCAGAGGTGAAGGTCGGTTTAAAGGCCTATGAAAATCCCCGCCAACACAGAGATTCGATCTTTTGATCCCCAGTCAAGAAACCTTAACCACTGAGCCACCAAAACGCTCATGCTACATCAATAACACTAACATACCGAGTGAGGTGGCGAGCCGTAACGCTCTGGCCTAGCAGTCCTGGGACACGGTTTCGTATCCCCGTCCGGCCATCCAGATTTGGGTTTCAGCAAATACCTTCAGGCTAATTCTCCACTATCGGGTGCCAGCTTTTCGCCAACAATATACAGGCCCATAATTTAAAGAACTTACGTGCCTGGTGCGAGATACCTCCGGAAACCTACCAAGGACTTAACGATTCCATGCCACGCCGAATGATTTATAGCGTTCCAAACATGGACAAATACACTGTAAGACAGGTGGTCATAATGGTTTGGCTTATCATGCGTGTGATATGAAGAAGGTACTTTTTCTGATTCGCACTTCTTCGGGAGTACATCGGTCTCTAAATCAATCGAATCACGGCAGGTGATCACGCCCTTGCTATTATTTAGTCTTAAGGGCGCAATACACACTGCAACTTGGTTGTGTTGTAGCAAGTTGGAGTGTGTATGGGTAGGTTGGCAGACCAGTTGGCCAACTGAGTTGGCGGTTTTCAAACTCTGTTGATATTTGTGCCAATATGTTGGAGTTTATATGGGCAAGCTGACCAATCTGACTGCCAACATCAGTCTGTTCCGGTTTGTCATTGAGACAGTGTTAGTAATCTGTGCTAGTAGGGGTATCGTGATGGCAATTATTCAAAACAGCGATGCATGGAAAATCGTCATAGAAAAGTTTCGTAGTTTACTGCAGTTGTAAAAAGTAAATTCTGATTTCATATATATATATAATACATGAGAAACAAGGGCTGGGAAGAGTTGATAACTGATTTCAAAGAAGTGGAACAGGATGCCACAGTTGAAAGTATGAAGAAACATTTAACAAATATGCGAAAACTCTAAATCAGGAGCTAGGGGGAAAAAAACTGATAAAGCGAAAGATATGGAAGAGAAGATGTATATGAACATACCTTGTGGTTCTTTGATAAATTAAATTCTTTACGGGATCAGAAAACACAATTACAAAGGATATCGTCCTTCGACAATGAAGAAGACCACAATGAAAAGAATACGATAATTCTGAACCTCTGTTGGGCTCTAATTTAATTTATAGCTTTCCAATTAAGTAGAAGTGGATAAAATATTGAGAATTACAAATTATGTTTAATATTTACAGAAGATCATCTGTTACCCGACCATCAGTTAACCAAACTCACTCTAAGAAGAAAGATGTTTCGTGGGTAATGTCAATAATTTTTATTGCAAATTCGATAAAAAATATGTATTACTGTTCAAATGTCATTCGCAATTTAAAATTTTCAAAAAATGTTTACAACATTAAAACAAATAGTATTTAATTAAGTAAGTGGAAAGTTTCTCATTCCAGAGAACCTTCGTGGTGTAACATGGTTTTCTTCTTATATCACTCAATTCTTCGATTTCCAGCATAGTTTTTTCCTGTTATTATTTCGTCAAATGTATTACAATTTTATATTTTAATCTTCTATAAGAAATTTTCCAACTGTTATTAAAAAGTTATTCAGCTTTTTGTATGAAAATACATTGATGCCGACCGTTTAAATGAAAATTTTGATGTACATTTATATTTGTATACAAACTGGACAATCGGTTCACACATTTCGGGTAATCGATTTTTCATCCTCAGAATAGTTTTGTAATCGATTTTTCATCCTCAGAAAAGTTTTTGTAATCTTTCGGTACATTTATTTTGAGCTCCGATAACAAATTTTTGTGTGAAAATTTAGGGTGTTTCTGGGGCCTTTTTTTAACCAAATTTTTACTATTCTCCTTTTCCTTGAACACAACATATAGTACATAAAGCAATTTCTTCAACTTCCAACATTACCGATATAAGTAAACACCTTGTTCTCTGTATGCTCGGTTTCTCTCGACTGATGTCGGGCAACAGTGTTGTCCAACTTTGTTTCTGTGTTGTCCAACCAGGTTGAGAGACATGGTTGGACGAACAAGTTGTTGTGTGTATGGTGCCCTTTATGAAAACTGCATTTTACATTGAACTCCACGAGCATTTCACATCAGCGAGTAGAGTAGCCTAGAAAACTATTTTGTTCCTCGACTTTTTCACAGACTTTAGAGTCCTTGCAAGTCCGTCTAGTCCTGTCTGTAAATGTAGAATGGAAAGAACTCTCACGCTCTTGAATTTCTGTGGTTGTTGGCGGTTTACCCATATCGTAGGTAGTGGATTGTCCCAACTTAATGTTGGTCCCCCCAGTTATGAAGAACTATAAGTCGTGTGACGTAGAGCTCCCTATCACGCCACCATTCCCATTACAACAGGGTGTGCCGGAGGTGCCACTGAGTACGCACACTATAATTCTTCCTCACCACTCATTCACCGTCTCGGAAAGTGTCAAACTTTTGAGGCTGAGGTTAAACAATACTCGCGATTTATGCGGTGAAGCAAAGACAGCAATTCTCCATTACAAGCAAAGTTCCACCGTCACGCCCTACGGTTGTCGTTGAGGTATGCACAGAGTTTACGGTGTTAGGGAATTGGCGGCGCTAACAGTTGCCAGCTCATGAACCGCAGGTGCATCAGACCGTTCCTGCACTAACGTACCAGGCTCCTGAGGGCGAGAGATATTCAAGTTGTTAAGAATTTTATGTTTAGTGGACTAGTAAAGTCCTTTCTTCCCTACTTCAAATAAATCGTAAAATATAAAATTGCGCCACTTGAAGTAAAAATGGTAATGCAATATCCTCGTTATGAGATATAGCAACGGCAGCAATCGCGCAATCGTTATGGCAACCCCAGAACACACCCTCTTCCGCTCCGCTCTTGAGCGGAGATGCGCGCGCATACCATCTGCAATTTTACTTGTCTCACTTTCATTTTCTTATTTATACTTGAATCGAAACCAAAGTCTTTGATCGAAACTTTTTTATTTCAAGTGCCCGTAAGGACTTTAAATTTATTTATGTATTAAAAAGTGAAATGTGTTCTATTCGTTTATTAATTGTTTTAGGAGCTACTTTCCAAAAATTGACGATGGTTACTTTTGGATAAGGAATCCTTTTGAAGAGGGACACATGAAAGGTCCGAAACTCTCAACAGCTGAAGAAAACTCGCTAATAGAGCTATCTTGCGATTCTTCTTTAAAGACAATTTTCAAGGAAAAACTCCTTAATTTTTTTCTGGATGAATATACGAACAGAATATCCAGAAATCTCTAAATTATCTGTGAAGTTCTTGATGTCGTTCAACACGACATACTTGTGTGAACAAGCTTTTTCTACTTTATTGTTTTTGAAAAACAAATACAGAAATAAACTATGTGTAGAAAGTGACTTAAGGTTAAAATTGACTAGTTTAAACTCTGATATCGATGCCCTCATCAGTGAACACGAGTGCCAGTTTTATGATAATCAAACGTACTTTTCATTATCTTTGTAAGAAAGCGGGAGGCGGCTGCACAAAGCATCATCTCATCGAGGAGACGGCAGAAATTCCAGGATTAGTTAAAACTCAACTTGCAAATTTAAGTGCCACTAATGTGCCAAGTCATATCTTGGTGGAAAACATATACAAATCCCATTTTAGTGGTTGACTGGTAAGTTTACCATTGTGTATTCCTGCTTCCAGTCTCCCATATGTTCATACATTTGGCTGCAGTAAAACAACGATAAACCTACCAATCAACCATTAAATCGGGTCAGCAGGTGGTTTCCACCAAAAAGCGACTTGGCACACCAGTTGCATTTTAATATGCTGACCGAGTTACTTCTGATCGTGGAATTTTAGCAATCAACTTGATGAGGTGATGATATACCGCAGCCACCTCCCGGTCTATAATATGTTTGTTGTTTTATGTATTATCAAGTCTTTCTTTTGTTGATCCTTTGTATGAAAATTTGCCTTTTCGTAGGATAGGATAGTCGATAACGTATCGAGGTCATACATTTCCCATTCTGATATTAGATAGACTCACATATTAGGTGGGTCGCGAAAATTTAATTAATTTTCTTCGTAGCCGTGACAATAGCATATACTGCGAATTCCCAAGATAGCATAACCATCGACTGAACCATCAAGAAATCCGTGAGAGAGACATTATAAATCATTTAATGAATTTTCTTCGTAGCCGTGAGACTGAACTATCAAGGAGGCCGTGAGAAATTGTCACGAAGTAGTACTACTAACGAACTGTTGAGTTATATTATTAATGTAACGTAATCCATCAGTTTGCGGATAGTTTTGAAAGAATGTAATTGAAAATCAGTTTTAAATTTTTAAAGAAAAATAAATCAAACGGTGAAAGGTTAAGGGAATTTCTTAAAAAAATAAATAAATAAAATAGCTTTAAATCTCTTCGACGTCTAGGTCATTAGAGGCGGAAAAGATTGGGGGAGAAGGACATTATAAATAATTTTTAACATTTTTTTTTCGTAGCCGTGACAATACTAGTTACTGTCAACAGAAGTAGGTAGGATTTCTATCAAGTCACGAGAGAATTAGTTTCTCAAATTGCTACCAGGTAGTACTGCTAGGAAACTATAGCGGTATACTGGAATTAGTGTTGCCCAAAATCGGTCTTGGTCTTGCATTTTTGCAAGACCAAGACCAAGACCAGGTGTATTGATGCAAGACCAAGACTGGCCAAGTCTGGTCTTGTTCTTGCATTTGGGCAACACTAGTGTTGCCCAAAATCGGTCTTGGTCTTGCATTTTTGCAAGACCAAGACCAAGACCAGGTGTATTGATGCAAGACCAAGACCGGCCAAGTCTCGTCTTGTTCTTGCATTTGGGCAACACTAACTGGAATGTAAACGGACGCGATCAATTGTGGGTAGTTTTGAGCGAATTTAGTTAAAAGCAGAATGTTAAATTTAAAAACAAAACAAAATATAGAACCGTAATTAGTAATTTGTGTTAGAATTACAAATTTATTTTAGGACCTTATTAAGTTCCTAGTGATCGGAACAGTCAAAGCCCATATTCGCATCTCCAAACTCTGTCTTCTGAATAAGAGAACCTCACTTAAAATCGAAAGCGGGTTGTTACTCTACAAATCACTGATCCGACCTGCCATGTTATACGCATCCCCCGTATGGTGCACAGCCGCTCCACCCAAACTACAAAGAATACAGTCCCTGCAAAACAAACTTCTCCGCACTATTTTAAAAGCACCCTGGTTTATACGAAACTCACAACTTAACAGGGAAACTGGACTCCAAACTATTAAAACCTACGTTATGAATATTGCTAAAGTCTTTATAAATAGCCTAGAAGCAACACCTGGAGCACAGTACTATAAGCGACGACGGGCAAGATGCCTTCTGACTCTCCCTGAACGCTGTATAAAAAGTTATCATACCCCTTTCCTAACGTGAGTCCTACTACTATTAAGACTTTTAAACTATATTACCATTATTATTATTATTATCATCTTAACTCATACCTGACTTGTTTTTGAATCTTCAAATTGTATTCTTTAAACAACCGTAAGAAACAATTTAAACTTTAAAATTTAAAGCATACGCATTTCAAATGTCTCACTTTAAATTTTATTTTAACCAGCTCTAAATCTATGTCAAACACATCTTATATGTCTTGTAAATGTCTCTAAATGCCACGTGTTATATAGTAATAATATAATTAGAGATACGGAGGACTTCAATTGGATTTACCTCAGGCGAGGTGGTGTAAACAGTCACTTTATAAGATCAAAAAACTGTATAACATAATTGTAATTGCTGGACGTTTTACAATAAACCATAGTTATAAAAAAAAGGAACAGTAAAAAAAGCAACAACTCAGAAACTCTAAGAAGCATACTCTATTCACTGACTTTGGTCATACATCATTCGTTTGCTGATCTTGGATGCAATAACAAGGTCGGTAAGCTCTTCTTCCATTGTGGGAGAACATGAGACACTCAACGGAGAACAGGTAATGGAGGAAAATTGGAATATTTTCAGAATCGCCCTATCTATTACATAGGACGATATGGAGATACTGAGGTGGCTGATGGCTAGGCGTTAATTGATACGAAACTCATTCATTTTCCTAAGCTGTAAGGTTCCTTGCAGGTCGGTCAAACTAATTTGTTCTGATGGGTATATGGAGGTGCAAACTGTGATGTTGTGCGAAAAGTGTGAGAGATGGAAGTTGGTTTTCAAGAAGCAAGCTGTCATTGACTCAGTGGATCCTATTCGTGTACTGTTCGTGTGAGAACATCCCACAAAACAACATTGCTCACGAGACCTCTTTGAGGCCTCAGACTACGCACAGTAAAGTAGACCGGAGCAATTTTTGTAGGGATGTCTGAGCGGAGTGGGTAAGAAACCATCCTGTTGAAATTGGTGGTTTTGACGATGAGGGTGAACCACTAATTGGGAAAATAGATGAGACCAACTTCTTCCACATCATCGCGGTTTATATAAGAATGGTCACTGGGTATTTGATGGAATACAGAGAGGTACAAGGAAATGCTCTGTAGTGGAAGTGCCAGATATGACAGAGAAAACATTGTTTAGTCACATTAGGAAGTATATTCTACCTAGAACATTGATAATGACGGATGGTTTTCAGTCATACAAAATTTGACGAACCTTGATGGCGGTATATGTGCCCATGATTTCGTCATACACAAGGAAAACTTAGTGGAGCCAAACAATCCAGAAAAACATGCGCAAGGAGTTGAAAGTCTCTGGTCACGAGTGAAACTGAAAATAAAATTCCAGTATGGAACCACCGGAGATCTGTTTCCCACTTATATGCAGGAGTTTATGTGGCGTAACCACTTTGGTTTAAGGCACGCCTTCCCAAATCTTATATCATGCCTTTGGGAGAAATATCCCTTTGCTTAATCATTTATCCCAGCCAACTTCCCCACTCTTCCTCAAATACCTGTTCCCGGAATTTAAACCGTAATGTGTGGCGAATGAACACTGGACCACAGTATAATCTAACTGTATACACACGTTGCGTGGACACCACTATGAATCGCCCAATATTTCGCCGTTACTGTGGTCCAGGCTTCATTACACTACGAATCAAATAATAATAATAACAAACACTTTTTCATTCCCGGCATCTGATTGGTTCACTAAAAAAGCAGTGGCCTGATTACAAATTTCTAAGTTAATGGATCCAAAAGTAACCTGTGATGGACAAATCAATGTTTCTATAAGGGTCCGTTTCGCATTCAGATGGTACGGAACAGTAAACACTGAAGTCACTATTTCTGAATATCAGTTCGAAATAAAAGATTTTTGGTAACACGTCAATACGTCGGAATCTACAATAATTGTCACATCGCTCTGATATTTGGCCCGTATGTTCCTTAGATGATAAGATTTAAATAAAAGTGTATATGGAAGCTTGCAAGTATGTAAAAATTAAGTAAAATTATTCATAAAGTGGATACATATTATTACGTAAGAAATGTACCTTATTTCCGGTTTATATCTGCTGCAATTGTTTCTTAGTCTTCAATGCTGTATGAAAAATTGCGTCTTGCGCTCATATCGCACGTAATTAACTGTTAACAATTTTGTGCATGGCCATAAGATAAATAAATAAACTGTTAGCAGAGCTTTAAAAATTGTAGTAGGATTGCTCTGACTGCAGCCGGCGTGTTGCATTTATCTCTGCGTATGCCTAATATAGCATTAACAGTTGTGTGACATATCCAAAGTCGCCAACATTCTACGATGGAAAATAGTAATAGTATTAAAAGGCTAAATCCAAATGTTTCAAATGTATTGGAATGTAATACATCGTAAACCGCAGCCGTGAATATCATATATCGAGTAATTTGCCATAATTGTATTTTGGGATTACTTATGTTGCTACTTAGTGAATGGTTTCTTCGAGGCGGAAAGTGTTGGGAGCGGGATTCAAATGCCGCGAATACTATGACAAATGACGTGCTGTCTTTTTGACGAGTATAATTATGTCCTTGCTGTTAATGTATTAGTTACTTTCAGAGATATGCTTTTTTTAGTGTTAGATTGGTTTTGATGATTGCTGGAATTGTTCTTTTGAATTAGGTGTTA
This sequence comes from Vandiemenella viatica, assembly GCA_031002005.1. Lineage (NCBI taxonomy): Eukaryota > Metazoa > Arthropoda > Insecta > Orthoptera > Morabidae > Vandiemenella > Vandiemenella viatica. The sequence continues at coordinate 58,354,687 of JARYHS010008074.1, forward strand.
TCTGTGGAGACAGCTATATTTTCAGGGCAGAGGAGAGAGAATGGTAAAAAAAATTAACATTTTGCAGATAGTGTTTTTCTTGTTCCGCGCTTTTTGAGTTACTGCTATGCCGTTAATTTCTTTCAGTGTTATATTTTTTTAGTTTCATAATTCACAAAGATGGATTTCGAAATTCCTGAAGATATATATGAGTTTTTTTGCAGAGACAATAGCGAAATATTGAAGGATTTCCAGAATAGAGGACTGATAAGGAGTTCTGCAAGTTGCAAAACAAGAAAGTGCCAAAAGAAATTATGTTATTTAGCAAAAGATTCATCCATGTTTCTTGGTCATTGTTTCAGATGCCAAAAATGTAAAAACGACAAAGCATAGAGGATGGATCGTTTTTTGAAGGAATAAGGATACCACCATAAGAACTTTTTGTTTTGCTATGGTTATGGTGCGGGAATATTGCTGTTGGATTCTATCGTAATTTCTCAAGAGTTTCGGAAGATACCGCCAACCAAATGTGCCGCTATTTTACAGACGTCTGTTCGTGGAAGATTCTAAGGGATACTGACAAATTCGTTTTCGGTGGACCAGACTCCGTAGTACAAATTGACGAAACTGCTGTCGCCAAAAGAAACTATGAGGCTGGCAGAATTGTTCCTGCAAGATGGATTTTAGGGATATATGGTGTAAGGGAAAAATTTTACTTAAAGAATAAAAGTGCACGAACAGTAATACCTATTATCCTACACCATGACAGGCCAGGTACAGAAATATGTACAGATTGTTGGCTGGCATACAGGTGTCTCAGAAATTTGGGAAGTGTTGCCCTATACGCACCGCACTGTAAATCATTCTAGTAATTTTGTACATCCGACAACCGGTACGTGAACCAACTAAGTTGAAAATTTATGGAGCGGTCTCAAAAGATTTTTTACGTAAACGAAATGTACTTGCATATTGATAGCTTCATGTGGCGCCAACTTTATGGGCACACTTCCATATATACATTCCACAAAATCATTGATCATATTACTGAGAAAAACAGTAAGTAGGCCTATTAATTTTCTATTTTGCTGTCACTTCCAAATGTTTCGATATAGTACCACCATGGCTGTCATTTGTTACTTTGAACACTTTATCTTAGTTTTCTGGCGCTGTGAAATTAAAACTGGCATGTTTTATTACAGCTTTCGACTGAAAGATTTCCAGTTCTACATAACTTCAGTGGGCTTCCTATGGGAGGACCATTCAGTTATAATACAAGTTTTCAATCCACTTTTTCACTTTCTGCACTGTCTAAACGTTTCATGGTATTGAAATACTTCCCGGATAGGAGACCCACTGAAGTTTATTTCGTTCCTGTTTATCTACAGCCATCAAATACTTTTAAATAAAACTTCTCGATGTTCCGTGCTATGAATGCTACAAACTGTCAGTCTATCAGGTAAGATATATATATATGTCGTTGTATCTTATTTAAAATTACCTCTACATTTCACTCCGCTGATACATAAAATCAGACGAACCTAAATTTTCAGTAAAAACTAAATTACTGGAGCCTTATGCTGATACAAAGGAAGCCATTATTCATCTTGGTCCAGGCTGCATTTTAACCTAACCACAACTCCTCGTCCCCAAAATCTAACGAATTTCCGATGTTTGTGCTGTGAAAGCTACAGGCTATCATTTTATCAGGTGAGATAAAATATTTATGTCGTTGTATCTTATTTAACATTACTGCTACATTTCACTCCGCTGGTAAGTAAAATAAGACTAACTGAAATTTTCAGTAAAAAATAAATTACTGGAGCCTTATGCTGTTACAAAGGAAGCCATTATTCATTCTGGTCCAGGTTGCATTTTAACCTAACCACAACCGTTGGTACCTAAAATCAAATAAACTAGAGTTACAAATAAAAGTTAAATTTTGGAGTCTTATCCTGTTTCAGAGAGAGTCGTTCATTCTGGTCAAGGCTCCATTTAAACCTAATCACACCTTCTGGTTCCTAAAATCAAATGATTCTACATTGCTTATAAAACTAAATTACTGCAACCGCATGCTGATGCAAAGCACATTATTCTACATATTGGACCAGGCTGTACTTCAATCTAATCATTAACTACATACATTTAGGGTTAAATGCATCCTAAATCTCACTAAGAACACCCAGCATGCCAAGATAATAGTGCACCCATATTTTTAAGTCTCAACTGTTATTTTCACTACGGTCCAGAGTGTTCAATATCTCGGTTGTACACAAATAAATCTTACATATACAAATTTTAATGTTCTATTCCGGGTAATTAAGTGCAAGACGTAGTGTCTCATACAGGATTTAAGGCTAAGAAACAATGAGAATAGACTTCAACAGGAAATGATGTTGTTGTTTTTAGGGTTTTAGGGCGCGTCGACATCTAGGTCATTAGCGCCCTAACTAACACCTGATATGACAATGTGGCTTAAAACACAAATACCGTCTGCGTGGGCCGACTGTAAAGGGGTCGGCCACACAGACCGCACATTAAATTAAAATACTCACATTTGGTTAAAATCCCATCTGTGACCGATTGTACAGGGGTCGGCCACAGAAATAACAAAAACATAGACCGATAAAACAATGACTGTAGAAGGGCCAAACACAAAACAGAGACAAATATTGGCTGGCTGGCAGTAAAGGGGCCAACCAGCATACACGAGAATTAGAACAAACTAACTGGCTGGCTGTAAATGGACCTGCCAGTTATAAAATACAACAGTTAACACTATAACAAACACCTTACATAGATTGGTGGTAGTAAAAATACCACCAAATCATTGTAAAACCTAGGCCAATCTGCCCAAAATTTTTGGGACCAGACCGGCCAGACAGCAAAATTTTAAAACTTTAGCCACATTGTCACATTCGTCATTTAAAATAAGGGACAAATCGTAGGCTAAGCCAACGCCTGCCCTTAAGTCAAAAAATAAAACACAATCCGTTAAGATGTGGCGTACCGTCAGAGGTACGCCACAAGCATCACATTCCGGTGGGTCCTCCCGGCGGAGAAGAAAGCTGTGCGTCAGAGGACAGTGCCCTATACGGAGGCGAGTAAGGAGAACCTCATCCCTCCTCGCCCGCTGGAAGGAGCTGCTCCACGGCTGAACGGTCGGTTTAACCTGTCGGAGCTTGTTATGCTCAACTTCCAGCCACTGCCTCTGCCAAACATCAAAAACAAATCTCTTCGCCGCCGAGACAAGGTCTGACTTTGGGACCGGTTCAAAGTCGGTTCTGACCTTGTCGCAGGCTAACTTGGCAGCTTCATCGGCTGCCTCGTTCCCTCTGATTCCCACATGGCCCGGTACCCAGCAGAATAATACCTCCTTCCCACGAGATTGAAGGGAAAGGAGGGCGTCCTGGATGTCCTGGACTAGCCGATCTGTTGGATACATATTTCCTATGGCCTGAATACAGCTGAGGGAATCACAGCATATGATGAACAACTTATCGCGCATTACTTTCATATGCTGGAGCGACTTCAACACGGCATAGCATTCGGCGGTGTAAACGCTGCACCTGCCGTCCAGTTTGTATGTGTAAGTCGCTCGAGAAAACACTACGGAGCAGCCAACTCCGTTAGCCTGCTTAGACCCATCCGTATTCACCGGGGTAAAAGTGTGATACTGGTTTAAAATATCTCTAAACATGTTACTAAAAACACTGTCCGCGGTACACTGTTTGTTGTAACGAGACAGATCTAAAATAATTCTGGGCCTCTTTAAAAGCCAGGGAGGAGATTTACTCCAACCCTGGTGCTAAAACGAGGGAAGCTCGAACCCATTTTCTTCTAAAACAGCCTTTGCACGGAAGCTAAAAGGTTTGGTGGCTCTAGTGCGGTTGGTATAAAGCCGCTCAAAACTCGGGTGTATGACTATGTTGTGCACGGGACTGCCAGGTGTTATGGCAACCTGCAGGTAGTGTCGCACCATGAGGAGTCGCCGGCGGATGGTAAGCGGCGGCTCGCCCGAGTCAGCACAAATGCTGACAATAGGGCTGATGCGATACGCACCCGTGGCGAGCCGAATTCCTGCATGGTGGACACTATCCAATTTACGGCGATAGCTGTCCCGTAACGAACCATAGAGGATACAGCTGTATTCCAACCTTGACCGTACAAAGGCTATGTAAAATTGTAGCAGTCAGGAGCGGTCAGCGCCCCATGACCTGCCACACAGACATTTTAAAAGATTAATAGCTTTTAAGGCCCTGGATCTCACATCTTTTAGATGCGCAAGCCAGTTTAGCCTTGTGTCAAAAATGAGGCCAAGGAATCGAACAGTATCACTAAAACTTAAAACGGTGTTCCTCAGGGTAAGGTGAGGCTCTGGTAAAAGGCTACTGCTGCGAGTAAAAAGTACACGCCGAGTTTTCTCAGTGTAGAAACGAAAACCGGTGTGCACTGACCATTCGTCTAGCTGCAACTGCCGCTCAGCGCTTCTCAGGCTGGACGATGCAATAAAAATTAAAAAGTCGTCCACATATAAGGAGTACCGTAGGGGACTCCTCATAATGGCTGCTATGCTATTAATAGCATTGGCAAAAAGCGTAACGCTTAAAACTGACCCCTGAGGGACACCGTTTTCCTCAATAAAAAGATCAGACACTTCACTAACGACTCGGTACCGGAAGCAACGACCAGATAAAAATGATTTAAAAAAACTCTGCAGGTTACCCCTAAAATCCCATTCATGCAACTGTTTAAAAATAACATGCCGCCAGGTAGTATTGTAGGCTTTTTCAAGATCGAAAAAAACACCCACAAGGTGTTGGCTGCGGATGAACGCATCCTGTATTGCCGCGTCCAGGAGAATCAGGTTGTCCAAGGTGGAACGGAACTTCCTGAATCCACACTGAAAGCAGCTCAGAAGATTTGGGATTCTAGACACCAGACGAGGCGGCGATTGACCATCCTCTCCAGTGTCTTACCCACGCAGCTTATAAGGGCGATACTACGATAGCTACTTGGCAACAATTTGTCCTTACCTGGCTTTAAAATAGGGATAAGTGTTGCTTCTTTCCACGATTCGGGGAAGTGTCCTCCGGTCCAAATATGATTAAAAATATCTAAAAATTACTCTTTAGCATCATTACTAAGATGCCTCAGCATCTAGTACTGGATCATATCAGGCCCTGGAGCGGTATCATTAGCACTGTTCAGTGCAGACTCCAGCTCCCAGGACTGTTATACGGGCTGTTATACGTCTCTGTGTCCGACGAATCAAAGCACAGCGTGCGCCTTTCGGTAGCAGTCCTTCGCTGCTGGACCTGAAGGTCCAAGGTGGCAGACGAAGTGTGTCATCAGCTGGGCTTTGCTTTGTTCGTCGGTTATCACACGTCCGTGATCCAGTAATCCAGATACTGGTGGGCGGGAGTACCTTCAAGAAATATGGCGGATACACTCCCATACTTTCGATGAAGGTGTGGAACGATTTATGGTACTCACAAAGTTCTGCCATGACCTTTTCTTGCTCTCCTTAATAACCCGACGCGCCTTAGCTCTGGCTATACGGAACGCTGCCAGGTTGTCGGTTGTAGGGTTCAACCTGAAACGACGCAACGCCCGTCTGCGACCATGGATAGCGGAACGACATTTGTCGTTTCACCAGGGGACGGGCGTCCTTCGCAGCGTTCCGGAGCTTTTTGGCATGGAAACGTAAGCAGCGTGGTGAATCACTTCTGTGAAGTGACTCACTTTGTCGTGTATGATGTCCCGCCGTTGTAGCAAAACAGAACGGCAGAAGAGCTGCCAATCTGCTTTGCTGACATTCCATTTGCGTCGGGTGTTTCCGCCTCTACAGTCAAAGCCCACGTGCATCCATATAGGTTAGTGGTCGCTTCCATGAAGGTCGCGATCCACTTCCCACTGCACGGAGTCCGCAATTAAAGGAGAGCACAACGAAAGATCAATGGCAGAGGACGAAGCGGAAGCAGTGGTGAAGTGGGTCATTTGTCCTGTATTCAGGATGCAAACGTACTCTTGCTCCATTAATCTACCAACCACTCGGCCTCTGGGGCAATCGGTGTTCGAGCCCCACAACGAACTATGTGCGTTGAAGTCCCCCAGAAGGAGGAATGGCCGAGTAAGCTGCCGCAGTATGTCGGTAAGTTCGTCATACTCGACGGGCGCATTTGGTGGTAGATAAATGGAGCAGACGGTCAGTTTAATAAGACCGTATACCCTCACTGCCACTGCTTGTAGGTTAGAGGTGAGAGCAACGGGTTCGGAGTGGACAGTGTTTCGAACAAACACAGCCACTCCCCCCTTCGCTCGATCACCCTCGGTATCGTCCTTTCTATAGATGTCATACCCTCTTAGCACTGGCTGGTGTAATGGCCTAAGATGTGTCTCCTGAAGACAGAGACACAATGGATTAGACCGTGCTAAGAGGTGGACTTCCTCTTTGTGAGCCTGAAAGCCATAGACGTTCCACTGAAGTATGGAAGCCATCTTACCTATTTAATTTCACCCGCCCCGGTTCGGGTGGGTCCTCTGATTGTGACTGCTGAGGAACGGAACCAGGTTCTTCCACCAGCATTTGATCGTCTTTGGGGTCCGAAGACGAATCCCCATTTTGTAAGGCCTCAGGGCCTGGGGGGTCTTTCTTCCGCCGAGGCCTTCGCCCCTTTCCTTCCCTCCCAGTTTGTGGTCTTGGAGGAGAAGAGGAAGGGGACTTAACAAACATACTGGGATCCGTATGTTTGAATTTCGGACCCCGAACTATTTGCACAGTTTGCCATCCGCTGCTGTCGGCGGATGTTGCTGCGATTTCTTTTGCCGCCGGTCCTACTGCGGATGTTGCTGTTGCAATTGGTTCTACAGGTTTAGGTTCTTCGACGGATGGCTGTGCTTCTGCTGGTGGAGCCGGTATACCTGCTGTCCTTGTGGTCGAGGTTGTGGATGTGTTGCTACCAACGTCCGCGGTCTTCGGTGTTATGACCTTAGTGGACGTAGCGACACATTTGCATTGACACGAGCAAGTCGTACTTGTGCCCATGTCTGCAAAGGACGTCTGTGTAGCAACACTATTCTTCCTGACGGGAGTTGACAAGGTTTTGGCGAAGCTACTAGCGAAGACAGGTGGTGCAAGCGCCTTAAACCTCTTCTTCGCTTAGCCATAAGGTAGTCGTTCCTTGGTTTTCAACTCCTTTACCTTCTTCTCGTCAAGGTACACTCGACACTCCCTGCTCCAGGCTGGATGAGACCCGGAGCAGTTGACACACACCTGTGGGAGAGTACAACTATTTCCTGGCTCGTGTGCGGCCTTTCCACATTTCCCACAGGTGGGGTTGCCATTACAAGTCGCCGTCGTATGCCCGAAACGCTGGCACTTAAAACAGCGCATTGGTTCCGGGACATACGGACGGATGTTCAGGTTTAAATAGCCCGCTTTAATGGCTTTGGGCAACGTCGGAGTGTCGAACGTCAGGACGAAGGTGGCTGTCTTCTCAAGATTGCCGTTAACCCTTCGTGTGATTTGACAATCCTCGACCACATGTTCTGTTGACCATTCCTTAAGGAGTTCCTCGGTTGTAATATCGATTAGGTCGCGGCAGGTTACCACGCCTTTACTCGAATTCAGAGTTTTATGGAGTTCGCACTTTACTGCGAACTCCCCGAGCTTCTCAGACTTAAGGAGGACGACAGCCTGCTTTTGGGTGGAAGTTTCCAAAAGCAGAGTCCCGTCCTTCAGCTTCTTGACCGATTTAAGGGTCCCGCCAAGACCCTCTAAACCTTTCTGTATGAAAAAGGGGGACACTTTCTCGAAAGAACCCTCCTTTCTTGACATTATAATGAAGGCATTATCTATGACATAACCCTTCCTGTTACTCAGTCCATTTTCAAGAGGAGGGCTTTCAACCCTCGCCCGCTTACCGCTACCTTTTTTTTGGGCGTTGGAGTGACATTTCCTCTGCGGCATGCCCAAGCTAGCAGAGGGTGAAAGGGATAAATTAGGGAAATCTGAAATTTTGTTCCCACGAGTCCGGAGGACCTAAAATTCGAGGGACGTGGAACCCCCGTATCACGCCACCAAGCTGAATACAACAGGGGTGCGGCAGGTGCCCCTGAGGTTATACGCTACCGGTTGGTTTGCCTCACCACCCATCCACCTCCTCGGCACGTTACTCACCTTGAGGTTGAGGGTTTTTTTTTATAGAGGTTTGTTCCGTCCTCGCGATCCAGGCGATGAAGCCAAGATCCCCGTTCTCCTAGGCACACAACGTTCCACCGCCACGCCCTACGATGGTCGTTGAAGCATGGTAGGAGTTTACGGTGTGGGAAACTTGCGGCGCTCACAAGTTTCCAGCTCGGGCATCGCGGGTTCGCCAAACCCGTACCTGGCATTTGCATACCAGGCCCCTGAGGGGAACAGGAAATAAGGTGCTGTACATATCTTACATAATAACATGAATCCATGTATCTACTTTTCGATTAATTTTACTTAATTTCTACATGCTTGCAAGCTTCCATATACACTTTTATTTAAATATTATCGTCTAAGGAATATACGTGCCAAATATCAGAGCGATATGAATATTTTTGTAGGTTCCGACGTATTGACGTGGAGCCAGATTTTTTACAAAGATCAAAAAACAAAAAAACAAAAAAACAAAAAGTGAAGGCTTTATAACTATGCTAACACTTGAAGTTGATTATTTTTAAAAAAAACTTATATTATTCTGTTATAGTTTAATTTTTATTTTATAATCTCAGATTGTTTTTATTACCTATGATCCCATAATCACGATTTCTGCAAATACCCGCAAATAAGGGGGAAAAAATAGTGTTACACCTAGGCGAAAGGTAATAGTAATAGAAATTCACTTAATTAAATGAGCCTAGATAGAAAAAATCAATTTCACTATTACAGTGTTCTTATTTGGTAACATCTTATTATGATGGTGTTACAGGTATCAGCATATTATACAAGAAACAAGAGAAACCTCCTCCGAACTTGTTTTCTTTTGTGGACCCGTTCACAATTGATGGAAAAAACTGTTGTTCCTGGCTAATAATATGATTAAAATAATCCTTAGGCATTATTATTGAAGAAAAAGTGTACGCGAAGCCGATAAAGAAGGTAAGAGAGAAGTAATACAATACAAATCGTCGGGTTACATACCAGATTTGCTGAAGCTGTAGGCAACATGGTGATCCAGAGAGTTTATAGATTACGTTGTTCACGCAGTAGGGACACAACGTTATTGCTAAGAAAATAAAATATACCTTTGGTGTATTAATAACATTGGTATAAAAATATTAAAATATTTTTGTCGCAAGATAATATCAACTTATGTAATAGTATAGTAGTCTGACATCATTCTTGGAATAATAAGTTTTATGAAGTAACTGTAGTATACTGGGATATTAAATTGAGTATCTGTTTGTTTTTGTGATAAATGATTGGTGATGGTGTTTGTTGCTGTCTTTGCTGTCGTCCGCTGATTGGCTAGATAGTGTATGGAGCCAAATAGCGCTCTTTCAAATAGACAATCTGGTTTAACGAAATGCATGTAATGGAAGTCATTTAAAATAGCGTAATTTATTTAGAAATGCAAACAGCGTATGAATAAAATGAAGTTACTGAATCCTGGCTTTTATTGTTATCTATTTATCAGTGGTATTCCTGTAGTTTTTAAGATGCATTGGGGAAACATTGGTACCATTGATAAAACAGAAGAGCGGGACATTAATATGGTTTATTAGTAAGAATAAAGAAAGGGGATAAAAAGGAATATCAGAATATAGTGAATCCTGATTGGGTGGTTGTTAACCGTTTTCATCATACAACAGAAGTTAACTGATTTTTGTGTGTGTGTGAAATCGTATTTTGCGTAGGGATTATTTGTTGTAATATGGAGTTCAATGACTTATCGGATGTATTTCAATTTTTTATCCAAGACAATCAAATTATTTTGACATTTTTGCAGGATAAAGGTTTGATACCTCTAACAGTTCCCTGCAAAAGGAGAGCGTGCCGGCGCAAATTATGCCATGTGGTAAAGCGGGAGGACGCATTCTTGGGACACGTGTTTCGGTGTCCGAAATGCAACGCAAGGCAAAGCATTAGCTATGGTACTTTTTTTGACGGAATTGTATTGAAAGTTCCTATTGTTTTTGCTATATTATGGATGTGGTGTTGTAAGATTCCATCCGGGTACGCGGAACATCTGTGCAAAGCTTCCCGTGGCACTATAGTTCAAATGAACCGGTTTTTCACGGATGTAGCCTCTTGGAAAATTTTGAGAGAACAACAGAAATTTTTGTTCGGCGGTTGCTGCTGTGTTGTTCAGATTGAGGAGTCTGTTATAAGCAAAAGAAAGAACAATAGGGGAAGAATCGTGCCTCAAAGATGGGTGCTGGGGATATATGATGTTTTAGAAAGAAGGGGCTTGGTTGTTTACGTTAACAACAGATCTTCAAAGTTATTATTACCTATCATATGTAATACCCGGCACAGAAATATGGACTGATTCATGGAGAGGATACGCCGGATTGAAAACCTTAGGAGGGGAATCCCCTTACATCAACAAAACTGTTAACCACAAGCGATTTTTTACTGATCCAGTCACTGGAATAAATACCAATCTCATAGAGAACATGTGGCACAGATTGAAAAGTTATCTTAGATCGAGGAAAGTTATGAATTCAAAATTAATAGCCGAACATATTGATAGTTTCATGTGGTATCAGCTTTATGGACCTACACCACGGCAAGCATTCCAGAATATGATGTTGCACATCGCAGAAAAATACCGTAAGTAGAAGAGAATCTTAAATTTCATTTTCGATTATCTTTGAACAACCAACCATTAGAGGTATATTTTAAATAATGTGTACCATTTAGATTTTACTGCATTGCAAGCTGGTAGTGAGTGGCACCAGTAATCCATTCAGATTTCAAAATTATTACCGGAATGATTTTTGTTGCTTTTCACATTTTGATATGGTGAATACATTCATCCTATGAACGGTTTGTTTTAAAGTAAGAATGTTACTGGAAGTTGTGATTCCCTTGATATGCAGTCTGTACCTCAATGACTGCTAATATTTCACTGTGAATTGCATAGAACCAAAATATTTGTATTTTCTAATTATCTGAGTTGTTGGTAATGCTGTAATTCGTCATATCACGAATCTGCACTTGGGCACACTATAGACGATTTAATTTTCTGGGAGTTTTATTAGCCAAGGCTTTGGTTTGGTTTAAATGCAGCCTGGACCTCGATGACAGCTTTGATTCCATGCCGCAGTATGAAAAGAAAAACGAAATTTTAGTATTTCGTTTTAATCTGTCCTACTAGTCACACTGCAATTCGCCATACGGTTAAATTGCTTTTGCATAGGGTATTATAGCAGTGATAATTGTCAACGACATGTATTAGACTAGGTGGTTGTTAGGTTGAAATGCAGCCTGGACCACTATGACAGCTATCTTTCCATATTTCCGGATAAAAAACTCTAGATTTTGCTGCCAGTTATACTAGAATTCACGATATGATGAATCTGTTGTACGCATATCACTTTTCGAGGTGATGTGTTAGCCAAGGTGGTCATTTGGTTTAAACGCCGCCTGGACCCCAAAGATAGACGTCATTATATGGAGCAGGATAAAAAAAAAAAAGGTTTTTTTATGCATGCTGCAAGTTATTGCAATTCGATATACACTAAATGCACTTTTGCATACACTGTAGACTTCCTAATTCTTTAAGCAGATGTAATAGCCGAATTTGGCAGCTATCATTTCATGGCATAACATAAACAAAATTGGATTTTTGTATTTATTTCAAATTCGCATGGCTTTTTATGCAGCATTTCACAATGTGGTGAATGTGCTCTTCCTCAAACTGTAGAAGTTTTAATTTTGAAGAAGATATACTAATCATTGTTATTGTTACGTTGAAATGCTGCCTGGACCCCACTGACAGCTACAATCCGTATAAACGGAAATGGTTGGAGCCTTTAGTCACACAGTAATAATACCAATGATAACGTAATTCATTTAGTCATTTGTAAAACTAATAGTTTGATATGATTTCCATTATAATTTTTAATAATTTTGCTGATTGTTTTTTGGGAACCATCTTCAATTGCTGATTTCTATGTTTTTTACAGCTTTACATTAGAACACGAACCTGTATAAATTCCAACCCGCTTTTGACAATATATCCACCGTCAATTTGTGAAAAAAAAACTTTTAAGATGAAAAGACTGGTTTGGCTGCCTTTCACTCCACAGATCCCTATAGCGACAAACAGTATCAACGGGTTAACTGATGTATCTGTAATTTGTATATTTAATTGTATTGATATTGTATTTATAAAATAAACTATGATTGTTTTTCTAAAAATAATTAATTTGTTGTAAGAACGAACATTTTACCGGCATATTATTTCAATGAAGTCTTCGTGGGTGTTCCGTCGGGTTCTATTCCGGGGGGGGGGGGGGGGAATATAACGTCGACGAGTTCCATCACCTTCCCCAGGAATACATTCCAACGGTAAACCACTGAAGACTTAATTGCTACAATTTACATGTATAACAGTACCATGAAATTACTTGTGGAGTGAATTTGGGGGGGATTCTACGATAACCGTGGCGCCGTAATTTCATAATGGATTCTTACGTAACTCGACGAGACAAATTTAAAGTAAAGAACAAAATTTTTTGATATCTTGCTAAGTTCTCGAAACATTGTTTCTCAAAATTGACAACGTTATGTTGAAATGCGGCCTGGACCAGAAGCAAAATTTCGCTACAGCCAAATTTGATGTATCTGGTAACTCGACGAGACAAATCGAAAATAAAGAATACATGATTTTGATATTTCGCTCAGTTCTCGACATGTTGTATCTCAAACTTGACGAAGTTAGGGTGACATCAGGCCTGGACCGAAAACTTCTTTCCACCAAAAACCCTATATCTACATGGAGGAAATGCTCTATATGTGTTTTATTTTGTTCCTAGCAGTTGTTCTTACGTTGAAATACGGCCTGGATCAGAAGAAATATTTCCAAAAGCACAAATATACCTATAACTGATTTTTTACATGCTACATGCCAAAAACTAAGGAAGATATCAAAAAATCTTAATACTGTATTTTCGATTTGTTTCGTCGAGTTCTACAAGAATTCATAACCAGATTGTGGCGCCACTGTAATGATAGAACTGCCGAATTTTGAACCTAAAGTTATGCTTTTTCTCGTAAAACATTCAAAACCGTGAATAAAAACGGTATCAATTTAAAAAATAAATCAGTAAAGTCGCCGTACATCGCATATTTATGTAATCATATGACCGTAAACCTTGATATGTACGTTGGTATGATAGATGGAATAATTACATACGCAAACTGATTATGGCACAATACACCGAATTTATATCCGCAGTATAATTGGAATGATCAATATGGTTGTCATGTCGTAGTGTGACGTCAGAGATTGCTCAACATGGCCTCTCCTGCTGTCAGCGTTCAGCGTATTCACACCATTTGGGGCTTACTACTTCTTTCTTACCTATTTCCCGGCTTCCGGGTACACTTTTCTTTCAAGAATAAAGTCAAAGGAAGGATTAACTGCATTTTTAAATTAAAATGACAATTTTTTCTACTGGCCGTCCTTTGCACAGTAACCGATTATTTTTTTAAAAAAACTTAAATTATTCTGTTATAGTTTAATTTTTATTTTATAATCTCAGATTGTTTTTATTACCTATGATCCCATAATCACGATTTCTGCAAATACCCGCAAATAAGGGGAAAAAAATACACCTAGGCGAAAGGTAATAGTAATAGAAATTCACTTAATTAAATGAGCCTAGATAGAAAAAAATCAATTTCACTATTACAGTGTTCTTATTTGGTAACATCTTATTATGATGGTGTTACAGGTATCAGCATATTATACAAGAAACAAGAGAAACCTCCTCCGAACTTGTTTTCTTTTCTGGACCCGTTCACAATTGATGTGTGGATTTACATGGCCACCGCTTTCCTCACTGTATCCATAATATTCTTCATCCTGGCGAGGTTAGTATTTAGAAAATGATTTAGGTGTTTATTTTAGTTAGCAATTTCGAGAAGCTGGTTGAGATTATAAACGCTTCACACGTAAGCATTAACTGTTCATTAACCTTACATTTCCAGAAATGAACACTCATCTTTTGATGGTTACAAGTGACCTTTGCCCGAATTTTTGTTATTTACAGGCATGGTTCAGAGGTATCAGCATCTTGTATCTCGACCTCAATTGAGTTAGGAAATGATTATGTTTTCAGTCCGTAATTCTCACGGTTACTACGAAGGTACAGAAACTTTCTTTACATTACTGAAGTTAGTTTTTGTTCTACGAAGTACAGTTGAACGATAATATCATTACACAGGTATGTACTTCCACACACTTGATACAAAAAATTCCACAGGAATCACATATAAAACTTCATCTTCATTATAGACGTTATTAATGCAATGTTTCGTAAGACATTTTGCCGCAGTTGATTAGGTAAGTTGTATCGTTACTAAGCAACGCCAGAGCAGTTTTGCATTTTTAAGACCACTGCAGTCGTTGAGGTACCAACAGCAAAGAACATGTATTGAAAATTTATACTTAAATCTCAACACTTAGTCAAATAGTTTTTGAACATAATTATAAAATTTATAAAATGTCTTGGATTGGTTTCTACCCACATTTTACATTGGCATTAGTAGGGTTGGCAAGTCATCGAGAGGAGGCGTATGAAAAGATGTCTGGAGTCTACAGTTCATATAATCGCGATGGGGCATGGATGAATATTGGATGAAGAATTAGGAGTAGTATAGCAAAGAAATATATAACTACAACCACCACTTGGCACTTGAATTCAGATGTAAGGGAATGGGAAATTTTTCTTTCGGAGCTCAGAGAGTCAGGAATTGGAATAAATTACCAAATGAAAATGGAGAACTATTTCCCAGACGCAATAGAAGAATTTAAAATTAAAACTAGCATCGTCAATAGCCAATTACTTTCGCAGACTGAAGGTTCCACACACAGACTGTGTATTAAATTGAATTCACATTAAAAAAATCAATAACACGTTATTTTTCAAGTTCGTTAAACATCTGAAAAAAATTCTTTCAAAAGGTATTGGTAATTCAACCACAATAAAATCACTTGAAAAATATTACTTTATATCTTGGAAAAAAACTTTGAAATTTTCAAAACAGTATTTTCACAAAGAATTCATCAATTTCATGCAATTATACATCGACCCTTGTCAATCCAAGGCTGCCCGCTGAGTGACAGCAGGTACAGACTCCAAAAATAACCGATTAATATTAAAATTTCAATAATAATACCGTAAAATATTATCCATTTAGATATTTTTTCTTTCTTCTAAGAAGTTTACAAAGTTATTTTAAATTTTTTAGTATAAGTGTCTTTTTGTTGGCGGTTTTTTTTAAATATTTAGGTCTACTATTAAAATTTTAGTGGTATTATAGTTTTTTGTATTTCAATATGGATAGGCCTTCCAAACACGCTGCTCGAATGACAAAGCGCCGTTTAGTTGAAACAATTGAAGAAAGGGATGATCGTTTCAGAAGAAATATGGAAAAAAAAACAATATTTGAAAAGAGAATGATGATCAGAGCTCATTGACTTTCAAAAATAAGATCTTACAAAAAAATTTATCCGACATAATGAAAGGTCAGAAAAAAAAAACACGCTCACTGGCTCGGCATGAAACACGATCAATTATTAAATAGTCCATACGAAGAGAAAGTTCTCACAGAAATGACGAGTTTGCGTTATCTATCCAACAAATAGTTGTTTTTTTTTATTCGCAGGTTGACATTCCACAACCGAACTAAGACAACAGACGAACGGGAGGCACAGCGGCGATGGTGGTGATGGCGCGAAGCGAGACATGAAGGGATAGTTTGATCTGATCTTAGCAAAAAATACTGTCAAATTGAGAGCTAATTCCAAGCTGGCTACATAGCGGCATGAAATCACTAGAACAAGAATACCGTAATTCCGATATTTATGATTTTTCTGATATTTCAATTTCAGAATTGAGTGGCCTCAAAACGTTCTTTCATAGAATCTTCAAGGTGATTGATTTATTTTTATGTGCATAATCTACATAATAATAATATGTAGCACTTCTAGTGGTATGCATTTCGAATGCGCGAAAGCTCCGCCAGACGAAATTAACTGAATATATAAAATTAGGAATTCAGTGTCAAAAAAAAAAGTGTGAACGATTTTTATATGGGACCATTTTGATAGTACACCATTTCAAATAAAAAAACTGTTCACAACTGGCAAAGATGTCGCTGAGCGTACAAATCGAATTGAGAGTCTATTTTTTTAAGTACTAATACGATACTTTACTGACTGTACGACCAAAAGTAAAGACAGCACATTACAGTAAAATGATTGAACGTGGCTATACATCGGACAAAAGCAGCTAGAATTTTTCACACAGCTGTAAAGGTGCCGGGCGGATATAAAAGAAAGTCATAACAACCTTAATATAATACAGACACGATACATGGATTGGCAGTTGTAATGGGACCACCAATCCATCTTGAAAACTATACCCATATGCCCCAATTTTAGGGGCAACTCCGGCCAATACGCTAAAATTTAAAAATTTGGCCACGTTGCCTCCATCATTATTTAAAATAAAGGACATATCGTTCGCTAAGACAGCGTCTGCTCTAAAATCTAAAAATAACAAAGTCAGTTAGTCGTCAGAGGTACGCTACAAGCATTACATTCCGGTGCGTCCTCCCCTATGCATCTGGACAGAGCCGAAAGGAGAACCTAATCCCCTATCGCACGCTGGAAGGAGTTGCTTCACGACTAAACGGTCGGTTTGACCAGCCGGAGCTTATTTGCTCTACTTCCAGCAACTGCTTCTGCCAAATATCGAAAACAATTTTGGGACTAGAGCAAAGTCAATACTCACCTTGCTGCAGGCTAACTTGGCAACTTCATCAGCTGCCTTATTCCTCCCGATTCCCACATGGAAAGGACTTGACAGTCTGCTGCGTTCAGGCTTCCTAATGCCTGAATACAACTGAGGAAATCACAGCATATGATACAGATCGTGTCATGACTTACTTTTACATGCCAGAGCGATTTTAATATAGCCTAACATTCCGCGGTGTACGACAATTAATTGAATTTTGTATACTGTCTGGTTTGTGGCAGAGGATAGTTTTTATCCCACAAAGACGGATATTGTCATAATCAATCCTCATTTCGCTAACACCACTACATTGCCACCCACTTCAGACATTTTCTGATTGCGTTGTGGCGGTAGTAAAGTGAGGTTTATTTTCAATGTGTTTGATGTAATTTTTGTCAGCTATATTTTGCAAGGTAAGTGCTACCATAAGTTGCTTTAATGCAATTTTTTGCATATCAACTACTAGCCCTAGATGTAACATTTCATTTAGTTGTAGATCTGTCTAGGTATTTGAACTAAGACCCGAGTTCTGCTTAGGTTAGTCCTCGAACTCACTTTGGGGTATTGGCACGCGGCTCTTCAAGTGCGTGGTATTCCCCCTTCATAATAAAACTACTTGGTTATATTTTCAGTTCCAACGAGTTTTTTTATAGTGCAGATTACTAGATATTATAAAAGAAAAAACTAGAAAGTAAAATGGACCCAAGAGGAGCTTCATAAGGGTCTTGATGCCACAAAATCAGGAAGAAAAATAAGAGAAGTATGGATTGTCGAAGCTACTCAGAATGAAAACGAAAAATACCAAGGGAAAGATGGAGAACTAGGGTACCGATGTGTTTTGGGTATTAGGTAGAGCTGGAACATTTCAAAACATTGCAAGTGTGATGTTTGCTATACAAGAAAATGCACTATTTACACTGCTATATATAAAGAAAAGTTTACAAAACATCATTTTCTTCAATAATGTACTGTTTAGTAGATCTAATTAATAAAATAAACTAACAGAAAGTAAAAATAGCATGTATTGTCAATTTTTATGCATTGTTTGTATTGCGTGTTATTACCCCGTATCATGCGTGTCATTACCCTACGGGGTGCGGAATACCACACCACGCATTTGCACTTTTTTATTTTAATCATAAAAATTAAGGTAATGTTCATAATTACATTCCATCATTTGGAATATGTTGAGAAATGTCCATTTGTTTTGGAAAAAGTTAATGATATAATACTCAATTTAAATCGATTTTTTCTTTGGTGCGAGTATTTCCCCCACTCTCCCCTACTCTTTGATTTTTACATACATCGCAAATACTGCTTTTCAGCGGTGAAAGCAATAACGTCATGACGTATGCATGTGTGTGTTCAGTTTAAAAGCGCTAAAACTGGTGAACTTCATAAATAACTGTTCCGGGGCAGGGAATAAATTAAAACTCTGTCCTTAATCTTAAAATTTCCGATCAGGAGAAGTCTTCAGTTGCGGACATAAAATAGTATGACCCGTCAGGTATCACACCATATGTGTCATAATGTATAACACGGTGACATTTAGTTATGTTATCGATAAAAGCTTGAGTGATTTAGCATAGCACGCGGCTTTGCTTGAAGTCAATTTTTGGAAGTGATAAATAGTTTATTCAGATAGTGTAATGGCAGACATGTGGAGTATTAATTTCCCATAGACATTCAATTCTGTTTGCAGACTACAGAAATGAAAATGAAAGATTTTATTTACGTCACATGTCTCAACATCATTTAATTAAAAAAATAATAATAATCTTAACTGTATCTATTCATAGATTGTTGTACACAATATATGAAAATAGCATTTACGCACTAATCATCCAGAACATCATGACCACCCACCTAATAGCCGATATGTCCACCTTTGACAAGGACAGGAGCGACGACGCGTCTTGGCATGGAAGCAATGAGGCCTTGGTAGGTCGCTGGAGGGAGTTGGCACCACATCTGCACACACAAGTCGGGGACGATGAGCTCTGACGCCAAGTTCAATCACATCCCACATGTGTTTGATCGGGTTCAGATCTCGTGAGTTAGGGGGCCATCACATCAATTGAAACTTGCCACTGTGTTCCTCGAACCACTCCATCACACTCCTGGCCTCGTAACATGGTGCATTATCTTGTTGAAAAATGCCACTGCCGTTGAGAATCATCGTCTTCATGAAGGGGTGTACGTGTTCGTTATTTATTGGCCGTCATGGTGCCTTGAGCGAGCTCCACTGGACCGATGGATGCCCACATGAATGTTCCCCAGAGCATAAGTGAGCCGCCGCCAGCTTGTCTCCGTCCCGCAGTACAGGTGTCAAGAAGCTTTTCCCCTGGAAAAAGGCGCTTTCACTCCCTCCCAACGGCATGAGGAGGAAGGTATCGGGGTTACATCAGATCAGGCAACGCTCTGCCACTGCGCCAACGTATAGTGACGATGGTCACGTGCCCATTTCAGTCGTAGTTGCCGATGTCGTAGTTTTAACATGCACATGCACATGCATGGGTCGTCAGCTGCGGAGGCTCATCGTTAGGAGCGTTCGGTGCACTGTGTGTTCAGTCAATCACCACAGCACTCCTCGAACGCCGGACAAGTCGTGCAGTTACCGAAATGCTCGTGCCAAGCCTCGAGGTCATCACATTCTGCGCCTCGGTCGCGCGCCTTTCCCATTCTAAACACGGATGGTACGCTCACTGATGCTACATGTACCGTGCGTGTGTCTGACTAGCATTCATTCCTCGTCAGGTGACGATGCTATCACCTGGACGGGTTTATATCGATAGTAGGTAGGTGGTCTGGCTGATCAGTATAAGTACATCTTTATGTAAAAATTGTTTGTTGCTTTTAATCAAATTACTGCTTTCTTTTTTTATATTGGGTTCTGCGGTTGGTTACAACATTGAAGGTTCAGTCCTTACCAAAATCATTTAATCTCTTTACATAAACCTGTTTTGGTGTATCAACCCCAACCTAACGAAGTGTAATAACTGGTCCACAGGCATTCAATTGTTTTCACGGCCTGAGACATCAACAAAGTTTTTAAGCGTTTCTATAATTTTGTTGGTTCATTCTTACTTCTTGTAAATTCTTTCTCATAAAACTGTTGTTCACTTTACCTCCATAGCTTTACAAAATTATTTTTATAAGCTATATCATTTTGAATCCTGACCTTTTTTTTAAAAAAAAAACCAATAAGTCTTTCTAGCTTCTTGTATACTCTAGATTATATTCTCTCAATATATTTTTCCCCTACATGTATATTATCACAACTTTTGCTTTCATCAATTAAAACTGTATTAATTCTTGTTCGCGAGACTTTTAGAATTAGTGACTTAGAGACGACGGGCAAACGCAAGTCAAATCGTTTGAAGAAATGTAAATATAGCTAGGGCTATGAAAAGCGGAGCTGCAAAGGGTTAATCAGTTGGCATGTCTAGCGGCTTCTTCTGCTGCTCAATCACCGGAGCAGCAATGTCATCACGCTGAATGCTTGCTGTCAGAACGATCAGCAGAAACAACAGAAAAAAAACAAAGCTCGGCGCACAGAGCAAGCCGTGAGACAATTGATTTCAAAAGCTGCTGAAACACCGGAGCAAACGAAAGGCGGTAACAAACAACACGCCGCAAATTTGTCATCGCAACGAGTTGCTGAAAATTCGGAACAGTCGAGAGCACGGCGACATCAGCACGTCAGGAATTTGACATCACAAGGAGCTATGTCACCGAGGATGAGTCGGAAGCCCGAAAGCGTGGCACAGAGACGACAAGCGTTCGTTAATAAGCTGCTTATATTTACGATGCGACTATTCATTACAATAGGCATTGGCTCTTAAAATGAACAATGAGTGCAGATTCTGCGGGGCTCTGAAAGGAAGGAAGAAACCGGAGGAAAGTGTTGTTCAGGAGGAAAAGAAGCCATTCCTTTAATAGCGAAGCAGGTGAAATCACTGAAACAGCTGTTTTATAACAACACAGATGAATCGCGTCGATTTTTTAATCTTATGAACAAATATAATTCCTGCGTCCATATTACGTCTTTTGGAGTCGATAGAGTTGCTGCAATGCAAGGATTTTCACCAACATTTACAAACCAGGGGCAAGAATATCAGAGAATTGCATCTATTCTTCCTTCGTTGAATATGCAACAATAGTTTTTTACAGGAAGCTGTAACTGAAAGACGTTATAGAATTATCCAAGAAGTCCAAACAGATGCCACACACAAAAAATACTACACGACAACAATTCCTTGGTTAGGGAATTCAAAAAGTTTTGGAGAACATGCCCGATCTAAGCTGTAAAACATTGATCCGCACCGAGCGAGTGCCACGCGGACAACACGAGAAATGCTACAACGCTTCGACGAGCAACGAGACCACTACTCGAGACATCGTGTGCGACGGAACAGTCTGGGGTGTCACTTTGATACACCCCAAATCAATCCATCTACATGGCTAACGATGCCAAATAAAAAGGTATCCTGTATGAAATATTATGCGTTTCATACTATAGTACGTCATAATACCTTTAATTTACTTCACTGCTGTAGGCAGCTTTTGAATTAATTCCTGATAGATATGTATGTTAAAATGGAAACTGTGCGACTAAGATATATAACTCTAAATCAGAAAGAGTTGCGGATGGAAAATTATATTCATTTACAGCAGTGGTGCCACTTGTAGCAGAAGTGGAGGGCTGGGCAGCTCTTCTAAAAACTCTATTTCATCCTGGCTCGCAGCGAAGCGCGTTCGTACTCGCTGCCGTAATCGGACAACTGATTCCAGTGAACGAAAACAACCTGATCTTGTGTGGCCGCAAAGAATCACTGCCCGTAGAATGCCTGCGACTACCTTGTACAACATTTAATTTCTCGATCAGCAGGTATAGTCTCAATAGAAAGACGTAAATGAAATAGTTTCATTACTGACCTCTTAATGGACAACAGCAGGCTACTGAAAGACGATAAACACTGGAATGTAACAATGGAGATACCAGTGGTATGCCGCCCTCCAGCAAAATGAAAGAGCTGTTTACTATTTTAATAAACACATCCGGTTTATCTGACTCTCTCCATTTATGGGAAAAGGACAAAAAAGATTTGTCAGAAAATATCTGTCATAGATTTCAAGGAATAAAAGAGAGGCAGATAAAAAAATTTAACAGAGCATTTAAACTGATGGAGAACAAAATATTATCAATACTAGGGAAACAACTGATTTTGGTATGTATAGTCAATTGTCAAGAGACGTTATGAGACCACTCAACTATGAAGCAGCAGCTTAGTGTACTTGAAGGAAGTGGAATCCCGTTCATTACCTGAACAACTTGTCGAGAATAACGATGGAGTGCTCTTCCTACTTGAGGTTCCAGGAGGCGCGGGCAAAATATTTCCGCTCAATCTGCTTCTGGCACAACTTCGCAAAAACAGAAATCTAGCGTTGACTATTTCATCTTCACCGATCAATCTTCCAAGCCAAGAAATCCCTGCGTGCAATATCAGCAAGAGCTACAGCCGCGGTACTCTTTGCAACAGTTCAAGTTGATCGTGTAGGACGAGTGTACTATTGTCATAGTATCTATCATCTCTGATGGTTTACCGAGACAACAGAAGCGTATTTAAAATACTGTCCAGACAATATAATCTGACGAGTTTACTGGATTTTAGTGCAGAGCAAGCAGTGCCATTGGATGTGTTCATGTTAGTTTGCAGATTAATCACTGCTGTTTAGTTTTCGTTTTCAGTAAAAAAACTGTTTCTTACTTCTGTATTGTTTATTCCGCTGCGAGTGAGGCATTTTTACTGAAAATGTCCCGTCAAGGCATCAGGAAGAATACCATAAAATTTGTGTTCGATTAAAAAAGCCTGGTGTGTGCAACCAACAGCCTTAGAAATGAAATTGGAATTCAGACAGAGCATGTAGCAGCGATTCAGATGGATACAGATGAGTACTGTGTATACGACAAAATGCAAGAACCGGGCGTGTTTGAGACAATTCTAGATCATTATGGAGGCCGTCGCGACTTCATTCACCGTGATGGAACAAAAAGTAAGGTAAGTGTCACTAATGCTGGTGAAGATGTGAAAA
The DNA here is from genome assembly GCA_031002005.1 of Vandiemenella viatica. Classification (NCBI taxonomy): domain Eukaryota; kingdom Metazoa; phylum Arthropoda; class Insecta; order Orthoptera; family Morabidae; genus Vandiemenella; species Vandiemenella viatica. The sequence goes on from JARYHS010008074.1 coordinate 58,377,769, forward strand.
CATTTAGGATGCTGAATGTGCCGCCGGAAATCGATAATGAAGAAATATCTGAAGCACTGCGTAGTTATGGAGTTATAAAATCAATAATGAGTGAGAAATGGGCACCAATGTATTCTATTCAGGGGTATAATGATATCCGTTCTGTAGAAATAATATTTAAAAAGAATATCCCTTGGTATATAAATGCTGATGGTTTCAAGGCTCACGTAATATACAGTGGTCAACTGCATACGTGTCACATACGTAAATTGAGCGGACACTTGAGGCAAAATTGCCCGCGACGTATTAACTTGCCATAGCGCAAACGAGTAGAAGATCTTGATCGCACTAAACATTTAGCTTTGATATATTCGGATATTAATGATAATGTTCATAAAACGCTCAATAATGAAAAAAAATTTCCTCCATTCCCCAAACAAACAGGAAGACTGAATTGCGGCAGAAACGACAGCAGGATGTTTCTCCTGCAGAATCTGATCATGAATACCCCACGTCGCCAAATCCCTTGGAACAAAAATTAACTGCCCAAAGAAATACTGAGGTAATTCAGAATGACCTTGACACAACGGATATAGATTTTTAAATAGAAAACACCCTGTTACCATCCATCTCTAATGTCACTACAGAACAGAACATTATTAGTTGTGACATGTGGGAAACTGTGATGCAGGTGGAGACATTAACTATAAATGTTCACTGGGAAAAAAAGATAAAGAAAATAAACCCTAAACACAATGAACTTCAGAAATCACCAGCGATCAGGAATCAAATACTTGCGCTGACAAAACGGACACTGATTCTGTGACAATATTACCCACACAAGACAAAATTAATAGAAGGCGAAATAAGAAGAAAGTGCAAGCAAATCTTGGTGCTTTACGTAATATGAAAATAAGAATTGCCTCCAATTCAAACCAGCACTCCACCCCCCATAGCAATGAATAGAGTTTCTCTGAAAATTGCAACTTTAAACAGCAACATAAAATGGGCTATTCTTGAACAAATGATAGTTGATAATGATTGCACTTACACTCTCTAATAGGATCACACCATTCCTTTGGAACAAGTTTGACAGTATGGTTACGGAAGTGGCGGATAACGCATGGAACAAAGTAACAAATTCACAAAAAGAATTTTATAAATTAAATAAGAATAGTGATATAAATAAGACAACACAGATGATTACAGTCAGAAATCTATCTTCGGTTGCATTTAATGAAGATCAGATTTCAATTCTCAGTAAAGGATTGAAAATTCCAGTGACTCTACGTGAAATTCCAAAAGAAGATTTGATAGTCGAAGTAGAACGTGCAATACAGGGTTTTCCAAAATTGTTGGCAGAAAACGTAAGAATGGAGGTGGATAATATTTTAAAGAAGGCAAAACCACCTAGATCCAATATTACCGGGAAAGAAAGGAAAGCATTATTTGAGTTACAAAGCAGACATCATAATTCTACCTGCGGACAAGGGATATTGTAAAAGTGATTTTGGACACTAATAATTATAAACAAAAAATTGAGCAGTTATTAGCAGACAAGAAATACAAAAAATTAAACAAAGACCCAACGGAAAACGTTGCGAAACTCACTAGGAAACATGTAGACAACCTTAATCTTGATTGGTCTACGAAGCAAACTACACTGACCAGCAATCCAGAGATACCGCCCTTTTCCAGCTTTCGAAAAATACACAAGAGAGACATACCTCTACGTCCGATTGTCAGTGCAATTGACTCTCCAACATATGTATTAGCGAAATTTTTTGCGAATAAATTAGAACCACTTATAGGTTGCACAGATAGTTACATTCGAAACTCGACGCATTTTGTGGACAAGATACAAAATATTTCTCTCACACAGAACGATCTTCTTGTCAGCTTTGATGTAGTTTCGCTTTTCACTAACGTACCAGTAGCAGCAGTTATTGACATCATAAAGAAAGAGTTTGATTACGAATGGAGCCAGCTGTTTCAGCATTGCTTGATAACTACCTACTTCCAATGGAACAACAATTACTATGAACATCAAGATGGAGTAGCTATGGGCTGTTACCTCTCCCCGGTGGCAACAAACTTGTTCATGGTAAAATCTGAATGTGAGGCAATTTATACTGCCACAAAAAAACCGTCTATCTGGTATAGAAACGTGGGTGACACGTTTGCAGTTTGGTCACATGGAGAAACGGAGTTAAAAGTTTTTTCTGCATCACATCAATAGCATTCATCCGAAAATGAAGTTCACAATGGAAATGGCAAAAACATAGACACCCGGCATTCTTGGATGTGCTGGTCAAAAGAGAAGAAGGGAAACTAACACGTACAGTCTACAGAAAAGCTACACGTACTGACCACTATTTAAATGCTACGTCCCATCATCACCCTGCTCAGGTGCCCCTGAGGTTGCACGCTAGCGAGTGATCTGCCACTCACCCATTCACCTGTGTCTGACCTTGAGGTTGAGGGTTTTTTTTATAGAGGTTTCTACCGTCCTCGCGATCCGGGCGATTAAGCCAAGATCCCCGTTCTCCTAGGCATACAACGTTCCACCGCCACGCCCTGCGGTGGTCGTTGAAGCATGGTAGGAGTTTACGGTGTGGGAAACTTGCGGCGCGCACAAGTTTCCAGCTCGGGCACCGAGGGTTCGCCAAACCCATACCTAGCACGTACGTACCAGGCCCCTAAGGTCTCTTCGTCACGCGAGACTACAACAAACAACGAAATCGGCAGTGGGCGGAACATCATTTAGAAGGAGGACATAAAAGTCAATGGGATAAAACTACGATCGTTGCAAAGCCAAAGGATTTTTTAGAACGAAAAATAAGGGAATCCAAATAAATTTACAAAATTCCTAGCAATTTCAACAGAGACGGCGGCTATGGTTTGAACCAAATGTGGAAGTGTGTGCTGGCAAATGAAAACGTCGCTCCATAATACACAAACTTCTTTGGCGGATAAACAAAATCATCTTTGCCGGTGAAAATAAACAGTGAATTAAGTGTTCAAGTTTATAAAAAAGCACCAGACGGCGAGATAGACAGAAGCCCTGACGTAGTCAAAATGAGAAACTTCGAAACATATATAATAAAGAATCCTTATTACCGCTTATAAATCCTAGCTCAAACAATATTATACTAGGAGGAGACTTTAACTGTGTTCTGCATCCATATGACGAAACGGTTCTGTTTCGCAGTGCATGGATATTGCAGTCTACAATCCCGAGACTACGTTTGAAAGGTCTTGACGATATGATGAAAGAAGCGAAGCCACCATTCACATATATAACGCAAAATGCTTCTTCCAGGTTATATGTTCTGCACCAGTATCGGACTAGCGGGCCACTTAACATCCTCTCATACTATTCCGATCACTCTGCAGTACAGGATTCCCAAGGTCTAAAGTTTTTGGGAGAAGCTTATGACAGTTGAATACCTCTCTCCTACAAGACCCACAAATAAAAGAAAATTTCAAACATACATGGAATACATGTAAAGAGAAGCGGACAAACCACCTGTTGAATGAAACGGCGAAACATATAATTAAAAAAAAAAATTTCAAGCCTGACTCCTATCAGCTGGCAACTGAAATCAGAAATACGAAAGAGTTATACTATAGAGTAGTGTGTGTAATGTGTAAAGTAAGTTGGATAATTTACCAATACCAATTCTCATTGTTGTGCAGCCAAATATGATACATTGCAGAGTTGTTTAATTGTGGAGAATGATAACGAATTAGAAATTCAAGTTCAGCGACAAGAAGAGGAATGCGAAGAATAATATGAAGTATATTGAGCTGCATACTTGATATAAGCAGTAACAACAATAAAATTCTTTATATATTAAAACGAATTTTAAGAGATAAACTAACGGGGGGGGGGGGGGAGGGGGGGAATATAATTAAAGTGCATTTAAGCAATTTCATTTAATTATCTTAATATTAAGTTAATATTAAAATATGTATGATTTATAAATAATATATTATCCATAAATATATTTTATTAATTAGTAAATAATTTTAATTTATTCATAATTACATTATTAATAAATAATTAACATTATAGATCGTTCTGTCTATTGGATTTTACAGTTAACGTATCGTACAGTAGTATTATCGTCCATACGACTACCCACTCTCCACGCTCTTTCTCAAGAGGTATTGTCTATAACGAAATTTGTAGAGAATTTTATGTTCTACAACTTTTCTAATAACTCGAAATAACATTTACAGTAAAGGAAGCAAGATATTTGTATTTTTTTTTTTACATTTTTTGTGACTTTTGACCTTGGATATCTTAAGTAGCATACACGAGATTCTATGAAATTTTCGAGCCAACTTTTAAAATATCAGAACAAAGGTTTATGCAAATTTACAGCTTGATATCTTTCTTTCCGAGGTATAATCCTTATCTTACTGGACTATTGATTATATAACTGCATCATGAACAGGGAGAGACCTGCCGAACTACACCTTAGCCACATTGTCATTATTTGAAATAAGGGACACATCGTTAATCTAAAAATAACACACAATCAGTTAAAATATGGCGCACTGTCGAACGTACGCCACAAGCATCACATTCCGGTGGGTCCTCCCGGCGGAGAAGAAAGCTGTGTGTCAGAGGACAGTGCCCTATACGGAGGCGAGTAAGGAGAACCTCATCCCTCCTCGCCCGCTGGAAGGAGCTGCTCCACGGCTGAACGGTCGGTTTGACCAGCCGGAGCTTATTATGCTCTACCTCCAGCAACTGCCTATGCCAAATTTCAGAAACAATTCTTTTCCCCGCCGAGGCAAGGTCAGACTTTGGGACCGGATCAAAGTCAGTTCTGACCTTGTCGCAGGCTAACTTGGCAGATTCAACAGCTGCCTCGTTCCCCTTGATTTACACATGGCCTGGTACCCAGCAGAATATAACATCCTTTCAACAAGATTGGAGGGAAAGGAGGGCGTCCTGTATGTCCTGGACCAACCGGTCTGTTGAGTACATGTTTCTTAATGTCTGAATACAGTTGACAGAATACTTCCCATCACGCATTAGCTTCATATGCTGGAGCGAATTTAGCAAAGCGTAATACTGCCGTGTATACGCTGCGTGGTAGAGGTTAGAGGTAATAATACGGATGAACACACTCTGTTTACCTGCTTAGACCCATCTGCATATACCTGGATAAAATGTTAGTTTAAAACATTAATAAAAACTCTGATAAAACGTTGTCAGCGGTAAACAGCGTCGAGTACCGTGGGCCTCTTTAAAAGCCAGGTAAGAGATTGACTCAGACTGCGGAAATACAAAGAGGGCAGCTTGCAGAGATATTCATTTTTTTTAACTGCTCTATGTCTCTCAACAGCGAGGTCTTTAGAGACGGGGCAAGGATAGGGGCAAGGAATGGGAAGGAATTCGGCCATGGCCTTTTTAAGGAAGCATCCCGGCATTTGCCTGGAGTGATTTGGGAAACCATGGAAAACCCAAATCTGGATGCCCGGACGGGGATTCGAACCGCCGTCCTCCCGAATGCGAAGCCAGAACGCTATCCGTTACACCACCATGCTCGGTGTAGCTGAACGGTTTGGTCACTCTATGGCGTTTGGTGTAAAGCCATTCGAAATTTGGGTTCATAACTACGTGGTACATGTGGCTGCCATGTAGCCTATTACGGTTATGTGTATGAAGTGTCGCAGCATGAGGAGGTGCCAGCGGATGGCAAGCGGCGGCTCTCCGTACTCAGTACATATGCTGGAAATCGGGCCGGTGCTGTGGGCACCCGTGGCGAAACTAATTACAACATGATGGACACTGTCCAACATTCGGAGATAACTGTCACGTGTCAAACGATACACGACGCAGCCATATTCCAGCCGCGGCCGTAGACCTGATAAAATCGTATCAGGCACTTGCGGTGTTCATGATGACATATCACACAAGAAATATAAACATTTGGAAATTTGGAGTCTTTAAGGTTCTGATTTTCACACCTCTAAATTGTGGCAGCGAGCTGAATTTTGTCGTCAGAAAATGATGCCCAGAAAACGAACGGTTTCGTTAAGACTTAAAATTGTGTTCCTATAGGTAAAGGTGCGTACACATTAGGGGCCATCCATAAATTACGTCACACCTTGAGGGGGGGGGGGAGGGGGTCAACAAAGTGTGACATCGTGTGACAAGGGGCGGGGGGACGTGTCATAAACTTTGTGACATCACATGCATACTTTGTATCACTTTTTGGTTCGTATTGCCCCAGTGTCGATTCATACTTATTTAAACGATCATGTGGCATCTGTGGACTATATTTTCCATCATAAAAAGCCACTAACCAACATAAGCAATTACATAAGAGGCAACTACAGGTTTTCCCCATCATGAAGATTCGTCCACAGAGCATTACCGCTAGACGAAACAAGGAAGTTCTTTGCATATTAAACGATGACGATGCTTTATGGTTGGATGTAGATGATGTTGACACATCGAATGTTCCCAGCACTATCAAAATCAAGAATGAAGTAACTATTATGCAAATAATAAACAGTACCAAGGAATGGGTTCAAAAGCTATGGACACATGATGACTCAATTTTGCATAATTAATTCGATTTTTTTGTGTTTTTTTATATTTTCTTAAATGTTTGATTTATTGTTGATATGATTTTTTAACTATAAATACATAAATCATTTGGGAAGTGCTGTTTTAATTTATAAATTTAAAATAGCAAAATATGTGACGTCACACCAGGGAAGGGGGAGGGGTCCACAAAAGTGACAACCTGTGACATGGGAGGGGTCCAAAAATCATGAAATTCGTGTGACGTAATTTGTGGATTGCCACTTATGCCAACGCAAGCAAACGCATTCGGCCGAATCTGTGGGGAGTTTGTTAAAAATTTGCTTGTTGCCCACATTACAACGAAGTAATGCGTTGTTTGTAAGTCTTTCACTTTCGTGGGGATTGTGCTGTAAAAATATTTTTATAGCTACTATAAAAATGGCGGTAGAAAATGACTTAATCATTGCTAGTGCGTCGTACATTATTATTTACAGATTTGTCTTTGGAAATTACCATAAAACACAATCAGTAACCGATATGATAAAAGAGCTGGAATGGGATTCATTGGAAGACTGGAGGAGGGTGAAGATGTTGTTGTTGTTGTTGTTGTTGTTGTTGTTGTTGGGGCTTAAGGGCGCGTCGACGGCGGGGTCATTAGCGCCCTAACAACGACCGGCTTAGCAATGTGGCTCAGAATCCAAGTTCTACCGTCTGTATGGCCGACTGTAGAGGGGTCGGCCACACAGACGGCAAATCGGGTAAAATGCTAAAATGTTGGCTGTAAGGGGGCCATTAAAAAACAAACATCACAGCTCCTGTCTAGCTGGCTGTAAAGAGGCCAGCCAGACATAAAATCTTAAATCTAATAGTAGAACAAAAACAAAACAAGAGCTATGCACAATACATGGATGAGTGGCTGTAAAATGGCCACTCATCCACCTTAAAAGATTAGGCCGGTCTTCCCAAAATTTTTGGGATAAGACCGCCCACAACACAAAATTTTAAAACTTTAGCCACATTGCTAGCTTCATTACCTAAAATCAGGGACAGATCATTGGCTAGGCCAACATCTGCCCTTAAGTCATAGAATAAAATACAATTAGTTAAAATGTGGCGTACCGTCAAAGGTACGCCACAGGCATCACATTCCGGTGGGTCCTCCCGGCGGAGAAGAAAGCTGTGCGTCAGAGGACAGTGCCCGATACGGAGGCGAGTAAGGAGAACCTCATCCCTCCTCGCCCACTGGAAGGATCTGCTCCACGGCTGAACGGTCAGTTTGACCAGCCGGAGCTTATTATGCTCTACTTCCAGCCACTGCCTCTCCCACACCTCAAAAGCATTTCTCCTCGCCGCCGAGGCAAGGTCTGACTTTGGGACCGGAGCAAAGTCAATTCTGAACTTGTCACAGGCTAACTTGGCAGCTACATCAGCTGCCTCGTTCCCCCTGATTCCCACATGGCCGGGTACCCAGCAGAATAGCACCTCCTTTCCGTGAGATTGGAGAGAAAGGAGGGCGTCCTGGATGTCCTGGACTAGACTATCTGCTGGGTACATATTTCCTAGGGCCTGAATACAGCTCAGGGACTCACAGCATATGATGAACCTCTTATCGCGGGTTAATTTAATATGCCGGAGCGACTTTAAGACAGCGTAACACTCGGCGGTGTAAACGCTGCATCTACCATCTAGTGTGTATGTGTAAGTCGCTCGAGGGAACACAACAGAGCATCCTACTCCATTAGCCTGCTTAGACCCATCCGTGAATACCGGGGTAAATGTGTGATACTGTTTTAAAATATCGGTAAAAATACTAATAAAAACATTATTAGCGGTATACAATTTGCTATACCGACAAAGATCTAAGATTATTCTGGGCCTCTTTAAAAGCCAGGGAGGAGATTTACTCCATCCCTGGTGATAAAAAGAAGGTAACTCAAACCCAAATTGTTCTAAAACGGCCCTTGTACGGAAGCTGAAAGGTTTAGTCGCTCTGTAGCGATTGATATACACACGTTCGAAATCCGGACGCATAACCACATCATGCACGGGACTGCCAGGTGTTATGGCAATGTGCAAGTAGTGTCGCACCATGAGGTAACGCCGGCGGAAGATAAGCGACGGCTCGCCAGCGTCAGCGCAAATACTGACAATAGGGCTGGTGCGGTAGGCACCCGTGGCGAGCCGAAATTCCTGCATGGTGGACACTATCCAGCATCCGAAGATAACTATCCTGTGCTGAGCTGTAAACGATGCAGCCGTATTCCAGTCGCGACCGTACAAAGGCCCTGTAAAATTGTAGCAGGCAGGAGCGGTCAGCGCCCCAAGACCTGCCACAAAGACATTTTAAAACATTTAAGGCTTTTAAGACTCTCGCTTTCACATCCTTAAGATGCGGAAGCCAAGTTAGCCTACTGTCTAAAATAAGGCCCAGAAACCGGACAGTATCAGTAAAACTTAGAACAGTGTTCCTCAGGGTTAGGTGGGGCTCGGCTAAAAGACTTCTGCTACGAGTAAAAAGTACACACCGGGTTTTCTCGGCAGAGAAACGAAAACCGGTGTGCACTGACCATTCATCCAGCCTGTTCAGCGTGAGTTGCAACTGCCGCTCAGCGCTTCTCAGGCTGGATGAAGCAATAAAAATTAAAAAATCATCCACATATAAGGATTACCCTATTGGACTCCTTACAATGGATGCTATGCTGTTTATAGCAATTGCAAAAAGGGTCACACTTAAAACAGATCCCTGAGGAACACCGTTTTCCTGAATAAAAAGATCAGACACTTCACTACCGACTCGGTACCGGAAGCAACGTCCAGATAAAAATGATTTTAAAAAACGGGGCAGGTTTCCCCTAAAACCCCAGTCTTGTAATTGTTTTAAAATAACATGCCGCCAGGTAGTATCGTAGGCCTTCTCAATATCGAAAAATATCCCCACCAGGTGTTGGCTGCGGATGAACGCATCCTGTATCGCCGCTTCCAGCAGGATCAGGTTGTCCATGGTGGAACGGAACTTCCTGAATCCACACTGAAAGCGACTTAGGAGTTTTTGGGATTCTAGACACCAGACGAGGCGGCGGTTAACCATCCTCTCCAGTGTCTTTCCCACGCAGCTTGTCAGGGCAATACTACGATAACTACCTGGCAACAACTTGTCCTTCCCAGGTTTTAAAATAGGTATTAAAGTTGCTTCTTTCCACGAGTCAGGGAAGTGTCCTTCGGTCCATATATGGTTAAAAATATCCAGAAGGTAAAGCTTAGCATCATTTGAAAGATGCCTCAGCATCTGGTACTGGATCAGATCAGGTCCATGGGCAGTGTCTTTTGCATTGTTTAGCGCAGACTCCAATTCCCAAAGTGAGAAAGGGCTATTGTAAGTCTGCGAGTCCGACGAACCAAATCATAAAACGTGCCTGTCGGCAGCAATTCTTCGCCGCTGGACAGTAGCGCCCAAACTGGCAGACGAAGTGATGGCAGCGAAGTTCTCCGCCATCAACTGCGCTATGCTTCGTTCGTCGGTGATTACATGCCCATGATCCAGTAACCCAGATACTGGTACTCGAGAGCACCTTCCGGATATACGACGGATAGACTCCCATACTTTCGATGATGATGTGGAACGGTTAATTGTGCTCACAAAATCCTGCCATGACCTTTTCTTGCTCTCCTTAACTAGGCGGCGCTCCTTAGCTCTTGCAATACGGAACGCTGCGAGGTTGTCGGCCGTTGGATACAACTTAAAATGACGTAACGCCCTTCTCCGCCCCTGAATAGCGGAACGACATTCGTCGTTCCACCAGGGTACGGGCGTCCGTCGCAGCGTTCCGGAGCTTTTCGGCATAGAAACGTCAGCTGCCTTATGAATCATTTCTGTGAAATGAATCACCTTGTCCTCTATCTTTTCACGAGCTTGGAGGACAACTGAACGGCAGAAGAGCTGCCAGTCGGCTTTGCTGACGTTCCATTTCCGTCTGATGTTTCCCTCAACACGTCTGAACTCCACGTGCATGTGTATCGGGAAGTGGTCGCTTCCATGAAGGTCGCGGTCCACCTCCCAATGCACGGAGTCCGCTACTGAAGGAGAGCACAATGAAAGGTCAATGGCAGAGGACGATCCGGAAGCAGTGGTGAAGTGGGTCATTTGACCAGTATTGAGGATGCATATTTCCTCTTGCTCTATTAATCTACCAACCACTCGGCCTCTGGGGCAATCTGCATTTGATCCCCACAACGCACTATGTGCGTTGAAATCTCCTAAGAGAAGGAAGCTGCCGCAGGATGTTGAGTAGGTCGTCATAACTGACGGACGCATTTGGTGGTAGATAAATAGAGCATATGGTCAACTTTATGGGACCATGAATCCTCACTGCCACTGCTTGTAGATCAGAGGTGAGAGCTATAGGTTCAGAGTAGACAGTGTTTCGGACAAACACCGCCACTCCGCCTTTCGCTCGATCACCCTCGGTATCGTCCTTTCTATATATGTCATATCCTCTTAGCACAGGATGGTGGTTTGGTCTAAAATGTGTCTCTTGTAAGCAGAGACACAAAGGTTTAGACCGTGCTAAGAGTTGGACTTCCTCTTTGTGAGCCTGAAATCCATTGACGTTCCACTGCAGTATGGGAGCCATCCTACCTATTTAATTTCACCCGCCCCGGTTCGGGTGGGTCCTCCGGTGGTGCCTGCTGAGGAACAGGACCAGATTCGTCCACCAGCATTCCTTCATCTTCGGGGTCCGAAGACGAATCTTGTTGTGAACAGGCCTCGGTGTCTTGCGCACATTTCTTGCGCCGAGGCCTTTGCCCCCTCTTTTCCCTGCTAGGCTGTGACCTTGGGGGAGAAGCCGAAGGGGACTTCAGAAATGCAGTAGGGTCTGTATGTTTAAATTTCGGACCCCGAACGTTCTGTACTGTTTGCCATCCGCTACTAGCTGATGGCGCTTGTCGACACTACTTCTGTTTCAGCTGGTGCTACTGCTGCTTCTGATGTAGCAGAAGGAACTATCGTAGCGGATGGCTGCACTTCTGCTGGTGGAACTGCGGAACCTGCTGCCTTAGTGGTCGGAGTTGCAGACGTGTTGCTACCGACGTCCGCGGTCTTGGGTGTTATGACCTTAGTAGCTTTAGCGCCACAGTTGCATTGACATGAGCACGTTGTAGTTGTGCTCATGTCTTCAAAGGACGTCTGAGTAGCAGCACTTTGTTTCCTGACGGGAGCTGACAAAGTCTTCGCGAAGCTGGTTGCGAAGACTGGTGGTGCTAGGGCCTTATACCGCTTCTTCGCATCACCATACGACAACCGCTCTTTCGTTTTCAGCTCCTGTATCTTTTTTTCTTCTAGATACACCCGACACTCCCTGCTCAAAGCTGGGTGTGGCCCAGAGCAGTTCACACACCTGTGGGAGGGTGCAGACGGCACCCGGCTCATGCTCCGCTTTACCACATTTCCCACAGGTGGGGTTGCCTTTACAGTTCGCCGTCGAATGCCCGAACCTCTGGCACTTGAAGCAGCGCATGGGGTCCCGTACATACGGGCGAACGTTCAGATGTAAATACCCAGCCTTGATGGCTTTCGGCAACGTCGGAGTGTCGAACGTCAGGACGAAGGTGGCAGTCTTCTCGAGATTGCCGTTAACCCTTCGTGTGATCTGACGAACCTCGACCAAATTCTCTGATCTCCACTCCTTAAGGAGTTCCTCGGTCTCTATCTCTATCAAATCGCGGCAGGTGACCACGCCTTTACTGCTGTTTAGAGTTTTTATGGAGTTCGCACTTTACTGCGAACTCCCCGAGCTTCTCACACTTAAGGAGTAGGACAGCCTGCTTATAGGTAGATGTTTCTAAAAGCAGTGTACCGTTCCTCAGCTTCTTTACACTTTTCAACGTTCCAGCTATCCCTTCCAGACCTTTTTGGATATAGAAAGGAGAGACCTTCTCAAAGGATCCCTCCTTTCTTGACATTATTACAAAGGCGTCATCAATACTATGACCCTTTCTGTTACAAACATTCTCTTCCTCTGGAGGGCTTTCGACCCTAGCCCGTTTACCAATTCTTTGGGCGTTAGAGTTTGAGTTCCCCTGCGACATGCCCAGGCCGCAGGTGGAAGGGTTTTTGGGAATATTTTTTTTTGTTATTGTTCCCACGAGTCCGGAGGACCTAAAAGTCAAGTGACGTGGAGCCCCCGTATCACGCCACCAAGCCCACTACAACAGGGGTGCGGCAGGTGCCCCTGAGGTTGTACGTTAGCGGGTGGTTTGCCTCACCACCCATCCACCTCCTCGGCACGTTACTCACCTTGAGGTTGAGGGGTTTTTTAAAGAGGTTTGTACCGTCCTCGCGATCCGGGCGATGAAGCCAAGATCCCCGTTCTCCTAGGCACACAACGTTCCACCGCCACGCCCTACGGTGGTCGTTGAAACATGGTAGGAGTTTACGGTGTGGGAAACTTGCGGCGCTCACAAGTTTCCAGCTCGGGCACCGCGGGTTCGCCAAACTCGTACCTGGCACTTGCGTACCAGGCCCCTGCGGGGGAGGGTGAAGAGGGTCATGGGAGTGTACACATTTCAAGATGTATATTGGTGATAAGGCGTGAAAAGATATTGGTGTAAGAATTAAAAGTAATGCCTGGAAGGAAAAAGATGACCACAAGCTGGGACTCGATTTCAGGCGCAAGGGTGTGGGAAGATTTTCTTTCGTAGGTAAGGGAATCAGGAATTGCAATAAATTACCTGGAGAATTGATAAATAATTTACCAAAAACGTAGAAACAATTTACAGTTGAGATTTGTTGATGGCAAAGTAGGTGGATAAAGGAAAGGGGGAAAATGGGTACGTAGGGAAATTACCACCGGAGCGTGTGCTCCATCGCAATTAAATTAAAATTAAAAAATTAAATTAATGAAATGCGAAGACGCAGGAGATCACGACGACGGTGGTGCATGACTTCTTTGTTCGAAAGTAGAAATGGGTACAGAGGGACAGACTTGATAGACGATATTACAGCTGAAATTAGATATGGACATTCTGAAAGTTTCTGCAGAATGAAGTTAACCGACTTTGATACGATATTGCAGCAGATTGGTCCGAAGATTTCAAAACGTCAGTATTTTCTCTGTCCCTTGGTGCAAATTTATCCAGCAAAAAATAATATGTCTTTAAAGGCAAACCATGTCGATTTAGTTACAGAATCTGTTTTAAATTGATTTTCCTGTTTTTAGACGTACACGTCTAAGGATCCCAATTGCGATTTCATTTTATTTTTCGTATCTTTTAAGATCCATTCCATAATATCAATAATTTCGTTCCAGGCATCATGTTTCCTTATTTTATTTTTATAATCATTGTGAATAAGGTTCCATAAACACACGTGTTTTCTATATAACTCCTTCCTTGAAAAACAACAAAAGCATTCTTCTTGAGGTACACAATATATATATATTATTTTTTGCTGTCATCAGTCTTTCGAGTGGCTTGAGGCAATCCTCTATCCTTTCCTATATTGTGCTAACCTCTTCATCTCTACAATTCCCTTACAACCCACGTCCTCAATTATCTGTTTCATATATTCTAATCTCTGTCTTCCTTTACAGTTCTTACCTTTGACTGTTCCCTCCACCAGCAAATTAACCAATCTAGCATGTCTCTTTTTTATTTTTTACTTATTGCTTTACGCCTCGTCGACGGCTAAGGTCATTAGAGGCGGGTTGGGATTGGGGACAAGGAACGGGAAGGAATTCGGCCATGGCCTTTTTGAAGGAAGTATCCGGGCATTCGCCTGGAGTGATTTGGGGAAACCATGGAAAACCCAAATCTGGATGCCCGGACGGGGATTCGAACCCGCGTCCTCCCGAATGCGAGGCCATAACGTTAACCGTTCACGCACCACGCTCGGTCAGCATGTCTCAAAATATGACCTACCAGCCTGTTTCTTCTTTCTGTAAGCTTCTTCCAGTAACTTCTTTCCTCACCATCATTTCCAAAACTCGTTCATTTCTTAGTCTGTCCACTTAATTTTCAGCATTCTTCGGTAGCACCAAATGCTTGAATTTTCCATCTTTCTGGTAGTCCATGTTTCGCTACCGTAAAGTGCTGTGCTCCACACATAGAGTTTTAAAAAGTTTTTATTCTGAGTCCTGGATCAATATTTGAAACTAAAAGATTTCTATTTTTCATGAAGGCTCTTTTTGCTAGTGTTATTCTGTTTTAACATCATTCCTGCTTCGGCCATCGGTTGTAATTTTACTTCCCAAGTAACAGAATTCACTTACTTCTCAAATTGCATTCGATCCTATTTTTATGTTTAATCTACTAGTATTGGTATCATTTCTGCTACAATTCATCACTTTAGTCTTGCTTTGATTTATATTCAGTCCAAAATCTTCCTTCAGTATTTTGTTCATGCCATTCAGTAAATTCTCAATATCCTCAGCCCTTTCTGCTAACAAGACGGGTACACAATATATCTGAGCCGAAAACGTGTGGTCCGCACAGGGGCGCCGACTCTGTGGGTGCTAGGGGGCTCCGGCACCCAAGAGAGGTAAACAGTGGGTGCGGAGCACCCATGAACATAGGCATCAAAAGTAATCAGTGAGCGACTTTGAGCGAACCCAATGTTACCTACCTCCAACGCCGCGTGGCAAGAGATCGCGCTTGCTTACGATGCGAGCGTGTCCGACTGCGCGTCCAAGGATAGCATAAACACTACGTTATGTCATACGTAACACGATCAGGTGTGTGATTAGTAAATATTGGTTGGATTTGTGAAGAGCATGCACAGAAGCAAGCCAAACAACTCACCCCGCGCGCTAGTCCGCGGCACCTCACCCGTCCGCCGCGTGGCTCTGTTGTCTCAAATGTCTCATTCAGTGAGTCAAGCCGGTAAAAAAAAAAGCATGTGCTTTGAGATCGCGCCGCTCGTATTGTTATAGTGTCTAAAATCATTAGCTTCGGTGGATACATTCGTCGTTCGAAATCGTAAGGTGTCCAAACCTTAAGTACTGATAACTCAGCTTAGTGCATCACAACAAATCCAACCAGAAAACGTTATATCTCCAAATTAATTTGAAGAGAAGAAAAGGCGCAATTTAAAAAAAAAAAAGTGGAAGATAATTTTTCCGTGGCTGTTGTATGATGGAGATATTTGTTTTGCCAAATCTGCAAAGATACCATGTCTAATGGCGTTTCTTCGCCGAAAAAATAATCAAGAGATGATTAGTCCATCACTCAAAGTGGTTCTTCATCATGGAACTAAGATGGAGACAATCTTTAACTGTGGCCCTGACAAGGGCTAGCTTATTAATGTTTCTGGTGTGAAAGGTTTGGCCGGCATTATACCGTTGCCCAGGGATCGCCTGATTGCTTCTGATAACGTTTTCAAATCGCAATCTTCGGGGAGACCAAACTATGAATCATATGCTCGAGTGCCCTATGTGCCCATCATCCTGCAACAACGAAGACCTGTTTCAAGCAACACACAATGCGATTGAGGTTGCGAAGTACTGGGCCAAGTGTGTTTAAAGTTGTTGATTTACACAATGTATTTAACTGTGTATTTTGATGTTTTTGATACGAGAATAATAATAATGGAACTAAGATCTAGAAAGCTATGAAAAGTTTGACTTTCACTTTTTTTCTTTTTTTATTGCATAAAGCAAATTTAAAATGTGGCGTCAAGGTATAGTGCATGTTATCTAAAACTAAATGACCGCAGTTCTAGTCATAAGGTGCCACAAAGACGACCATTCAAATTACATTCGATTGCTGAAACTGCGATCACAGGATATTCCCGACTTAAACTGATGGCTTCAGCACGACGGTTATAGGTGGTTGTCAAACCATAGCACTAAAAAGCAGTAGGCGATTTTGAATGACGAAGTACTGTATAAAAAAATCAAAGCAGTACAAAATGAGGTCTACTACTCAATCATGGTTGATGAAACTAGTGGATTTACAATAATGAACAATTCACTTTCTGGTTTCTTTGCGTGGACTCGAAGCTTAATATAGGTACATGAAACTTTTATCGCCCTCTATAAAACGGTATCAACAACATCAGAAAATTTCAGTGACGATCTAGAAAGATTAGACATGACATTTTAGAGTTAACCTGATGAAGGCAACGATGGCAGTTGCCGAAACGTTGTTAAAAGATCTAAATAAATCAATTAACCGGCAGAAAACCCGAGAGTTATTTATTTCAAGATTAGACATGTGTATCAAGATGTGTTTGGTTCTGTCTACACATGGCGCTGCTTCTGTTAGTTGAGCGCATACGAGCCTTCAATTGCATCTTATAGCAATCGAAGTCAGGGCAATTCCTGTGCATTGCATCGCTCACTCCTTAAAACTAGTTGTTCAAGACATAATGAAAGACTTATCTGCAACAAAAGATTTTTCAGTATTAGTACGGGGGCTTATTGTCTTCGTACGTGGCTCGCTGGAATGCCAAACTTGTTTTGAATCTCCACAGGCATCTGGCGATGCTCAAAATCTTTATTTGCGGACGTTTTGCCCTAAAATATGGTGTTGTCGGCATATCTTCCATGAAAACTATTCTAAATAATTATAGTGCACTGTTGTGTTTTTTAAACGACACAAAATTCTGAAAGATAATGCCGGCGCAAAAGCAAAACTGTTTTTAAAAAGTCTTCACTGTTTTGAATCTCTTTTTAGTATAAAAGTTCTGATGAAAATTCTGGATCTTTGCCATATGTAGCTTTACAGAAGCTTTCGCGTTTACTAAACATGGTATGACACATTTGAATAACATGGAACAATTTCCTAGTGGCAAAATTATACAAGCATCAGTTATGTGAAAGAGATGACTTTGATGTGGATAGTTTGGTCCTTCATCCTAACATGCTTTTAGATATTGCATGAACAACAAATGTCAGACTGATTACGGAGGGGAGGGGGGGGGGGGACTTGTTTAAGGAGTAGGCTACTACAGTCCCCGAGAACTGGTAAACATTTTTGGGTAGGTATTCGAGACACTGTCAAAATTTGTTTAGCACTTGTTTTGTAATGTCTAAGAACAAAATTGAAGATCTGGCTGATGGGAATTTGAGCATAGCCGAGCTATTAACTTTTGAAAATATTATTTTCTTTAAAAATATTATTTCATGAATATCGAAAAAAATATTTGAGGCACCTAGAATAAAATATTTTTGGAAAGACAGGTCATTTTGGTGGGACTTTTTACCCACTAGGTGTTCGGGAATGTTATACCAGAGGGCGAGTGAGCGACCAGCTGTTAAATTTAGCTGTTTGAAAAACCTCATGTAGCCAAGTAGTATCGTACGCCTTTTTCTGTATCAAAGAGCACACCTACAAGATGTTAATTGCGAACTGCCGCTTCCAGTAGGATCAGGTTGTCCATTCTTGAAACCTCATCGCAAACGGCTCAGCAGATTTAGGATTCCAGACTGATCAGACTAGGTGGCGGTTTACAATGCGCACTCGCATCTCATTAAGACTATACTACGATAGCTACCTTGTAGCCTTATATCCTTTCCCGGTTTTAAAATAGGGATTAGTGTTGCTTCTTCCTTCATTTCAAATATTGTTAAAAATATCTATAAGGTACTCTTTAGCATCTTTGTTCAGATGCCGCAGTATACGGTTCTGCATTTGGCAAATTCCTGGCGCAGTGTCTTTGGCGCTGTTTAACTCCAACTCCAGTTCCCATGTTGTAAACGGGATTTTTGTAAGTAATCGATGAAGTAATGCATAAAACATCTTTCGGCGGCAGTTCTTCGTTGCTGGACTCGAAGTTTCAAACTGGTAATGACTTGGTTATCCGCTGCACGATGCCTCGCTCACCGGTGACTGGGTCGTTCGTTGGTGATTATACGCCCCTTATCCAGCAAACCAGACACTGTTCATCCAGAGTATCTTCCTGGAATAGGACGAATAGACTCGTTGAACGGTCACTTATGCTCACAAAGTTCTGGCCTAAAGTCCTTTTTCTCTCCTTAATTACACGACGCGCCTTAGCTCTTGCAACTTGAATGCTAGTAGGTGGTTTGGTAATGGCTGCAACCTAAAACAACGTAACGCCCGTCTCCGTCCCTGAACACGGAACGACATTCTTCATTCAACAAGGGGACGCGCGTATATCACTGAGCTTCTCGGAACGGAAACGTCAGTTGCCTAATTACTTCTGTGAAACGATTCACATTCCCCTCAATGCTGTAATACTGTTGGAGAATGAATGAACGGCAGTTGAGTAGCCAATCGGGTATGCTGATGTTCCATTTCGCAGAGTGCTTCCTCCTCCCCGTCCAAACTCTACGTGCATGCATATGGAGGTTAAGTCCCTTCAATTAAAGTTCACGATCCATCTCCCATTGCATGGAGTCCGCAATTGAATAAAAGCACAATGAAAGGTCAATGGCAGAGGACGAACCGGAAGCAATGGTAAATTTTGTAATTTGACTAAAATTGAGGAAATATTTTTCCTCTCACTCAATTACTCTTCCCACTACTCACTCGGCCTCAGGGGCAATCGGCAGTGCGCTTTGTGCGCGCTGAAATCTCGTAACAGGAGGAATGGCCGAATAAGCTGCCGCAAAATTTTGTACAGTTCGTCATAGTCGACACGCGCACTTGGTGGTAGATAAATAGAGCAAACGGCCAGTTTAATACGTAATCTGACTGTCGCTGATTGTTTGACAGAGGTAAGAGCAACGGGTTCGGAGTGAACAGTGCTTCGGACAGTCATTCCCCCTTTCCGTCGATCAATCTCATATCGTCCTTTCTACACGTCGTACCGTATTAGCACTGGATCGTGCGTTGGTATAAAATGTGTGTCTTGTGAATAGAGAGAGAAGCGTCTAGACCAGGGGTGGCCAACCCGCTGTCCGCCTTGAATATTTTTCAGGCCCGCGAGATTCATCACAATTTTACAAAATATATATGTTTTATAATGGAAAAAGTAGTGAAAACCAATGTGTTAAAAATACATTATTTGTGTATCCATATTTTCCAAATTTATTTCATTTATATATTTTTATACATCATTTTAGTGTTACTTATTTCTTTAAAATGTGCGTTTAGTATTATTATTATTACGAGATATTATCTATAGTACCTGGTGACCGAGCCTCGTTCGGCATCTTTCGAATTCTGTTCAATATGCAAGATTTAGATCAAAGTTTGATTAAAGTTAAACCTTTTTCTTGAAGGCTTCCTAGGCATTTTTGAAGTGCACAGTTTCTTGGCTCTAGCCAAAGAGAAACTTAACTAACACCAGTAGGCTTGAAGCGGTCCTCTTTCGAGACGCTTCATATTTATTAATAAACTATTACTATTGCAAATGATTAGGTGTGAAATTACATAATGACTAGATAATATGGGTGACGTAGCAGATGGATGTTTGCAAAGTGTGCTCCTGCAACTTCGTTAAATACCAACAGCGGGGGTAATGACGTCCTCTTTCGGGACGCTTCATATTTATTAGTAAAACATGACTAATCACCACAAGGATAATTTTATTTCGCCCTGTATACAGGACGTAGTTAGGGCCCGTCTTTGTGTTAGGTATGGATCAGTGTGAAATTCCCAAGGCCTCGCTTCCCTTTTGGCAGCTTACAGTTGTGCATGGAAAAACAAAGGATTAGCGGTACCTGACAGAGGGGAACGGCAGTGCGGGGATGACCCTCGTAAAGAGCGGCTGTATGAACACGCGTGCATGAAAGAGATAATGACAAGGCATTAGTAACTGATTATAAGCTGAGACAAGTTTAGTTGCTTGTTACCATGTGATAACCCTCGCTTTGAAGAGACGGCTCGAGCTTGATACTGATTCGCTATTCAAGAAGGATGTTAGCAAGTGTTAGTTCAGTGTTAACACAGTGCGACGATTAATTTTGTTTTGTGTGTACTAAGCACAGAAACTCTTCCAGGGTACCGGACGGCGCTGACTTTCTACAGTAGACGTCTACCATATGGTAATTACATATAAATTTTAGCCGCAAGACCAAACTGAGCCAGGTTGTGGTGCATTGAAGCCGTAAGCGAAAACCTGTAAAGACTTGTGCTCTCTGAATTATTTGAACTAGTCGGATTTTATAAATGATTTACCATATTATTGTTCATTCATCATTTTTTATGTATCATATAGATGTTGATTTTCCTGTTATGTTAAATAATCCACATCACATTTCCTTGTGTTTCATGTCAATAAATGTTGGTGTCATTATCTCAAAAGTGATATAAAATGATATTTACTACTACTCTTCAAAATAACAGGCTTTTCATTAATAAATACTTGCATTTACTTATTTCCGCATTATTATATTACCATTCGGTGACAGACGACGATAGTATTCACACGGTTCAGCTATTGTGCAAAAATTATTCGTTAAAGATATAAGATTTCCTAGCTGAAACCAAAAACAACTAACATGAGCCCAGCTTACTGGTACCCGAAACTTCTACGAGATGGCGTTAGAGCCGTTTTCGAGACATCAAATACAAGATTTTATTTTTATAAAATCGCGTTTTTGCAGGGAAGACATTTATTAGGTACACTTTAAAAAAACGTTATCTAAATACTAAATTTCATCCAAATCGTTAGAGCCGTTTCAGAGATACAAAATATATATATACTAGAATTGCTCGTTTAAAAATATAAGATTTACATGTAAGAATAATAGTAAATACAATAATAGTAAATCATTATGTTTCAATTTTTCACTAAAAAAAAGTCTATTTTCAGTCTGCCAGTAAAGCCCCCTGCCAGGCAGACCTCACACACAACGCGCCTGCACGCCGGGATACATATACGACTCCAAACAGGCGCAGAGGCATCAAAACAAACCAGGAAAACAAATAGAATCATCTAGAAGCTAAGTGGGACTATTTCTTACAGAGGTCGCCGTACTACCACACAACGGAATTCCTGCGCCAGGCCGCCAATATAAGCGTAGCCGGCCGCTCCACCGCCAGTTCCAGCCTGACCGCTGAACCAGCGTCAACTACAGAAGACCACCGGAAGTTCGCGAGAAGTAGAAGCCGTCACTCTACCCCGGATCAGGACCAGGCTGAAATTCTCGACGGTCTTCTGATAACTGTACCCACATTTGTTTATGGTTTACCTGTTGTATTGTGTACCGAGTAATAAACTTCAAGGAACCGTTAAGTGTGTTCACTTCAGTGGCGACAAGGTTGGGATAAGAACTCTCGACCATCATGGCTACGCCAGCAGCACCTACGGAATGGCAACAGTTCCTCCAAGGACTTCTACATCAGTTTCTTCGAATCTCAGAGACAACTGATTGCGGAAGTCAGGAATCTCCGCCAACCCACGGC
>JARYHS010008074.1:58400612-58434172 GCA_031002005.1 Vandiemenella viatica
GATTGTGGCGGTCACGTGACCCAGTGGGCGCTACACAGCGTTGTTGTCGCCTCGTCTGACAGCTCAATCGCTGGTCATTTCATTGTTGTCTGACGTTCACCGTTTTTTTTTTTTCATTTAATTCAATTTTTTAATTTTTTTGTCATTATGGAAAACGGGGAAGGAAATGTGACCAAATGGTTGATTTTTATGTTTATCGGAAGGAGTGTTGCACACCATTAACAATAAATAAATTAACAATAATGCGCGAATAAAATCCTTTGAGTAGGTTTTTTAATTAATTGAATGACACTAGACTGATCATTCCATCTGGCGAAAATCTCAGAAAAAATTAAGAACATTAAGGATGCATACAGAAAATAATTTAGCTATGAATAAATACTCCACAGACTTCAGTCTATCACCTCTTGCCATGTAACATTAGTTAATTTCTAGTTTGGTCTTACATAGAATCGCACCTCTTGTCAGTGTATCTTTTTCATAAGTTGCGGAGCAACTACTTCAAGTATTTTGTCAAAATTTCCTTCAGTCAATCGTTGAATATTTCTGTAGGCTTGTGGATCCTAGTTCTATCAGAAGAAACGCAGAAGCCTCAGCTTTTTCTATTCGTCTAATCCAGTAGCGGACCCATTTTCTTTTCTTTTTAAAATTTAATTTAACAAATGTTTACTCAACTCAGCATTAGCCGAAAGAATCAATCGTCTCAAAACTATATGACGCGGTTTGTACGATATCATAACCAACGAATGAGGTTGATACATTACTTCTCTAACCACTACCTAATCGCTCAAACCAATCGCTCCGTGTGACCGGCTAATAGCTGCTATTAATCGCCGCGAATGATCGCTGCGATTAGTAGCAGCGACAAATATCGCCCCGTGTGACCGAGCCTAGGGGCCCAGCACATCAATTTGAAACTCGCCACTATGTTCCTCGAACCACTCCCACACACTCCTGGCCTCGTAAAATGGTGCATTATCTTGTTGAAAAATGCCACTGCCGTTGACAATCATCGTCTTCATGAAGGGGTGTACGTGGTCTGCAACCAGTGTTCGTTATTTATTGGCCGTCATGGTGCCTTGAGCGAGCTCCACTGGGGCGATGGATGCCCACGTGAATGCTCCCCAGAGCATAATTGAGCCGCCGCCAGCTTGTCTCCGCACCGCAGTACATGTGTCAAGAAGCTTTGCCCCTGGAAAACCACTCCCTCCCAACGGCATGAGGAGGAAGGTATCGGGGTTACATCAGATCAGGCAACGCTCTGCCACTGCGCCAACGTACAGTGACGATGGTGACGTGCCCATTTCAGTGGTAGTTGCCGATGTCGTAGTTTTAACAATGGCACATGCATGGGTCGTCAGCTGCGGAGGCTCATCGTTAGGAGCGTTCGGTGCACTGTGTGTTCAGACAATCACCACAGCACTCCTCGAACGCCCGACAAGTCGTGCAGTTACCGCCTTTCCCATTCTAAACACGGATGGTACGCTCACTGATACTACATGCACCATGCGTGTGTCTGACTAGCATTCATTCCTCGTCAGGTGACGATGCTATCGCCTGGACGGGTTTATATCGATAGTAGGCAGGTGGTCTGGCTGATCAGTATATGTACATCTTTATGTAAAAATTGTATGTTGCTTTTAATTAAATTACTGCTTTCTTTTTTTATATTGGGTTCTGCGGTTGGTTACAACATTGAAGGTTCAGTCCTTACCAAAATCATTTAATCTCTTTACCCTAAACTGTTTTGGTGTATCAACCCCAACCTAACGAAGTGTAATAACTGGTCCACAGGCATTGAATTGTTTTCATGGACTGAGACATCAACAAAGTTTTTAAGCGTTTCTATAATTTTGTTGGTTCGTTCTTATATCTTGTAAATTCTTTCTCATAAAACTATTGTTTACTTTACCTCCATAGCTTTACAAAATTATTCCTATATTGTTTATACTCATTCCATGCCTCATCTCTGTCTACTGTTGCTTCTTAAATTTCTTTTAGTAATAGAAACTTTTTATAAACTATATCATTTTGAATCCTGACTTCATTGATTTTTTTATTTTATTTTTATATATATATATATATTTTTTTTTTAACCAAGGATATGGTATATTTCTCTCCAATAAGTCTTTCTAGCTTCTTGTATACTCTGGATTATATTCTCTCAATATATTTTTCCGCTACATGTATACTATCACAACTTTTGCTTTCATCAATTAAAACTGTATTAATTCTTGTTCACGAGACTTTTAGAATTAGTGACTTAGAGACGTCGGGCAAACGCAAGTCAAATCGTTTGAAGAAATGTAAATATAGCTAGGGCTATGAAAAGCGGAGCTGCAAAGGGTTAAT
Organism: Vandiemenella viatica; assembly: GCA_031002005.1. Classification (NCBI taxonomy): domain Eukaryota; kingdom Metazoa; phylum Arthropoda; class Insecta; order Orthoptera; family Morabidae; genus Vandiemenella; species Vandiemenella viatica. The sequence goes on from JARYHS010008074.1 coordinate 58,402,965, forward strand.
CAGTCGGCACGTCTAGCGGCTTCTTCTGCTGCTCAATCGCCGGAGCAGCAATGACATCACGCTGAATACTTGGTGTCAGAACGATCAGCAGAAACAACAGAAAAAAACAAAGCTCGGCCCACAGAGCAAGCCGTGAGACAATCGATTTCAAAAGCTGCTGAAACACCGGAGCAAACGAAAGGCGGTGACAAAAAACACGCCCCATATTTGTCATCGCAACGAGTTGCTGAAACTTCGGAACAGTCGAGAGCACGGCGACATCAGCACGTCAGAAATTTGCCATCACAAAGAGCTATGTCACCGAGGATGAGTCGGAAGCCCGAAAGCGTGGCACAGAGACGACAAGCGTTCGTTAATAAGCTGCTTATATTTACGATGCGACTATTCATTACAATAGGCATTGGCTCTTAAAATGAATAATGAGTGCAGATTCTGCGGGGCTCTGAAAAGGAAGGAAGAAACCGAAGGAAAGTGTTGTTCAGGAGGAAAAAAAGCCATTCCTTCAATAGTGAAGCCGGTGAAATCACTGAAACAGCTGTTTTATAACAACACAGATGAATCGCGTCCAATTTTTATTCTTATGAGCAAATATAATTCCTGCGTCCATATGACGTCTTTTGGAGTCGATAGAGTTGCTGCAATGCAAGGATTTTCACCGACATTTATAAACAAGGGGCAAGAATTTCAGAGAATTGCATCTATTCTTCCTTCGTTGAATATGCAACAATAGTTTTTACAGATAAATTTCATGGGCGACGAGGAAGCTGTAACTGAAAGACGTTATAGAATTATCCAAGAAGTCCAAACAGATGCCACACACAAAAAATACTACACGACAACAATTCCTTGGTTAGGGAATTCAAAAAGGTTTTGGAGAACATGCCCGATGTAAGCCGTAAAGCATTGATCCGCACCGAGCGTGTGCCACGCGGACAACACGAGAAATGCTACAACGCTTCGACGAGCAACGCAAAGATTCTGCTATGCTCTGGAGTGCCCACTGATATTTTGGAAAGGGTAAGAGGGGTATCACTTTGATACACCCCAAATTAATCCATCTACAAGGCTAACGATGCCAAATAAAAAGGTATCCTGTATGAAATATTATGCGTTTCATACTATAGTACGTCATAATACCTTTAATTTACTTCACTGCTGTAGGCAGCTTTTGAATTAATTCCTGATAAGATATGTATGTTAAAATGGAAACTGTGCGACTAAGATATATAACTCTAAATCAGAAAGAGTTGCGGATGGAAAATTATATTCATTTACAGCAGTGGTGCCACTTGTAGCAAAAGTGGAGGGCTGGGCAGCTCTTCTAAAAACTCTATTTTATCCTGGCTCGCAGCGAAGCGCGTTCGTACTCGCTGCCGTAATCGGACAACTGATTCCAGTGAACGAAAACAACCTGATCTTGTGTGACCGCCAACACCGCTTCAAAGAATCACTGCCCGTAGAATGCCTGCGACTACCTTGTACAACATTTAATTTCTCGATCAGCAGGTATAGTCACAATAGAAAGACGTCAATGAAATAGTTTCATTACTGACCTCTTAATGGACAACAGCAGGCTACTGAAAGACGATAAACACTGGAATGTAACAAACCGCCCTCCAGCAAAATGAAAGAGCTGTTTGCTATTTTAATAAACACATCCGGTTTATCTGACTCTCTCCATTTATGGGGAAAAGGACAAAAAAAGATTTGTCAGAAAATATCTGTCATAGATTTCAAGGAATAAAAGAGAGTCAGATAAAATTTTTTAACAGAGCATTTAAACTGATAGAGAACAAAATATTATCAATACTAGGGAAACAACTGATTTTGGTATGCCTAGTCAATTGTCAAGAGATGTTATGAGACCACTCAACTATGAAGCCGCAGCTTAGTGTACTTGAAGGAAGTGGAACCCCGTTCATTACCTGAACAACTTGTCGAGAATAACGATGGAGTGCTCTTCTTACTTGAGGTTCCAGGAGGCGCGGGCAAAATATTTCCGCTCAATCTGCTTCTGGCACAACTTCGCAAAAACAGAAACCTAGCGTTGACTATTTCATCTTCACCGATCAATCTTCCAAGCGAAGAAATCCCTGCGTGCAATATCAGCAAGAGCTACAGCCACGGTACTCTTTGCAACAGTTCAAGTTGATCGTGTAGAACGAGTGTACTATTGCCATAGTATCTATCATCTCTGATGGTTTACCGAGACAACAGAAGCGTATTTAAAATACTGTCCAGACAATATAATCTGACGAGTTTACTGGATTTTAGTGCAAAGCAAGCAGTGCCATTGGATGTGTTCATGTTAATTTGCAGATTAATCACTGCTGTTTAGTTTTCGTTTTCAGTCAAAAAAAAACTGTTTCTTACTTCTGTTTTGTTTATTCCGCTGCGAGTGAGGCATTTTTACTGAAAATGTCCCGTCAAGGCATCAGGAAGAATACCATAAAATTTGTGTTCGATTAAAAAAGCCAGGTGTGTGCAACCAACAGCCTTAGAGGCTCACATCTGGCTTAGAAATGAAATTGGAATTCAGTCAGAGCATGTAGCAGCGATTCAGATGGATACAGATGAGTACTGCGTATACGACAAAATGCAAGAACCGGGCGTGTTTGAGAAAATTCTAGATCATTATGGAGGCCATCGCGACTTTATTCACCGTGATGGTACAAAAAGTAAGGGAAGTGTCACTAATGCTGGTGAAGATGTGAAAACATTTAGGATGCTGAATGTGCCGCCGGAATTCGATAATGAAAAAAATATCTGAAACACTGCGTAGTTATGGAGTTATAAAATCAATAATGAGTGAGAAATGGGCCCCAACGTATTCTATTCAGGGGTATAATGATATCCGTTCTGTAGAAATAATAGTTAAAAAGGATATCCCTTGGTATATAAACGTTGATGGTTTCAAGGCTCACGTAATATATAGTGGTCAACTGCCTACGTGTCACATACGTAATTTGAGCGGACACTTGAGGCAAAATTGCCCGCGACGTATTTTTGTTTTGAGAAATAACTTGCAACAGGGCAAACGAGTAGAAGATCTTGATCGCAATAGACATTTCGCTTTGATATATTCGAATATTAATGATAACGTTCATGAAACGCTCAATAATGAAAAAAAAATCCTCCACTTTTAACATGCAGTGCAATTCCCCAAACAAACAGGGAGACTGAATTGCGGCAGAAACGACAGCGGGATGTTTCTCATGCAGAATCTGATGATGAATACCCCACGTCGCCAAATCCCTTGGAACAAAAATTAACTGCCCAAAGAAATACTGAGGTAATTCAGAATGACCTTGACACAACGGATATAGATTTTGAGATAGAAAACACCCTGTTACCATCCATCTCTAATATCACTACAGAACAAAACATTATTAGTTGTGACATGTGGGAAACTGTGATGCAGGTGGAGACATTAACTATAAATGTTTACTGGAAAAAAAAGATGAAATATCACTCCATCAATTATCTGATAAAGAAAATAAACCCCAAACACAATGAACTTGCGCTGACAAAACGGACACTGATTCTGTGACAATATTACCCACACAAGACAAAATTAATAGAAGGCGAAATAAGAAGAAAGTGCAAGCAAATCTTAGTGCTGTACGTAATATGAAAATAAGAATTGCCTCCAATTCAAACCAACACTCCGCCCCCATAGCAATGAATAGAGTTTCTCTGAAAATTGCAACTTTAAACAGCAACCTAAAATGGGTTATTCTTGAACAAATGATAGTTGATAATGATTGCACTTACACTCTACACAGTATGGTTACGGAAGTGGCGGATAACGCATGGAACAAAGTAACAAATTGCACAAAAATAAATTTTTTAAAAATTAAATAAGAATAGTGATATAAATTAGACAACACAGATGACTACAGTCATAAATCTATCTTAGGTGGCACTTAATGAAGATCAGATTTCAATTCTCAGTAAACGATTCAAATGTCCAGTGACCCCACGTGAAATTCCAAAAGAAGAGTTGATAGTCGGAGTAGAACACGCATTACAGGGTTTTCCAAAATTGTTGGCAGAAAACGTAAGAATGGAGGTGGCTACTATTTTAAAGAACGCAAAACCACCTAGATCCAATATTACCGGGAAAGAAAGGAAAGCATTATTTGAGTTACCGGTAAAGAAGAAAGTAGACATAATAATTCTACCTGCGGACAAGTGAAATTGTACAGTGATTTTGGACACTAACAATTATAAACAAAAAATTGAGCAGTTATTAGCAGACAAGAAATACAAAAAATTAAACAAAGACCCAAAGGAAAACGTTGCGAAACTCACTAGGAAACATGTAGACAACCTTAATCTTGATTGGTCTACGAAGCAAACTACACTGACCAGCAATCCAGTGATTCCGCTCTTTTACGGCCTTCCAAAAATACACAAGAGAGACATACCGCTACGTCCGATTGTCAGTGCAATTGACTCTCCAACATACGGATTAGCGAAATTTTTTGCGAATAAATTAGAACCACTTATAGGTTGCACAGATAGTTACATTCGAAATACGACGCATTTTGTGGACAAGATACGAAATATTTCTCTCTCACAGAACGATCTTCTTGTCAGCTTTGATGTAGTTTCGCTTTTCACTAACGTACCAGTAGAAGGAGTTATTGACATCATAAAGAAAGAGTTTGATTACGAATGGAGCCAGCTGTTTCAGCATTGCTTGAGAACTACCTACTTCCAATGGAACAACAATTACTATGAACATCAAGATGGAGTAGCTATGGGCTGTTCCCTCTCCCCGGTGGCAACAAACTTGTTCATGGGAAAATCTGAATGTGAGGCAATTTCTACTGCCACAAAAAAAAGCGTCTATCTGGTATAGAAACGTGGGTGACACATTTGTAGTTTTGCCACATGGAGAAACGGAGTTAAAAGTTTTTTCTGCATCACATCAATAGCATTCATCCGAAAATGAAATTCACAATGGAAATGGCAAAAACATAGACAGCTGGCATTCTTGGATGTGCTGGTCAAAAGAGAAGAAGGGAAACTAACACGTACAGTCTACAGAAAAGCTACACATACTGACCACTATTTAAATGCTACGTCCCATGATCACCCTGCTCAGGTGCCCCTGAGGTTGCACGCTAGCGAGTGATCTGCCACTCCTCACCCATTCACCTCCTCGGCACCTGTTTGACCTTGAGGTGGAGGGTTATATATATACATATATATTGTGCTCGCGATCCGGGCGATTAAGCCAATATACCCGTTCTCCTAGGCACATAACGTTCCACTGACACGCCCTACGGTGGTCGTTGAAGCATGGTAGGAGTGAACGGTGTGGGAAACTTGCGGCGCTCACAAGTTTCCAGCTCGGGCACCGCGGGTTCGCCAAACCCGTACTAGCACGTACGTACCAGGCTCCTACGGTCTCTTCGTCACGCGAGACTACAACAAACAACGAAATCGGCAGTGGCGGAACACCATTTAGAAGGAGGACATAAAATTCAGTGGGATAAAACTACGATCGTTGCAAAGCCAAAGGATTTTTTAGAACGAAAAATAAGGGAATCCAAATAAATTTACAAAATTCCTAGCAATTTCAACAGAGACGGCGGCTATGGTTTGAACCAAATGTGGAAGTGTGTGCTAGCAAATGAAAACGTCGCTCCATAATACACAAAATTCTTTGGCGGATAAATAAAATCATCGTTGCCGGTGAAAATAACAGTGAATTAAGTGTTCAAGTTTATAAAAAAGCACCAGACGGCGAGATAGACAGAAGCCCTGACGTAGTCAAAATGAGAAATTCCGAAACATATATAATAAAGAATCCTTATTACCGCTTATAAATCCTAGCTCAAACAATATTATACTAGGAGGAGACTTTAACTGTGTTCTGCATCCATATGACGAAACGGTTCTGTTTCGCAAGGCATGGATATTGCAGTCTACAATCCCGATACTACGTTTGAAAGATCTTGACGATATGATGAAAGAAGCGAAGCCACCATTCACATATGTAACGCAAAATGCTTCTTCCAGGTTATAAGTTCTGCACCAGTATCGGACTAGCGGGCCACTTAACATCCTCTGATACTATTCCGATCACTCTGCCGTACAGGATTCCCAAGGTCTAAAGTTTTTGGGAGAAGCTTATGAAAGTTGAATACCTCTCTCCTACAAGACCCACAAATAAAAGAAAATTTCAATCATACATGGAATACATGTAAAGAGAAGCGGACAAACCACCTGTTTGAATGAAACGGCGAAACATATAATTAAATTTTTTAATTTAAGCATCACTCCTATCAGCTGACAATTGAAATCAGAAATACGAAAGAGTTTTACTATAGAGTAGTGTGTATAATGTGTAAAGTAAGTTAGATAATTTACCAATACCAATACTCATTGTTGTGCAGCCAAATATGATACATTGCAGAGTTGTTTAATTGTGGAGAATGATAACGAATTAGAAATTCAAGTTCAGCGACAAGAAGAGGAATGCGAAGAAGAATATGAAGTATATTGAGCTGCATACTTGATATAAGCAGTAACAACAATAAAATTCTCTATATATTAAAACTTGAATTGTAAGAGATTTACAATAAACTGACGGGGGGGGGGGGAGAGAATATAATTAAAGTTCATCTAAACAATTTCATTTAAATATCTTATTATTAAGTTAATATTAAAATATGTATGATTTATAAATAATAAATTATCCATAAATATATTTTATTAATTAGTAAATAATTTTAATTTATTCATAATTACATCATTAATAAATAATTAACATTATAGATCGTTCTGTCTATTGGATTTTACAGTTAACGCATCGTACAGTAGTATTATCGTCCATAGGACTCCCCACTCTCCACGCTCTTTCTCAAGAGGTATTGTCTATAACGAAATTTGTAGAGAATTTTATGTTCTACAACTTTTCTAATAACTCGAAATAACATTTACAGTAAAGGAAGCAAGGTATTTGTATTTTTTAAAACATTTTTTGTGACTTTTGACCTTGGATATCAGTCAATTCTATGAGATTTTTGAGCCAACTTGTAAAATATCAGAACAAAGGTTTATGCAAATTTACAGCTTGATATCTTTCTTTCCGAGGTATAATCCTTATCTGACTGGACTAATGATTATATAACTGCATAATGAACAGGGAGAGACCGGCCAAACTACACCTTAGCCACATTGTCATTATTTGAAATAAGGGACACATCGTTAATCTAAAAATAACACACAATCAGTTAAAATATGGCGTACTGTCGAAGGTACGCCACAAGGATCACATCCTGGTGGGTCCTCCCGGCGGAGAAGAAAGCTGTGTGTCAGAGGGCAGAGCCCTATACGGAGGCGGGTAAGGAGGACCTCATCCATCCTCGCCCGCTGGAAGGAGCTGCTCCACGGCTGAACAATTCTTTTCCCCGCCGAGGCAAGGTCAGACTTTGGGACCTGATCAAAGTCGATTCAGACCTTGTCGCAGGCTAACTTGGCAGCTTCATCAGTTGCCTTGTTCCCCCTGATTCACACATGGCCCGGTACCCAGCCGAATATAACATCCTTTCAACAAGATTGGAGGGAAAGGAGGGCGTCCTGGATGTCCTGGACCAACCGGTCTGTTGAGTACATGTTTCTTAATGTCTGAATACAGTTGATAGAATACTTCCCATCACGCATTAGCTTCATATGCTGGAGCGAATTTAGCGAAGCGTAACACTGCCGTGTATACGCTGCGTGTTAGAGGTTAGAGGTAATACTACGGATGAACCCACTCTGTTTACCTGCTTAGACCCATCTGCATATAACTGGATAAAATGTTAGTTTAAAACATTAATAAAAACATTGATAAAACTTTGTCAGCGGTAAACAGCGTCGAGTACCGTGACAGATTTAAAATCGTTCTGGGCCTCTTCAAAAGCCAGGGAAGAGATTGACTCAGACTGCAGAAATACAAAGAGTGCAGCTTGCAGCGATATTCATTTTTTTTTTTTTTTTTTTTTTTTTTGTAACTGCTTAATGTCTCTCAACAGCGAGGTCTTTAGAGACGGGGAAAGGATGGGGGCAAGGAATGGGAAGGAATTCGGCCATGGCCTTTTTAAGGAAGCATCCCGGCATTTGCCTGGAGTGATTTGGGAAACCGTGGAAAACCCAAATTTTGATGCCCGGACGGGGATTCGAACCACCGTCCTCCCGAATGCGAAGCCAGAACGCTATCCGTTACACCACCACGCTCGGTGATATTCATCTAAAACAACTCTTGTATGGTAGCTGAACGGTTTGGTCACTCTATGGCGTTTGGTGTAAAGCTATTCGAAATTTGGGTTAATAACTACGTGGTACATGTGGCTGCCATGTAGCCTATTACGGTAATGTGTATGAACTGTCGCAGCATGAGGAGATGCCAGCGGATGGCAAGCGGCGGCTCTCCGTACTCAGTACATATGCTGGAAATCGGGCTGGTGCTGTGGGCACCCGTGGCGAAGCTAATTACAGCATGATGGACACTGACCAACATTCGGAGATAACTGTCACGTGTCAAACGATACACGACGCAGCCATATTCCAGCTGCGACCGTAGACCTGATAAAATCGTATCAGGCACTTGCGGTGTTCATGATGACATATCACACAAGAAATATAAACATTTGGAAATTTGGAGTCTTTAAGGTTCTGACTTTCACACCTCTAAATTGTGGCAGCGAGCTGAATTTTGTCGTCAGAAATGATGCCCAGAAAACGAACGGTTTCGTTAAGACTTAAAATTGTGTTCCTATAGATAAAGGTGCGTAAACATTAGGGGCCATCCATAAATTACGTCACACATTGAGGGGGGGGGGGGTTAATAAAGTGTGACATCGCGTGACATGGGGTGGTGGGACGTGTCATAAACTTTGTGACATCACATGCATACTTTGTATCACTTTTTGGTTTGTATTGCCCCAGTGTCGATTCATACTTATTTAAACGATCATATGGCATCTGTGGACTATATTTTCCATCATAAAAAGCCACTAACCAACATAAGCAATTACATAAGAGGCAACGAGAGGTTTTCCCCATCATGAAGATTCGTCCACACAGCATTACCGCTAGACGAAACAAGGAAGTTCTTTGCTTATTAAACGATGACGATGCTTTATGGTTGGATGAAGATGATGTTGACACATCGAATGTTCCCAACACTATCAAAATCAAGAATGAAGTAACTATTATGCAAATAATAAACAGTATCAAGGAATGGGTTCAAAATCTATGGACACATGATGACTCAATTTTGCATCATTAAATCGATTTTTTAGGTTTTTTTTATATTTTCTTAAATGTTTGATTTATTGTTGATATGATTTTTTAACTATAAATACATAAATCATTTTGGAAGTGCTGTTTTAATTTATAAATTTAAAATAGCAACATATGTGACGTCACACCAGGGAAGGGGGAGGGGTCCCACAAAAGTGACAACCTGTGACATGGGAGGGGTCTAAAAATCATGAAATTCGTGTGACGTAATTTGTGGATTGCCACTTATGCCAACGCAAGCAAACGCATTCGGCCGAATCTGTGAGGAGTTTGTTAAAAATTTGCTTGTTGCCCACATTACAACGAAGGAATGCGTTGTTAGTAATTCTTTCACTTTCGTGGGGATTGTGCTGTAAAAATAGTTTTATAGCTACTATAAAAATGGCGGTAGAAGATGACTAAATCATTGCTAGTGCGTCGTACATTATTATTTACAGATTTGTCTTTGGAAATTACCATAAAACACAATCAGTAACCGATATGATACAAGAGCTGGAATGGGATTCATTGGAAGACTGGAGGAGTGTGAAGAGGGTCATGGGAGTGTACACTGTTCAAGATGTATATTGGTGATGAGGCGAGAAAAGATATTGGTGTAAGAATTAAAAGTAATGCATGGGAGGAAAAAGATGACCACAAGCTGGGACTCGATTTCAGGCGCAAGGGTGTGGGAAGATTTTCTTTCGTAGGTAAGGGAATCAGGTACTGCAATAAATTACCTGGAGAATTGATAAATAATTTACCAAAAACGTAGAAACAATTTACAGTTGAGATTTAATGAGGGCAAAGTAGGTGGATAAAGGAAAGGGTAAAAGTGGGTACGTAGGGAAATTACCACCGGAGCATGTGCTCCATCGCAATTAAATTAAAAATAAAAAATTAAATTAATGAAATGCGAAGATGCAGGAGATCACAACGACGGTGGTGCATGACATCTTTGTTCGAAAGTAGAAATATATATACAGGGACAGACTTGATAGACGATATTACAGCTAAAATTAGATATGGACTTTCAGAAAGTTTCTGCAGAATGAAGTCAACCGACTTTGATACGTTATTGCAGCAGATTGGTCCGAAGATTTCAAAACGACAGTATTTTCTCTGTCCCTTGGTGCAAATTTATCCAGCAAAAAATTACATGTCTTTAAAAGCAAACCATGTCGATTTAGATATGACATCAGTTACAGAGTCTGTTTTAAATTGATTTTCCTGTTTTTGGACGTACACGTCTAAGGATCCCAATTGAGATTTCATTTTATTTTTCGTATCTTTTAAGATCCATTCCATAATATCACTAATTTCGTTCCAGGCATCATGTTTCCTTATTTTATTTTTATAATCATTGTGAATAGGGTTCCATAAACACACGTGTTTTCTATATAACTCCTTCCTTGCAAAACAACAAAAGCATTCTTCTTGAGGTACACAATAAATATATATATATATATATATATATATATATATATATATATATATATTATTTTTTGCTCTCATCAGTCTTTCGAGTGGCTTGATGCAATCATTCATCCTTTCCTATATTGTGCTAACCTCTTCATCTCTACAATTCCCTTACAACCCACGTCCTCAATTATCTGTTTCATATATTCTAATCTCTATCTTCCTTTACAGTTCTTACCTTTGACTGTTCCCTCCACCAGCAAATTAACCAATCTAGCATGTCTCTTTTTTATTTTATTTTTTACTTATTGCTTTACGCCTCGTCGACGGCTAAGGTCATTACAGGCGGGTTGGGACTTGGGACAAGGAACGGCAAGGAATTCGGCCATGGCCTTTTTGAAGGAAGCATCTCGGCATTCGCCTGGAGTGATTTGGGAAACTATGGAAAACCCAAATCTGGATGCCCGCGTCCTCCCGAATGCGAGGCCAGAACGTTAACCGTTCACCCACCACGCTCGGTCAGCATGTCTCAAAATACGACCTACCAGCCTGTTTCTTCTTTCTGTAAGCTTCGTCCAGTAACTTCTTTCCTCACCATCATTTCCCAAAATCGTTCATTTCTTAGTCTGTCCACTTAATTTTCAGCATTCTTCGGTAGTACCAAATGCTTGAATTTTCCATCTTTCTGGTAGTCCATGTTTCGCTACCGTAAAGTGCTGTGCTCCACACATAGAGTTTTAAAAAGTTTTTTTTCTGATTCCTGGATCAATATCTGAAACTAAAAGATTTCTATTTTTCATGAAGGCTCTTTTTGCTAGTGTTATTCTGTTTTAACATCATTCCTGCTTCGGCCATCGGTTGTAATTTTGCTTCCCAAGTAACAGAATTCACTTACTTCTCAAATTGTATTCGATCCTATTTTTATGTTTAATCTACTAGTATTGGTATCATTTCTACTACATTTCATCACTTTAGTCTTGCTTTGATTTATATTCAGACCAAAATCTTCATTCAGTAATTTGTTCATGCCATTCAGTAAATTCTCAATATCCTCAGCCCTTTCTGCTAACAATACGGGTACACAATATATCTGAGCCGAAAACGTGTGGTCCGCACAGGGGCGCCGACTCTGTGGGTGCTATGGGGCTCAGACACCCACGAGAGGTAAACAGTGGGTGCGGAGCACCCATGAACATGGGCATCAAAACTAATCAGTGAGCGACTTTGAGCGAACCCAATGTTACCTACCTCCAACGCCGCGTGGCAAGAGATCGCGCTTGCTTACGATGCGAGCGTGTGCGACTGCGCGTCCAAGGATAGCATAAACACTAGGTTATGTCATACGTAACACGATCAGGTGCGTTATTAGTAAATATTGGTTGGGTTTGTGAAGAGCATGCACAGAAGCAAGCCAAACAACTCACCCCGCGCGCTAGCCCGCGGCACCTCACCCGTCCGCCGCGTGGCTCTGTCTCAAATGTCTCATTCAGTCAGTCAAGCAGGTAAAAAAAGCATGTGCTTTGAGATCGCGCCGCTCGTATTGTTATAGTGTCTAAAATCATTAGCTTCGGTGGATAAATTAGTCGTTCGAAATCGTAAGGTGTCCAAACCTCAAGTACTGATAACTCAGCTTAGTGCATCACAACAAATCCAACCAGAAAACGTTATATCTCCAAATTCATTTGAAGAGAAGAAAAGGCGCAATTTTTTAAAAAAGTGGGAGATAATTTTTCAGTGGCTGTTGTATCATGGAGATATTTTTTTTTTTGCCAAATCTGCAAAGATACCATGTCTAATGGCGTTTCTTCGCCGAAAAAATAATCAAGAGATGATTAGTCCATCACTCAAAGTGGTTCTTCATCATGGAACTAAGATGGAGACAATCTTTAACTGTGGCCCTGACAAGGGCTCGCTTATTGATGTTTCTGGTGTGAAAGGTTTGGCCGGCATTATACCGTTGCCCAGGGATCGCCCGATTGCTTCTGATAACGTTTTCAAATCGCAATCTTCGGGGAGACCAAACTATGAATCATATGCTCGAGTGCCCTATGTGCCCATCATCCTGCAACAACGAAGACCTGTTTCAAGCAACACACAATGCGATTGAGGTTGCGAAGTACTGGACCAAGTGTGTTTAAAGTTGTTGATTTACACAATGTATTTAACTGTGTATTTTGATGTTTTTGATACGAGAATAATAATAATGGAACTAAGATCTAGAAAGCTATGAAAAGTTTGACTTTCACTTTTTTTCTTTTTTTATTGCATAAAGCAAATTTAAAATGTGGCGTCAAGCTATAGTGCATGTTATCTAAAACTAAATGACCGCAGTTCTAGTTATAAGGTGCCACAAAGACGACCATTCAAATTACATTAGATTGTTGAAACTGCGATCACAGGATATTCCCGACTTAAACTGATGGCTTCAGCACGACGGTTATAGGTGGTTGTCAAACCATAGCACTAAAAAGCAGTACGCAATTTTGAATGACGAAGTACTGTATAAAAAATCAAAGCAGTACAAAATGCGGTCTATTACTCAATCATGGTTGATGAAACTAGTGGATTTCCAATAATGAACAAGTCACTTTCTGGTTTCTTTGCGTGGACTCGAAGCTTAATATAGGTACATGAAACTTTTATCGCCCTCTATAAAACGGTATCAACAACATCCGAAAATTTGTTTGAAATTTTCAGTGACGATCTAGAAAGATTAGACATGACATTTTAGAGTTAACCTGATGAAGGCAACGATGGCAGTTGCCGAAACGATGTTAAAAGATGTAAATAAATCAATTAACCGGCAGATTATTTATTTCAAGATTAGACATGTGTATCAAGATGTGTTTGGTTCTGTCTACACATGGCGCTGCTTCTGTTAGTTGAGCGCATACGAGGCTTCAATTGCATCTTATAGCAATCGAAGCCAGGGCAATTCCTGTGCATTGCATAGCTCACTCCTTAAAACTAGTTGTTCAAGACATAATGAAAGACTGATCTGCAACAAAAGATTTTTCAGTATTAGTACGGGGGCTTATTGTCTTCGTACGTGGCTCGCTGGAATGCCAAACTTGTTTTGAATCTCCACAGGCATCTGGCGATGCTCAAAATCTTTATTTGCGGACGTTTGGCCTAAAAGATGGTGTTGTCGGCATATCTTCCATGAAAACTATTCTAAATAATTATAGTGCACTGTTGTGTTTTTTAAACGACACAAAAAGCTGAAAGATAATGCCGGCGCGAAAGCAAAACTGTCTTTAAAAAGTCTTCACTGTTTTGAATCTCTTTTTAGTATAAAAGTTCTGATGAAAATTCTGGATCTTTGCCATATGTAGCTTTACAGAAGCTTTCGCGTTTACTAAACATGGTATGACACATTTGAATAACATGGAACAATTTCCTAGTGGCAAAATTATACAAGCATCAGTTATGTGAAAGAGATGACTTTGATGTGGATTGTTTGGTCCTTCATCCTAACATGCTTTTAGATATCGCATGAACAACAAATGTCAGACTGATTACGGAGGGGAGGGGGGGGCTTATTTAAGGAGTAGGCTACTACAGTCCCGGAGAACTGGTAAACATTTTTGGGTAGGTATTTGAGACACTGTCAAAATTTGTTTAGCACTTGCTTTGTAATGTCTAAGAACAAAATTGAAGATCTGGCTGATGGGAATTTGAGCATAGCCGAGCTATTAACTTTTGAAAATATTACTTTCTTTAAAAATATTATTTCATTAATATCGAAAAAAATAATTGAGGCATGGAGAATAATATTTACACCTAGAAAAAAATATTTTTGGAAAGACAGGTCATTTTGGTGGGACTTTTTACCCACTAGGTGTTCGGGAATGTTATACCAGAGGGCGAGTGAGCGACCAGCTGATAAATTTAGCTGTTTGAAAAACCTCATGTAGCCAAGTAGTATCGTATGCCTTTTTCTGTATCAAAGAGCACACCTACAAGATGTTAATTGCGAACTGCCGCTTCCAGTAGGATCAGGCTGTCCATTCTTGAAACCTCATCGCAAACGGCTCAGCAGATTTAGGATTCCAGACTGATCAGACTAGGTGGCGGTTTACAATACGCACTCGCATCTCATTAAGACTATACTACGATAGCTACCTTATAGCCTTATATCCTTTCCCGGTTTTAAAATAGGGATTAGTGTTGCTCCTTCCTTCATTTCAAATATTGTTAAAAATATCTATAAGGTACTCTTTAGCATCTTTGTTAAGATGCCGCAGTATACGGTTCTGCATTTGGCAAATTCCTGGCGCAGTGTCTTTGGCGCTGTTTAACTCCAACTCCAGTTCCCATGTTGTAAACGGGATTTTTGTAAGTAATCGATGAAGTGATGCATGAAACATCTTTCGGCGGCAGTTCTTCATTGCTGGACTCGAAGTTTCAAACTGGTAAACGAAGATGTCAATGATTTAGTTATCCACTGCACGATGCCTCGCTCACCGGTGACTGGGTCGTTCGTTGGTGATTATACGCCCCTTATCCAATAGACCAGACACTGTTCATCCAGAGTATTTTCCTGATAAAGGACGAATAGACTCGTTGAACGGTCACTTATGCTCACAAAGTTGTGGCGTAAAGTCCTTTTTCTCTCCTTAATTACACGACGCGCCTTAGCTCTTGCAACTTGAATGCTAGTAGGTGGTTTGGTATTGGCTGCAACCTAAAACAACGTAACGCCCGTCTCCGTCCCTGAACACGGGACGACAGTCTTCATTCAACCAGGGGACGCGCGTATATCACTGAGCTTCTCGGAACGGAAACGTCAGTTGGCTAATTACTTCTGTGAAACGATTTACATTCCCCTCAATGCTGTAAAACTGTTGGAGAATGAATGAACGGCAGTTGAGTAGCCAATCGGGTATGCTGATATTCCATTTTCGCAGAGTGCTTCCTCCTCCCCGTCCAAACGCTACGTGCATCCATTTGGAGGTTAACTCCCTTCAATTAAAGGTCGCGATCCATCTCCCATAGCATGGAGTCCGCAATTGAATAAAAGCACAATGAAAGGTCAATGACAGAGGACGAACCGGAAACAATGGTAAATTTTGTAATTTGACTAAAATTAAGGAAATATTTTTCCTCTCGCTCAATTACTCTACCCACTACTCACTCGGCCTCAGGGGCAATCGGCAGTGCGCTTTGAGCGCGCTGAAATCTCGTAAGAGGAGGAATGGCCGAATAAGCTGCCGCAAAATGTACAGTTCGTCATAGTCGACACGCGCACTTGGTGGTAGATAAATAGAGCAAACGGTCAGTTTAATACGTAATCTGACTGTCGCTGATTGTTTAACAGAGGTAAGAACAACGGGTTTGGAGTGAACAGTGCTTCGGACAGTCATTCCCTCTTTCGGTCGATCAATCTCATATCGTCCTTTCTACGAGTATACACGTCGTACCGTCTTAGCACTGGATCGTGTGTTGGTATAAAATGTGTCTCTAGTGAGTAGAGAGACAAGTGTCTAGACCAGGGGTGGCCAACCCGCTGCCCGCCTTCAATATTTTTCAGGCCCGCGAGATTCATCACACTTTTACAAAATATATATGTTTTATAATGGCAAAAGTAGTGAAAACCAATGTTTTAAAAATACGTTATTTGTGTATCCATATTTTCCAAATTTATTTCATTTATATATTTTTATTTTAGTGTTATTTATTTCTTTAAAATGTGCGTTTATTATTATTATTATTACGAGATATTATCTATAGTACCTGGGTGACCGATCCTCGTTCGGCATCTTTCGAATTCTGTTCAATATGCAAGATTTAGATCAAAGTTTGATTAAAGTTAAACCTTTTTCTTGAAGGCTTCCTAGGCATTTTGAAGTGCACAGTTTTTGGCTCTAGCCAAAGAGAAACTTAACTAACACCAGTAGGCTTGAACCGGTCCTCTTTCGAGACGCTTCATATTTATTAATAAACTATTACTGTTGCAAATGATTCGGTGTGAAATTACATAATGACTAGATAATATGGGTGACGTAGCAGATGGATGTTTACGAAGTGTGCTCCTGCAAATTCGTTAAATACGAACAGCGGGGGTAATGAAGTCCTCTTTTCCGGACGCTTCATATTTATTAGTAAAACATGACTAAACACTACCAGGATAATTTTATTTCGCCCTGCATACAGGACGTAGTTAGGGCCCGTCTTTGTGTTAGGTATGGACCAGTGTGAAATTCCCAAGGCCTCGCTTCCCTTTTCGCAGCTTACAGTTGTGCATGGAAAAACAAAGGATTAGCGGTACCTGACAGAGGGGAAGGGCAGTGCGGGAATGACCCTCGTAAAGAGCGGCTGTATGAACACGCGTGCATGAAAGAGTTAATGACAACGCATTAGTAACTGATTATAAGCTGGGACAAGTTAAGTTGCTTGTTTCCATGTGATAACCCCCGCTTTGAAAAGACGGCTGGAGCTGGATACTGATTCGCTATTCAAGAAGGATGTTAGCAAGTGTTAGTTCAGTGTTAACACAGTGCGACGATTAATTTTGCTTTGTGTGTACTAAGCACAGAAACTCTTCCAGGGTACCGGACGGCGCTGACTTTCAACAGTAGACGTCTACCATATGGTAATTACATATAAATTTTATCCGCAGACCAAACTGAGCCAGGTTGTGGTGCATTGAAGCCGTAAGCGAAAACCTGTAAAGACATGTGCTCTCTGAATTTATTTGAACTAGTCGGATTTTATAAATGATTTACCATATTATTGTTCATTCATCATTTTTTATGTATCATGTAGATGTCGATTTTCCTGTTATGTTTGTCAAATAATCCACATCACATTTCCTTGTGTTTCATGTCAATAAATGTGTCATCTCAAAAGTGATATAAAATTTCATTATAACTCAAAAGTAAGTAATCTTATATATCTTATAGACGTGTGTTTTCCTATATTTCACTTTTCAACCACCACTACCTCGCACAGATCACTGGTGTTTGTGTGTGGAAGTAGCATGGAGTTTCCTGTCGTGCACAACGTTGGCCGAATGCCGATAGTTGTGGGGATGTGGGAGATATGATGATCAAGTTGCTCAATGCAGAGCGTTTTCATATTTCGACCAAAAATTTGTTTCTCCTAATACATCACTTTCTTGCCAAAACTACACAGCATAGACCATTGGTGTTTGTGTGTGGTAGTAGAATCGTGTCTCCCGTCGTGCATTATGGTTGTTAGATGTCGGTAGCTATGGGGGTATTGGAGATATGGGGGTTGAAATTGGTCGACCTGCAGCAATTTCATATTTCTGCCAAAGACGAATGTGTCATGGTGTATCACTTTTCAGCGAAAACTAACTATCGCACATCACTGGCGTTTGTGTGTGGTAGTACCACAGAGTCACCTTTCGATAAAAACGTCGGCCGAATATCAGTAACTGTGTTATTGTGGGAGATATGGTGGTTGAAAGTGGCCGATCTAGGAAATTTTCGTATTTCAACGAAAGATATGTCTCTCCGCGTGTGTCACTTTTCTGCCACAACTATATAGCATAGACCATTGGTGTTTGTGTGTGGTAGTAGAATCGTGTCTCCCGTCGTGCATTATGGTTGTTAGATGTCGGTAGCTATGGGGGTGTGGGAGATATGGGTGTTGAAATTGGTCGACCTGCAGCAATTTCATATTTCTGCCAAAGACGGATGTGTCTTGGTGTACCACTTTTCAGCGAAAACTATCTTTCGCAGAATACTGGTCTTAGTGTGTGGTAGAAACACAGAGTCACCTTTAGATCACAACTTTGGCCGAATTTCAGTAACTGTGGTATTGTGGAAGATATGGTGGTTGAAAGTGGCCGATCAAGGATGTTTTCGTATTTCGACGAAAGACATGTGTCTCCGCATATGTCACTTTTCTGCCCCAACTACATAGCACAGATCATTGGTGTTTGTGTGTGGTAGTAGTATCGTGTCTCTTGTCGTGTACTATGGTTGTTAGATGTCGGTAGCTGTGGGGGTGTGGGAGATATGGGGGTTGAAACTAATCGACCTGCGACACTTACAAATTTTTACCAAAAAGTATGTGTCTTGGTGTATCACTTTTCAGCCAAAAATATTAAATGCGGATCACTGCTCTTAGTGTGTGGTAGTAACACAGAGTCACTCATCGATCACAACGTTGGCCGAATTTCGGTAAGTTTGGGAGTGTGGGAGATATGGCGGTTGAAACTGGTCGATCAAGGATATTTTGGTATTTCCTTCAAAGACATGTGTGTCCGTAAATTTTACTTTGCTGCCTGATCTACTTAGAGCTGATGACTGGCATTTGTGTGTGGTAATAGCATCGAGTCTCCCATCGTGCACTATGGTTGTTTGATGTCGGTAGCTATGGGGGTGTGGGACATATAGGGGTTGAAAGTGGTCGACCTGTATTTTTCAATCCAAATTCTTTACAAACACGAACAAAGTTGTAGTGACCCTGAAAGCTGATTGATAAGAGCAGACAGGGTAACTTCCACTGGAGCCGTGGATAAGGGTCGACCATAGGAGATCGACCATAGTTCTGATATGAATATTCGTCATAGGTTCCTACTGCAACACCTGACAGGTTATTATGCTCAGTACATTCAGATAATAACAGTGGAATGGCTGAGGAAGCTAGGATAAATTACGGTAAACGTCAATTACATATTTACATATTTATTTTCATGAGCAATGACTGATGGCATATGTGAACATCTACATTGTCTAATTGGAGTTGTAACAAAGCATTAGAGATACGGCCAAGGACGGGGCGAGCTTGTAACTTATGGGCGCCTCGCAGCCCAAACTAACTGGAATATTGATAAGAACTCTACAAGATTATGCCCATATGAATATGACCAAATGATTTACTCTTTAACTGTCCACATGAATATGCCCCTCTGACTATCCACACCAGCTATCGCAGCAGAGCCCACCTTAGTAGTAGACGACAGCCATTTTCTTCTCTGCAACCGCCGCCCCGGCGGCGCCGGCGACGACGCCCTCGGCGTCGATGTGGCTCGTTGACAGACTTTCGTAGACAGACAGACCGACCCAGAGGCCGCTGCTCCCAGGGTTTAAATAGATACTCCCCCTTCCTATCATCACTATGTGGAGAGGGCAATACTCCTCGCTAACCTGCTGTATGGAGTAACTTTAACAGCTTGCAATAAGGACAGCCGCTTGGCCACTGGCTTGCTGATATGCGTGCTACTTCCCAGGTCATAGCTCTATTGCTTAACTTTTTCATGCTCGCCCGCCCCGGATACCGACTTGAGAAATTAATTTGAAGTATTTGGGCAAGTGATCGCCTAGATCACTACATGTCCCCCCCTTCGCCACGTCCGGAGTCTACGGAGGACGTGTTTTGTAAACGCAGTTTGCAAAATTACTTAAAACTAAATACAGGTTTTCCTTAAAACTAATTACAATTTCTTTTTCTTCGTGTTACTGAAGTGTTGGTGTGTTATTAAATACAATTGAAATGGTTTATCTGTTTTATTTTATTTTGATTTCGACTGGATTGATTTGTGGTGGTGATGTCGACCTTGCCGACTCTTGTTTGGCGTGGCTCAGTGGATACGAGCGTCCCCGCCAGCTGAGACCACGCTTTGCAACGCCAGCAGTTGACATGATTCGCGACGTCACGTCAGCTCTGCGTTGTAAGGACAGCTCAACGTCTTACTTGCTTCCATTCACCACTCCAGCCAAGTTACAGGTTACTAGAACACTCGTAAAGTTTTGCATTAGTGGAACATCCTCTTAATTCTATACATACAATGATTCTTCACACTTCAGTTGACACTTCCATATACACTCTTCAACATATTTTCTACAGAATAAATTTACATTTACATTTCTATTTCTAGTATACTTTCTTTTGACGTTTGTTGATCATTCGCTTTTAATTCATGATTATTAATGACCGTCTAATGACACACCTCCATATTGATTTACATGAATGATATTTTTTTCCACAATGCATTTTTTCCAACTAACCCTGGGTCATTAACATTAAATCTTCAGTTTCTCAGAACCCCAGGTTACTCCGTAATTATGAAGATAATGTACACAACAACACTGATGGCTTTTCATTTGATTTTTCACTACTCCCTAATGATTTAAAAGCATATTCATGCTTTAATATTACATTTATACCATATGACTCGAGACCATGTAATCACTCCAAAATAGATTAATATGATCTTATTTCCTTGATGCCAGTGACTGCTATTACGAAAATGCACCATGACTGGTTAGCTCATTAACTACACTTAATTTCTCTTATTTATACTTAATGGTTAATTTAACCTTCCACAATATCCCATCGAGGAACTAAGATCACATTCTCCCCAAACATTTTAATACATTGAGTACAACAATTATACACATAACATGATTTCATCTCTTTTAACACAACTCTTAATTGATTCTGCAGGACTCACATTACTTCAATAATACGCCAGTTAACACTTAGGAACTAACTTACTCTCGCCATTTTCTGTGCGGACTTGCATATGCGTAGAATATACCTCTCGTCTCTACTATACAAAATACTTTTCGTTTTACTCCTTTATTTTATTTTAATTCATAAAAGTTACCTTTTTCTATACTACCTTCTTTACTTTAAATAGTCCCCATAAATTAAATTCCCTTTAATAACATCTCTTCTGCTTATTCTATGTAAATGGGCAGTTATGCTGAATGATAATTATATTAGATATGTATTTACATTTATTCTTTTCAACTCCTCCTCTTTTAAGCTACCGCTAATTATAAGGGATATTTGATCTGATTCTCCCTATTAATGCTTGCAAGTTTTCTCTTCCCCTACGCCTTATTAAGTAATTTAGCTTTATATTCAAAATTCATATAGTTTTACGCGCCTCCACTGCGCCGCCGTTACACTACCAGCTCGACTCCTGACGTCATCCTTCGTCAGCGACACAGTTTCGCTGCTGACAGCAGCACCTACTCAACGCCAGCCGAACTCTCCACAGTTCGGTAATTACCACATAAACTCCCCTCGACCTTTGTGCGTAACCATCCCCGGTTCACGACTTAAAATTATGGAGTCCCTTGACTTACCATTATTCTTCAACCTTATTTCGGTTCTTCGTGTCACATTACCCCGTGCACGGCTTAATAGTATGGAGTCCTCTGCCCCTACTTTTTATTTTATAACCTCGCGGGTTCTTCGTACCTTACCTAGTACGGATTAACATTAAGGATTTCCTTGCCTCCCTAATACACCTCTTACGGTAGACTTCACACCTACCTCCCCATAATCTCCCTAACACCATTCGCCTAGAGGTTTTCCCTTACCTCCCTCCTTTACCAGATACTGCATCCCTCTGCAATACCTTTATTTTACCCTCCATTTTTGTGACGACCTCCAATCGTCTTGCGCCAGTTAACTAGTAACGTCCACTCTGTTACTATTTTATCCCCACCGAATTCTCCTCCATAATTCCAATGACGACCCTTTCGTCATCTCTCCTTAATCTCCCATTACCCGCCAAATAATTCTACCAGTTACATCATATATAACTTACTTCTACCCTCTCTATAATATTCACCCAACCTACCTTTCATCTTTAACACCATTCTTTCGTCAGCATAGGGACATTTAAGTCCACTGACACCATGCTAACTTTGGCAACACCTAGTTACCGATTTCACTTACCTTTTCCTATTTCCTCCCATGCACCCTGGACATACACTTCCCGCGTTAAAGTGGATCAAGTGTGTTGCACCAGGTTTCACTTATTTTCTCCCAATTCTCTCAAATCTCGCCTCCCCCGGCGACATAATTTAATCCCTTCAACTCTCGCCAGTTTTCGCCTCTCCCGGGCGACTCCCCTCTATTGCAATTTTCGCCACCCTGAGCGACTCTATTTAAACCCTCCAGGTTTATGTTTACCCCGCAAACCACCGCTAATTTTCGGAAGGTATTTACCCGTCTTCCACCTTACATGGAGATCAATTTTTCTAGATCCCTCCTTATAATCTGTTATCTACTTCTTTAACACACAACCATTCTCTCGTTCCACCTCGTAGGAACGTTACCTCTAGAACTTCTCAAATAATTAATCATCGGCCCTAGTTCCTTCTGCTCTACATTATGATTTTACTGCGTCGTGTTACTGCCCCTCTCTATAACTTAGTTTATTTTATTGCCCTTTACTTCCATACTTCCATGTTAACTCCCTTTAATTTATTTATTATGCAAGCACTTTTTCGTATTCCCCCATATTTACATTCTTGATCTTTTAGTACACTATCCCACCTTATTTTGAAGTTTCATTGATAACATGTTATTTTAAGTGATTCGATTCTTATATATAACAGTCTAAGACTTAATAATGACCAATTAGCCATGTAACTCACGTACGATAATCTTTACAACAGTTGAACACACTTACACCAATATTTTAGTTACCAACCATGTTATAATTCACGTTACTGGAATATGCAATTTCTTAATTCATCATTCTTTAGGTTTCTGTACTTTCGTCTCTTGTGAATTTCTTGATTTTAAATGCTCTAAGATTAACTTTCTCAATTGACACGTTCATTTGTGTTGCATTACAATTGAATGTCTTTTTACTTAACCAACTAATAAAATCTCATTTAGCTTACGAACATGCATTCACTTCTTAAGATTAATTAACATGCTGATTTTCACTCGAATTTTAACTATACCCATTCTGAATTTTACTCCCCCTGAAGTGCTGTTTATTTTTGCTATTAAAGAAACTCTTATGTTATTACCCCTTGAAAGTCAAGTAGCCAAAATCACGCGTAACTGTTAGCATTTTTTTTTTTTTTTTTTTTTTTTTTTTTTTTTTTTTTAATTTGCAGTGGTCCTCCTATTTATGAAATCATCATTCTAACTCCCGATTACATAAACTTCTTTGTACCCTTTCTTTTAATCATTAGCATGAACTTGAAATATTTATAAAGATTTCCGTTCCCAACGGTTCTTCTTTAACTATTATAATCTTAATTAATAGGTACTTTTCAACTGCATATAATTTCGTATACCCCTTTACTCAACTGCTAAAATGGATTCAATAATCAAATAATAACTCCCTCTTCACTTATCACATTAGCTTCAATGTTCATTGTACTTGTAACAATTAGCATCGCGACATCAAGAAATATTTTATTCTAGCTAACACAACTTCTCCTTCAGCTAGTCATTCAGGATTACAGAATAAATACATTTTCTCTTTCAAAACTTCTAATATTAATTACATGATAAGGGTAAACCATTAGACCATCGATTTACGTAATATGCGGGAGTCTAATTCCAAATATATGAACAATTTAAGATATTCTATTTCTTACTAGCAACAATTTTCACGAAAGTACTTTTCCACATTTATTTCTGCTCTTCAGACAGTAACAAACACTACGCACTTCCACTTCTGGACTTAATGGTCAAAATTATCAAAATGATTGTAGCATTTTCCCGATTTGATTTTACTCGATATTCTTACAATCGTAAATTTATAACATAATTCTGGCAGTTGAATGTAGGCTCTTTAGAATAAATACAACTTCTGTACATAACTAATTTCATGGAATTACACTTTAATTACTGGCGTTACACATATAAAAGTTACTTTCCTTTGCGATATAAATTCTGATAATATAAGGGCATGAACACTTTCTTCATTTAAACATAGGGCTTCATTGAGGCATTGATTCTTGGAGCTTGCGTTATTTTTTTCTTCCGCCTGTTGCTTGCAAACTTACTTGCGTTTCGTGGCCTCCATAAGTTTGCTGACCCAAACTGCTCGCTCGGCGATTTCCTGCTGTTGCAGCGATGTCTCGTGTCGACGACCCGCCTGCTGACTGCTGTGTTGTGGCCGCCTCCTCTGCTAGGCCGCTAACGTAATCGGACCATCTCCTCGAACGACGTCTTCTGTGGGATACTGGATAGTGGATGTGGATTAACTATTGCCGTTTACTCTAACCATAACTATACCCAAGCCGTGTCGTCGTCTGACGCAGGGCTGGCCAAAAGACAGAAACCTCAACTGACGACATGAACCTACATAGGACGAAATATTCAGTGATCTTACGAACCACTTGCACACCCCTGTGCAAGTGCACCCCACACCATGACACCATAATTTTAACCCCTTCTTGTAGTGACCCTGAAAGCTGATTGATAAGAGCAGACAGGGTAACTTCCACTGGAGCCGTGGATAAGGGTCGACCATAGGAGATCGACCATAGTTCTGATATGAATATTCGTCATAGGTTCCTACTGCAACACCTGACAGGTTATTATGCTCAGTACATTCAGATAATAACAGTGGAATGGCTGAGGAAGCTAGGATAAATTACGGTAAACGTCAATTACATATTTACATATTTATTTTCATGAGCAATGACTGATGGCATATGTGAACATCTACATTGTCTAATTGGAGTTGTAACAAAGCATTAGAGATACGGCCAAGGACGAGGGCGAGCTTGTAACTTATGGGCGCCTCGCAGCCCAAACTAACTGGAATATTGATAAGAACTCTACAAGATTATGCCCATATGAATATGACCAAATGATTTACTCTTTAACTGTCCACATGAATATGCCCCTCTGACTATCCACACCAGCTATCGCAGCAGAGCCCACCTTAGTAGTAGACGACAGCCATTTTCTTCTCTGCAACCGCCGCCCCGGCGGCGCCGGCGACGACGCCCTCGGCGTCGATGTGGCTCGTTGACAGACTTTCGTAGACAGACAGACCGACCCAGAGGCCGCTGCTCCCAGGGTTTAAATAGATACTCCCCCTTCCTATCATCACTATGTGGAGAGGGCAATACTCCTCGCTAACCTGCTGTATGGAGTAACTTTAACAGCTTGCAATAAGGACAGCCGCTTGGCCACTGGCTTGCTGATATGCGTGCTACTTCCCAGGTCATAGCTCTATTGCTTAACTTTTTCATGCTCGCCCGCCCCGGATACCGACTTGAGAAATTAATTTGAAGTATTTGGGCAAGTGATCGCCTAGATCACTACAAAGTCGTGGGTACCAGCTAGTTATATTTATAAATGTTGATAAATGTACCTCGGAGGTAAATAACACTATGTCCATTTTTTTACAAAATTAGCTTTATTACATTTTTGTACTTAACTTTTATTGCTCTACACAGAGGTATAGAGCATTATGTCCTAGATCAATTGTACAAGGAGTTAGGTGCTTTTAAAAGGACACCGAGTCCATTTTTATTCAGAGGAATACAACACCATGTGGACTTGAAGTTATATACTTCTACAAAATTTGGATGATGGAATACACTCTCTGGTCATAATGTTGTATATACCAGGTGGATTTTTTATGAACTAAGGGAAGGTTTCAGTTCAGCCAGTTTGCTTATGATTTGAGGTTTTTAATTTTGTTTTTCAACAAATTATACTAAGTTCGAAGCAAGATGGATCACACGCTTTTATACTATTTCACAGCAAATATGCAAAGAGTTAGGTTGTATAAGGTTATGTTTTTAAATACACTTTCTACATATAATACTGTAGAAGTCAATATTATAAAAAAAAAAAAAAAGAAATATTAGCCTGGAGGTGTAATAAAGACAGATAAACGGGTAGGAAGACATCAAGCAACAAAACCCCTAATGATACCATAGAAATTGTCAGAATGCATACTTCTTTTCCACATTATGAAAGTCATTACTCTAGAGAGAAGAGCAATAGGAAATATTTAGAAACAGAGCTAATTATGGGAAAAAAATGAATGGACTGTACTCAGATGACTGCAATAAAAAAAAATTTGATCCAAAATTAAGAGTTAAAAATGGCTGTACTCAGATATCTTTAATAAACAATTCAAGTTGTCATTGATACGTGTGATACATGTGATTTCTTCCATGCTAAATTGAAATATAATCTGAATCAAGAGGAAAAAGAATCTGTTAGGGCTGATCATGCAGCACATCCAAATGAATCAAAAATCAGATACATCTTCAAAAGTATTGACACGAAAATGGCAAAAGATTCACCAAAACACGAAGTATTAACTGGTGATCTGCAGAAATGTTTGCCATCACCACTCACAACAAACTGCATAGGTTTCTAGAAAAAGAAACTTTTGACCTTATGTTTTACCTTGTATGATGCATCAGATTCCTCAGTTCACTGTATTATGTGGAACGAAACATAAGGAGTCCGTGGCGGAAATGAAATGGGCAGATAGTATCATTCCTGGTAATGAAATAGAAGAAATCACACTTTGGTCAGACAACTGTTATGGCCAAAATAAAAATACGAGGATTGTGATGTTTTTTTTTTTTTTTTTTTTTTTATGCTTCATAAGTATCCTCAAATTAAAACCATAACTCAAAAGTTTTTACTCAAAGGTTAACTCAAAATTTTTCTATCTTAACTGTTTATAATATTGAACTTGAAGATTTCAAAAACTTCAACACACTCTACGGAGAAAAAAACTAATCCTCCTCTTGTTAAAAGGAAGAAGGATGCTGACAAACAGCCAGGTCTTTTCGATGATGAAAACCAAGAGGTTGACTGTGAGGTTCCGCAGAAAAGTTTCGTTTCCAGCAGATATGAATCAAGTCTCAACAGACTCACTAAGAATTTCTCATCAAAAGTACAATGATTTAATTGCAGTATTGCCTTATGTTCCCTCTGTCATGATTTCTATAAAAATTAAACATACAAGTGACTATACAGAAGGAGACAGAGGATGATTTGGACCCTATGTAACACTTTTCTAACTATAACTTTTATGTAACTTACATCTGTATTCTGGAATAAACTATGTGCTTGGTAAAATGTTAATAACGTGTTATTTCTTGAATATCCTGAAACACCATTTCACATAATATAGCAGCCTTATGAGAGGTACACAACACTATGTCCGTAAAAATTGTTAAAATAAATAAATAAAAATTTACTGCGATCAAATAACACGAAAATACAATAAATAACAGTACAATGTAAAAGGAATGTACTAATAAAATTTTGTTAAAAAATTTTAATAAGCAGTTAATGAAATAAAATGTTTAAGAAATTAAAACTTTTAAAATGTGACACAGTGTTCTTTCGCTCCGAGGTACAGAAGTAAATTCTGAAAGGATTACTTGCATGGCGCCTAGGCAAGATTGAGCAAAGGATATTATATACAAACCTTTAGAAATAGAGAGCAAAATCAACAGGTGGCAATCCCTACTCGCGGGTATACTACAGCCCACTGTTATTTGAAACTTCTACGAGATGAGATTAGAACCGTTTCAGAGATACCAAATACAAGAATTGCTCATTTTTATAAATTTGAAAATGGAAACGTTATCTACATATAAAATTTCATCTAAATCGCTAGAGCCATTTCCAAGATCGTCTGGTTTACCATCTCATAAATTGCTTTGAAAGAAAAATGCTATTATTATGTTAAATAAAATCTTAATGTTAATCAGGGAATAATTAATGGTGCAAGATTTGTTGCAAATCACTTAGACGAGTACATCGCCACTGCTAAATTCATTCACCCAGATAGAATTATGCTCATACCTTGCATTAACCTCACATTTTCTGATCAACCGTAGCTTTCCAACAGATAAGAAAACAATTTTGTAATAGAAGTAACCTTCATTATAAACGTTAATAAAACACAAGATCAGACGCTTCACAAGGTAGGATTGTATTCATTAGCACCTTTTTGTTCGTATGAACACTCACACGTGGCTCATTCATGAGTTTGTAGATTCATTAATTATTATTTTTCTATTAAAGACACATACCGTTAAAAAGTCAACAATGATCCCATTATAATTGCTAAAATTGTTTTCAAAGAGTTTTTTAAAGTAAAGAAGATTAAAAAAAAGGACTTCTGACAAAGCCAATATTTTTTAAAGGTGACGAAGAAGGTGATTTGACCAACAAATATAGCATCCGAATGTTCGAATTTGAGACCGCGCAACCTTTTTCTATATTTGCCTTCCGTTACTGACTGATGATGTTGGTGCTGCTGTTACTTAATGGTACCGTTGCTGCAACTATTACCAAGCGCCAGTTCCACGTGCACAAACTACAGACGCGTAATTTAAGGAAGTTTCATGACCTGTGAGCTGACATATGGGGCTACATTCCTCTGTAAACCTATAAAGAACGTATCGGGTTTATACCACACCGAATCGCTGCTTTATTACGTTCTGAGTAGACCAACACAGCATTAAGCAGGGGGTCATAGTATTGTGGCTCATCAGTATCTATACTAATATTATAAAGCGAAAGTAACTGTCTGTCTGTTACGTTTCTTGAGCCAAATGGGTACTCCAATCGTGATGAAATTTGACAAGGAAATGCTATTTGACACTAGGATGGACATGGGATACCATATTCAGTATAGCTAAGAACATATTATCATTAAATTATGAAAACTATCTGAACTGTTAAAGACAAACGCATAATATCTATATTTTCTTGTAATGCGTAACGTTAGAGAGTAATGGCGGCGTAGCGCAGTGGTAACGTGCTTGCTTCGGGTTCAAACCACACTGGCAGCAAAAAATTTTATGAATTGGTTTTCATAGTTTGACCCAAGCCTAGGACTTTGTAGTAAGGATATCATGTTCTGGCAAATCTTTGGCGGTAGAATAGTGCCCTAAGCGTTTACTTTATTCAGGTTATACTGGTTCCACATGCAGTTTTTGTATGATCTAAACTAATAATATTATATATACGAAAGTAAGTCTCCGTCTTTTTTTTTTTTACTTTTTGAAGACTATATATGTATACCGATATACCGAAATAATTTGTATCATTAGGAACGAGGTAGGATACTTTTTTCCGATATGAATAAATGAGACAGGTTCGACGGTAGAATGGTATATCGATAGCGTTCCTGTCATATTATGCCGACTTTCAGCTTGTATATCCAATTCTAGCAATCAATTTCTAAATCCACGCGTACGAAGTCGCGGGTAACAGCTAGTATATCAATAAAAGGAAGGTTCAGCTATCACGACAACGTCTAGCACATTTACAAAAAAAAAGTTACGTTACCTTTTTTTTGGCTGTGAATGTCTGAATGTCTTAATATGTTTAATAGTATTGATAAAGAAGTAGTTTAATATAAATAACGGAAATGTTTGGTTAAAACTTAACGGTGTACACAGGATGGCACCAAGTGAATGGAACAAACCACACCCGTGTGACCCAGACAGCAGTGAACTGGAGAACACCTTCAACATGGTCAACATCCTATGGTTCACGATGGGTTCCCTTATGGGAGCCGGCTGTGATCTTTTGCCCAGGTAAGTCCTTCCACAAAACAATTTCTTCTTCTCAGAGATGATTTATCCAAACAAGAAGCGAAAGCAAATTATATACGCAGACCATGTTTGGAAAACCAAATATTTCTACCTGCTCTTCAGTCTATCAAACGAATATTGTCCAACGACTGGCATATAACACAAATAAGGTCACCTCTAAGCAGCGCCGCGACAATTAGTCACATGCTTTGCATACCAAAACTTTTTTTAAATGAAACCAACACTCAAGACAGTATTATGAATCTGGATGAACAAGAAAATAAATAACTCGAAGGCAAGCCATAAAAACTTATTGCGACAAATAAACAGTAGTTTGTCAAAATTTCAACACCTAGAAGCAATTATCTGATTCATTCCAAAACCAGAGGATGGAACAAAACTAAATGATTAAGATTGCAGAGAGATGCCATGCATTCCTCTTTTGTGTGGCAGCAGAGGTAAGTGTGTTCCGCCACGCCCAATCGGTACAGAGTCGTCGAATGATGTGGAAACGTGCATGTAGGAATTAGTATGCCTCGTCGACGACAAAAGGGCGCAATATCTACATGTCGGTGCTTTCGAACATGGCAGACTGATTCGTCTTCCGGAAACAGGTTTCCCGTACAGTAGTTGCGGTTCGTAGAAGGCGCGCTGCTACAACAGTGATGTGTGTGTGTGTGTGTGTGTTACTGGACCATATAATAAGCCCACAGCGAAGGTTGACCACCATCTTGTCCAAAACGCCGTAACTGACAGAACAGCTTCATTTACATTGCAGGCCCGACATTACAGCACTGCACAGGGTGTGGACATGTCTGAGTCGAAGGTTCGACGCCATCTGCTGAAAACTGGAATGTGGCCGCATGCCAGCATGTTAGCATCCATTGAACAGAAACCACCAACGCCTCAATGGCACATGAATGCCATCACTGCCAGTGCTTAGCATTTTTATGGTATGAAAAAAATACAGTTTAGCATATAGCATATGTTTTAGCATTTTTTTGCTGGTACATCGACGATTTTCTTGGAGTGATAAAATTTAAGTATTGTTCATTTACTTATTAGACTCTATCACAATAACTTGTAATGAGCAGCACTGACCACTGGCTTGCTAAGAGATAAAAAGTAGCTTTTTTGGACGAATCCCACTTCAACTTGTTCCAGACGCGTACTTGTTTCCGCTGCTGTGGTGAAAGCAATCAAGCGGACTGCACTGTGGAGCCA
>JARYHS010008074.1:58435172-58467852 GCA_031002005.1 Vandiemenella viatica
GCTGCTGCTTTTGCCAAAAACAACGACATTGTTTTTTGACACTGAGGAAAGCTCAGACAAAAATTAAATATATCAAGTAATTACAATTCCTTTCTTTTTGTCTGTTGTTGCTATTCTGTTGAGATTCAACTGTTAGAATATCTCTCTAATACAGATAATACGAATTTTTTAGTTTAGAAGGTAAAGAGGCGGTAATTGAAAAACATAAAATAGAACAAACATTTTTATCGTTATATGTCATTTCTCTTAAGCGGGTGTCATCACCATTATCGTTGGGAACCATCTCCAGATTCCCGGGTGTGGTTTACGAACCTTGGTTGTTATAGACTATCGTTTTCCACTGTCTCCTATCCAGAAAAGTTTCTCTGTCCGTGATGTATTCCCAATTCCAGCCAATTCTCTCTACGTCATAAGCGGGTGTAAGAAATCAAATTGTTCTTTGCTCATTCGGTGATACATATGAAAAGGCCTTGAATCTTTACGTGATAGTGGAACTAACCGATGAAATTCGCCTTACTGTATTCTCTTTTAATTGACGTTATGTAGGCCCTAATTAAAACAACGAGATTTTTACTCATTCAGGGCCATAAAACGAGCAACAGTTTCCAATTCTTCTTCCCACTCCGAAGTTAACAGTTTTCATCTTTGAAAACTTACGCAAAACTTAAACAAGAAAATGAGTTCACATTACGCGACGTGTTAGTAGTGTAGTTCTCTGCATGATTTCACGGTTAAAATATGATATCATGACAGCACAGCAGTGTAGCGCTACGTTTACTGACCGCAGTTTTAATCAGTTTAGCGAAGCTGGTAGCAGAAACAAGAAGATGTGGGAACATGGGCGTAGCCAGGGTAGGGCTTCCTACGTCAAGTAGTCCAGCGAAAAATAAATGTTGTCCAAATTTACCTAAAACCCTCGCAGGCTAGTGCTTAAATAAGTTTAAAAGGTTTTTTTTATTTTTTTTTAAGTAAAACTATTTTCAGCAAGTATTTTTCCTTGTTCTTGCCCCACTCTGAAGCTAATCCTGGCTAAGCCTTTTGTGGGAAACTTGCGGTGCTCGCAGGTTTCCTTCAGAGAAGACTTCAATGAAAGGGCTTTCGAACAGTATAACTTTCCGTTCCCTAATGGCAAAATGGCTGTTACCTTTTCACAAAATCTCCAGCAGATTTTTTATGTGAAAATGCTTGGATATAGTGTCTGTAATCAGCTTACAACTCATTCGAATGATATCCTTAATAATACGGTTTTGTGATTTGTGTAAAATACTTTCAGAAAAACGGCAATTTTTAAATATTCCGACGTTACAACACATTCATTAAAACTAATGAAGTTCAAGCAAACAGATCCCGCTCAGAGGACTATCTGATCTGTTACTTGAATCAAACAATGCAATCTGATTCACGTAAGATGCATGTAAACGATGATTGTGCCAATTAAATATCAACTAAACTGTATTATGACCTTTTCAACACAAATGATTTTGGGCTTCAGGTAAACTGTGCTGGATCTATACGACAGTGATTAAAGTGGCCACCCCCTCGACTTCACAGCCACTGACAGTTCCCATTGTCTCGGCAGGGCAGTGTCCACGCGCCTGCTGGCCGGTATGTGGTGGTTCTTCACTCTGATCGTCATCGCCTCGTATACCGCCAACCTCGCCGCCTTTCTCACAATTAGCAGGATGGAATCTCCTATCAACAGCGCTCAGGACCTCGCTAAGCAGACCAGGATCAAATACGGGACCTTCGAGAGAGGTTCCACCGCCGCCTTCTTCAGGGTAAGTCAACCAAGAACGAACTAAATTTACTAAACTCTGTCGAATGTATAGTTTGCGCATAGAGACGGTGAAACTGTTCGCTCTATATGTTCGATTAGTTCAGTGAGCGAGTAGACGATAGAGTTACCTGGAGCAAGTGGTGCCAGTAATATACGCGATGAATTTAACGACCTACATCAATGAATACGCCGACAGCAAAATTTGTCGACTGTGATGTGCAAAATAAACTATTTAAAGTGTTAAACGTTACAAACTTTAACATTCTACAGAGACTTGAAATCCATAGCGAAAGTGATACGAAAGTGTCCAGTGCTCGGAAGCAGTACTTAATCAAACAAATGGACGAACGCAGCTACCAAGCGAAACTATAAATCAGGAAGGCTGTCTATCACCCCACTTGGACTGTGTCAATTCGTGGGTTACCTCAAACAACTCTATAAATTTTTCACAACTAACGAGGTACACGAATAATACCAATGTTTCAAACAGTATATTTGAAACTGTCTAACCCATAAGAATATTTCAGGTGGCCAAAAAATTTCTAGACGGTTTTAAAAAATGATGCTAAGATATGTGCCACAGGGCAGCAAGAACGTGCTCAACATTGATATTCTGGAAGATTGTAGTGAACCAACTTCCTATGCATGCATAAAACCTAACACCGGTATCGCATCATACATGACAGCACCTTAAGGAAAACAAACAGGCATGACAAACAAAGTTTAGAAGGTAAACGTTAAAATAACAGTAAAGAGGATCTAATTGTCATTGTTATAAAAGCTTTGAATCTCTAAAACATCTTAAAAGTTGGATATTTAACATTTTAAAAACGATAAAAAAGAAACTCATTGTATATTTATAACATCATAAATAAAACAAGTCTAAAAGACTGAAATAAGATGGTAAAAGAATAGAACAGAAAGAATTTATTTCATTCTAAAAAGAAAAGTAAAAGATAATAACAATTTTTTACAGTGACGGTACAGCACAATGGAAAAGAAACAAAAACATAATTTCTTAACACGATACGGAACGGAATAAAAACACATCTAATTAAACCGAACAGTTCAAAGAATATAATGAGTATATTAGATAATCTGGGAAATAAGGAGTTTGACCGGAATTTAAACAGTAAAATAATGCTGTTGTTGGCGCTTTATGGAGCGTCGACATATAGGGCATTAGCGCCTTGATTAAAATCCAGTCTGACAATGAGACTAAAGTGCGAAATAAATAACCGTCTGCAAGGGCCATTGTAAAGAGGTCGACTACGCAGACGGCGAAGTAAAATAATAAAACCTTGGGGATAAGACGGGCCAAATAACAAAATTTTAAAACTTTCGCCACATTCCTCAATGTCATTGTTTAAAACAACAGATCGTTGGTTAGGTCAACGTCTGTCCTTAAACTCAAAAATAAAACACAATCAGTTAAAATGTGGCGCACCTTCAAAGGTAAAGCCTCAAACATCACATTCCGGTGGGTCCTCCCGGCGGAGAAGAAAGCTGTGTGTCAGAGGACAGTGCCCTATGCGGAGGCGAGTAAGGAGAACCTCATCCCTCCTCGCCCGCTGGAAGGAGCTGCTCCACGGCTGAACGGTCGGTTTGACCAGCCGGAGCTTATTATGCACAACTTCCTGCCACTGCCTGTCATACATCCAACGCCCAAGCGAGGTATTACCATGGGGCTGGACCAAAGTCAACTCTGGCCTTGTCTCAGGCTATCTTGGTAGCTTCATCTGCTGTCCGTTTCCCTAAGCGGCACTGCTAATACTTGTAATTTTGCTCTCTCGATTTCAAGAAACTGTTTGTCAGAAATGCTATGACCCATTTGTATGCGCCTAGTCTGAATAGTATAGAATCAAGTTGTTGGTGGTTGAACGGATGGGTTGGAGCTTTGCGGATTTATTGCACTGGTGCTCAAAGTTTCGAAGAAGATGAATTGACGCCATGTATCAAATTACCTTGCCAGTTATCTTGTCTAGAAATCCCTTTGGAGATTTCAGGTTTCTTTTCAGTTCCCTCGGTTCAGTAATATACCTAGTATTTGAATTATTAATATATTGAATTGAATTAATGATTAATTGCGATGGAGCATATGCTCCTGTGGCAATTTCCATAATCATCTAACTACCATTTTCTTAGTATTTTTTTATTATTTTAGCCTATTTCCTTTGAGTGTTTAAATTCCTCCCCCATCTACTTTTGTGATATAGGAATAATTTTAAATTCATTCAGCGTTTTTGATAAATTATTCATCACTTCACTTGGTGATTTATTCCAGCCCCTGACGCTCACAAAAGAAAATTTTCCTGTTCTCTTATGCGTGAAATCGAGTGCTAGCTTGTATTCGTGGTCATATTTTCCCTTCCATGCACTATTCCCAATTCTTCGACCAATATCCTTCCAACCCCATCACCAACTTATTCCTTGTAAAATCCCATTACTCTCTTCACCCTCCTCCTGTCTTCCAATGACTCCCAATCCAGCTCCTTTATCACATAAATTACTGACTGGGTCTTGCGGTAATTTACATGACAAATTTAGCTGTTCTACTTTGCACTCTCTCCAACTCCTGTAAGGACAGCTAGAAACGAAATGAGAAATAAAGCAAGGGCAATTAGAAACGAAACGAGAAATGAAGGAAATGATTATGCAAGGAGTGAAAGGAGAACGGAAAAAAATTGGAACAGAAGATTAATCAGAATCTACAGCAAACGATGCAAGAGTGGAGAAAGGAAAGAGAGAATATTTATAACGAAATAAACACTCAGGTAGTCCAAGTATATCAGCATATTTCTGAACGTGA
Organism: Vandiemenella viatica; assembly: GCA_031002005.1. Classification (NCBI taxonomy): domain Eukaryota; kingdom Metazoa; phylum Arthropoda; class Insecta; order Orthoptera; family Morabidae; genus Vandiemenella; species Vandiemenella viatica. The sequence goes on from JARYHS010008074.1 coordinate 58,439,759, forward strand.
AGGTTTGATATCGAAGAAGGTACAACATTTAGTAGAGACAGAACAGCAGAACCGCGAGGAGTCGGTGAAAATAGCACTTCACCAGTAGAACCGGATAAACAATGAATTTGTTAGTGACCTTCAAGAAGTCAAACACGAAATTTCGCTGGTTCAAGGTAATGTTAAAGAATTGTAATCTGGAATAATTAACTCACATGGAGAAGTGGCAAGCTGCAAAGAAGCGGCCAAACAACAGTGGGCAGAGTTGAATCAGTGAGTCGACATAGTTCAGAGCGAGAGAGGGCCAAGCGCCTTCAACAATGTAGTACAATCGGTGCAGATAAAATTACCTGAAGTGAGTTTTGACCCTGATGGCGAGATACATCCTTACGTTTTTTTGGAAGTATACTGAGGCGCATTCCCAAGACAGTGGCCAGATGAAGAAATAAAATACGTTAAAATGATGAAGAAAAATTATGCATTGGAGTGGACATGTGAATTGGGCTAACAGAAGTTACGATGAATTTTTACAGATTTTCTTGAAGAAATATTGGTCCGAAGAAAAATCTTTGGCTTGATTGGGGCTCTGTTTGACCACATCAGCACGCATATTAATTTCAATCTCTTAAATCAGGAAAATTGTTAGAATTAAGAAATATAAGTGAATTAAAGTTATACCCGGAGTACATAAAAGGAATGTGAGTTTTAAATGAATGAATGGAACAATGACAAAAATGGGTGAACGATGCGAAGTTAAATCATCATAAAATTTGACAAAGTGCAAAATTTTGTGACAAATTGGCGGGCGGGATGTCTAAGGAAGCACTTAGTATTTAAAGTATTAATTATTAATGTTTCTTTTTTGCATTATACGTTATTTCTATGGAAGTGTATATAAAAATCTCTGGACGATGGACAGTGGGTGCAAGAAGAAGATCTTTGGCAGAGACTAAAAGACAGATGAAATAAGTGGGCATAGCGCAGATTGTTAGGAAAACTGCGAATTGTAGCTACCGAGCGTGGTGGTGTAACGGTTACCGTTCTGGCCTCGCATTCGGGAGGACGGCGGTTTGAATCCCCGTCCGGGCATCAAGATTTGGGTTTTCCATGGTTTCCCAGATCACTCCAGGCAAATGCCGGGATGCTTCCTTCAAAAGGCCATGGCCGAATTCCTTCCCATTCCTTCCCCCCCCCCCCCATTTTTTCCCGTCTCTAAAGACCTCGCTGTTCAGAGACATTAAGCAGTTAAAAAAAATGTAGCTGTATGTGAAAAAAACAGTAAATTAATGGAGATATAAAACCAAGTGGAGGTTTTGTTTGTTTATTTTTTATTTTGATGAACAGTATGGAAGAAATGTTAATATCTTCAATACTAACAAGAAGAAAGGTTACTAAGTAAAAATATTATACCGTGCAAGATCTAGTTAAGTATCCAGACCTTGAACAGCTGTAGGGGAGGTGGTGGTAATATGAAATAGGGTTGTAATATGAAACGCCATAGTATTTGCAGACTACTAATGCCATCTGGCAGCAGTTTCAGTTATGGCAATCCTAAAGTTCTGTTTCCATCATTAGAGGCAGCAGAGATCAGTATCACAATGTTTTATGGCCGTGAGTAGACCCACTTCGTTTTACAACCTCCAAAAGTTTTTGTAAGGTTAGATTCAAGTACATTTTCTGCTACCTTTACTTACAAATTAACATAATGTTTCTACTTTACAATTTATTAATTGAATTAAACCTACAAATGATAATTTTAGTTCCTTGAAATTGTTTATCAGAAGTCTAGTTTCACTGATTAGTTTCGAAAATGGCGTTGGGTGGTAACATGAAACATGCTGTTCTATATTACAACCCCTCTTTTTTTTGTCATAATTAAAGCAAAAGATAATCATGTGACCATCCTCTACCTTCCACTTCATACTACACATATACTACAGCGACTTTTGCTCACGAAGAACTATGAACTGTGAAATGTAATTGTGATTTATAGCTCATAAAAACAACTTTACCACAAAGCGATGTTTGGGACCTCTGCATTCTTTCAACTTTACTACAAGTTTACACTGTAAATTGTGATTTTCTACCAGGTAAGGTCACAATATAATTTAAAAATTTCATTAATAAAAATTTATTTTAAATCTGTTTCATATTACCACCCCATTTCAAAATGCTCATAATTTACAGCAAGTTAAAAAATCTATTGTAATTATTGAAAACGTTTATTATTCATCACTAATACTAGTGATCCTTTATAACAGATATATAAACTAACAGAGGTGACATTTTTTATGGAACAGCCAAATTTTAAATTCAGTATATTGCTTTAAACGAAAAAGTGTTCCACAATACCACCACTTCCCCTATACCAATCGCCATAGAGCGACTAAATCGTTCAGCTACCGTACATAGTCTATTTTAGAGGAATATGGGTTTCAACTGCTCGCTTTTTATCCCCAGGGATGGGGTAAATCTCCTCCCCGGCTTTTTAAGAGGTCCAGAATAATTTTAGATTTGTCTCGGTATAACAAACTGTTTACCACTGACAGTTTTTTTTATTAATATATTTAGAGACATTTTAAATCAGCATCACACGTTTACCCGGTGTATACGGATGGGTCCTAACCAGGCTAACGGAGTTGGATTCTCCGTAATAGTTCCCTCGAGCGACTTACAAGCAGGATGGCAAGTGCAGCGTTTACACCGCCGAGTGTTATACGCGGTGTTAAAGTCGCTCCAGCATATCAAATTATTGTGCGATAAGAGGTTCATCATATGCTGTGATTCCCTCAGCTGTATTGAGGCCTTGGGAAATATGTACCCAGCAGCCCGTCTAGGTCAGGACATCCAGGACGCCCTCCTTTCCCTCCAATCTTACGGAAAGAAGGTTTTATTCTGCTGGATACCTGGTTTTCGGCTACTGTGGCCATACAGCCAGTTCAATGTGATTACTATAGCTTCCTGTGAATCAGTCGTCATCCAGTGTTTATATATTGTATCTTCTAATTATGGATACCACAGGACGGACAGGACATTCACACAGACACACAACACTTAACATCCATGCCCGCGGCCGGATTCGAACCGGCGACCTTCGGTACCCTACGCTACCGAGGCCGGCTCGAAACATACATTTTTCATATGGAACACACAAAGGTATATGTTTCGTAGACAGATAGCAACACAAGAATTTCCTCCAATAGATTGGGTACTGCCTGGTCCAACAGGCTCGGGCAGGAAGTTTCTTCCTGCCTCCCCCCAACCCGTTATGATTCGCACTGGCCATCACAGTGTCCACGTAGTCCTTGGTGGCCTGTTCGGAGGAGATGGGATGCAATGGTCGGGGACACAACGTATTGTCGGGTCTGGAAATTAGTTCTCAATTTTTCGAACATGGTTTCCTATCTCTCTGCAGCCACTAGAATTACATCATACCTTTATGTCCAATTACGATACGAGGTTCTAGATACAACAAACTTAACGATGAGAACTTCATCTGCAAGTGCTTCTACAGACTAATGGTGTTCGCAGAATTCCAACGATTCCCTATACCAACGCATCTGGACGGTGATGAAGCAAGCTCGTCCTGACGTATTCACCGACGGCAACGATGAGGGCGTGGAGCGGGTCAAGAAGGAAAGAGGCAACTACGCCTTTTTCATGGAGTCAACCACCATAGAATACCAGACTGCCCTTAACTGCGACCTACGCAAAGTCGGCGGACTGCTCGATTCCAAGGGGTACGGCATCGCTCTACAGAGAGGTGAGTTATATGGGTGATTACAAGTTAAGAGGTACTCCCAGCAGCCATGACAAAAAGCATAACCTTAAAAAAAAAGTTTTATCAACAATATTACTGTGAGAAATGAGTCTTTCGCGGCGTACAGATGCCATTAGCCACGTTTCGACAACGGAATTGTCGAAACGTCGCAAATGGAAGAATTGATCCGGCAGAACGCCCGAGAAGAATTTCTGTCAATTCTATTATTTTCTCATAATACACGACCTATTCTTCAGTACCAGTGAATTTCATAATTTAAATTTATTTAGTTTTGTCACAATCGCACCTTAACCTTACAAAATCTATCTTCCCCGTTCTGTCCCTTAACAGTTTTGACAGTAAATGAGTAATTTTAAATAGACTTAAATCCATTAAAACAAGTCAATTTCGTGTATTTCATTAACTACCATAAGAAATAATTGTAATCAAATTAGGAAAAAAACTTTCTGCGCAATATTTTGCGTCTCTTCCGCTAGTACTTTGTAATCATGTATATATTACGTTTGTTTACTTCATTAATGCGAGTTTAGACATTAGAATACAATGCTTCTGATCCGAAGTTAGCAACAGGCGTCGCACGAGCCATCTGTACGCTCTGATTGACTGTCATTCCGTTCACGCCACTCAGTAATTGCGGGTCTATCTACTAACGTGATCTCTCCATTGGTAAGTTTTAATTCCTAATTATTTGCCTGAATACTTACATTCATTTGCATATATATTATAATTTGAGCATAGATTATTATGCTTCTTAATAATAAATATTTTTATGATTATTCCTGTTTTCTAATGAAAATATCTCTTCCCTATCTCCCTTGGATCATAAGTTGCCAGGGTAGAGATAAAATATCCAGCGAAGATATTAATATGTCAGATCAAATTGTTTTAATAGTTATTACGTATAATTTAGTACAGTTAGCCTATAAGCTATGAATAAAATATTTACTCTCTTCTTTTGTACTTACAAAAGTAGAGTGAAAAGTTAAATTACTATTTAACCAGAACTTTCTTATTTTAGTTTTTCGCGCTCACTTCTGAGGATTTGGACCCATTTACAACCTGTACTTGACAGTTTATGTGTTACAGTTGTAATCTACATTTCATGAATGATGGTCCTGAACCCAGTACGGTACTAAACGTATGGCTTTAGTTTTGGCAACAATGTTACAAAAATTTTACCCTAATCTACTGAATTTCATGTGGCCATGGCACAGTAGCTCACGACGGAGTGGGTGCAACGTGTAAGAGGACTGCAGATAGATAAGTTGCAAGTGGCACTTATATTTCATATTCAGAGTATTTTAGAAAAGTAACATAAAAATTTCGACAATTAATGACGCAGACATCTGAGATAAAGAAGCACAGCGTGGATCAACGGAAAATATAAAATCTTTCCAGGGACACTGAAGATTCACCAAGTCACCGGAAGTGTGTTTCTTCCGAATGACTTAGCAATGAAGACCAAGTTTCTTCTGCAACCATGACGGCTGCGGTCATTTTGTACTGGGTGCATTCGATTAGTCAGTCATTAATCCGGTTCCTCGTCTTCATGCTGAGAATGTGTATGGATCAGAATCTGATTCTGGCGTCACTAAAATCTCAGCAAAGCATTGAGAAGTCTCAAGAAATTCCACAGCTTTCTGACGTATCATTTGACTATAAGACGAGACAGTGTGAAAATGAACATCAGAGAAATAAACACTGAGCAATGGTGATTTTGTGATACTTAAACTTTTACACTGGAAAACAGAATGCCGTCACGTTGCCGTATGCTGGCGTCGAAGAAGATGACTAGGTTCAAGTGATATTTTGTAAAATCTGTGATTACATTGGAAGAAATTTCAAAATTGATGACAGTCATATATTTACTGTGTCATCAACTGCCACTTCCTAAGTTAAAAATGAAAGGACAACAGGTTTTCTATTCTTTCGATAAAAGCATTAATGTTTATGAGCAGGGATATTAAAAATTTGACTTCATAGTCTGCTTAAACAATTCTACTAAGATTCCGAAAAAAATGTGTTTCTTTTAAATGAACCAGCTCTAAAAACCATCCCGTGTCATATTCTATAACACCCTGTAAGTCTTTTATCAACACTATATCTCCCTGGTCTACTCAAAATCAAGAAAATAAATAAATAACTGACTAGCCATTTTGCAGATATGCACATAGTAGCTGTTTAAATAAAAAAAATATACTATTATCATTTAACTTCTGTTGTGCCGCTTTTACGAGGTCCTACGACCTTTTAGCTCAGAATCACCCCATACATAAATAGTTGGCTACTAACTTCCAGACTTCACCAACGAATAATCGCAGAACCAGATATTCCACTTTATACAATTGCCTGAATATGACAGTAACTTTCAGATCCCAACCCCTTGTATTAGTATCTTGGATGAAATCTATAGTCTTACAGAGGTCTACAAAAATTAAATAAATTCAAGGCAAGAGATATTACATAAAACCTTAGATTATACATTAGTGAGCATCCAGTGTATACGAATAACAATAACTAATGATTAAAAAATCTTATCCAAAATAAATCACTAAACTGAAGTTTTCCTATAAGAAGCACATACGCCATAGAATCTATCTTACAGTATATATAGTACCGAATCGTTTCAAACTGGATTGTAAAACTGTTAAATCGGATGGAGGTGCGAACAGTTTATAAGGCTCACTGCTAGATTGGCCGATCGTTAACCAGGGAAAAAGAGGGGCCCACAAACCCGAAGTGCAGCCCTGGGTAGGACAGTGACGGATACACTTACAAAACATATCCGCCACGAGAAACAAAACAATAGCGACAAATCCACCGTAGTTCACCATTCCATCAACTCTGGGCACGCTATTAAAATAATTATGGGCCTCTAAAAAGTCGGAAGAAGTTTTACACCAACAATGGTGATAAAAAGTAGTCAGCTGATAATCACATTCTTCTGAAGTTGTCCTTGTGCAGTAGATGAAGGGTTTGGTTACTCTTCTGCGATTATTGTAGAGCAGTGGTTCCCAACAAAATTTTCTCGAGGACCCCCTCATCGAGCATGGTTGGTACTTTGTCATATCACAGTATCAAATACCTAAAAAAAAACCAATCAAGAGTCTTTTTATACGTTTTCTATATTTGGTACTTATAAACAACATTGACATATTCATTATTGAACAAATATTGAGCTTAAAACTTTTTCAATTTAGCCATCATTGTTATTGTTAAATTTTTTATTATTGCTCAAAATCTTTGTCTTCAAATCTGGGTGTTTAGTATAAGAAACTCCTTAAAAAATAAAAATTGAGTATGAACTGAAAATGACAGGAAAAAATTAAAACTGAGTGTATTGGTCTTTCAAGTGTACTACACTTGAGATTGCATTGAGTAGATATGTGTGAAAAAATAAGAAAACACTAATTTCATACAAGGTATTATTTATTTGAAAGTACTCCATCAGTATACAGTTAGTTTTAATTTTCAATTCTTAATTAGATGAGTTCAATCTGACCTTTGAGTTCATTATTTCTGAAATATTAGGTTCCAAACTTGAAACTTTCAATCTGAAATCCGACCGTATGTCGAGTCGATTCCTATATTTGTTTTTCATGAAACACATGGAAGAAAATGCTTGCTCACACCGATATGTGGTTGCAAATGGAAGAATCTTTTTCATTGCCTTATCTCCAAGTTTCTTGTAGTCCTTGCGTGCTGATGCCCAGAAGTCTGTAATTTTATCACAGATGAAAATGTTTTTCATCGTACCACAGCTGGACAGATCCACAAGTTGATCTTGCTCTTCTACAGTGAGGCCATGGATTTTGTCTATTTCTTCACAGCTGAAAGGATTTCGAATCCATCTGTCGTCAGGGTCAGGTTTAGGGAAATACTCTCTAAAAGTGGTGGCTAGGCTGCGTAGATGATCGGCTACATTGATCTTGATCTGGTCAGGCAGACTCTCCTCTGATGATTCCAAGAATTGTTTTAAAGTAGAAAAGTTAGTTAGTGACTCGTTTTCTATTCTTGACGCCCAGATTTGACATTTTTTGACCATAGCACTAATCTTATCCTCAACTTTGAACATGTCTACATTTTTTCCTTGTAAACTCAAGTTTAACACATTCAAGTGTTCAAACACATCAGCTAAGTACGCAACTGAGCAAAGCCAAGAGAAGTTAGTGAAAAAATCCGCGTACTTTGTGTCAAGAAGGAAGACACGAACCTCGTCTCTAAGTTCAAAAAATCTTGACAAGATCCTACCTCGAGAAAGCCATCTTACTTCTGTATGAATAAGAAGTTGCTCATGCTCACTGCCGATCTCTTTACACAATAAAGAAAATAAATCTGGATTGCAGATGTCGAGTTTTAATATAGTTAATGATTTGAACTACTTCGTTAAGTATCTTTTGCAAAGGTTCAGGCAATCTTTTGACTACTAAGGCTTCACGATGGATACAACAGTGAGTCCATTTCACCTCAGGGGCTACTGCTTTGATACGAGCTAGAAGTCCTGTTTTTTGCCAGCCATTGACTTTGCTCCATCCGTCGACAAGCCTACACATTTTTTCCAGGTGACATCGTGTTCATTGAGATAATTATTTAATGCAGTAAAAATATCGTCTGCTGTTGTATGCAGTAGTTCGCATGAAAAAAGGAAATCTTCAAACACTTGGTCCTCCCATAAGAATCGTGCGAAAACCAACATTATAGCTTTTTTAGATATGTCTGTGCTTTCATCCAATTGTAGAGCGTACATGTCACTCATGCAAAGTCTAGCCAACAATGTTTCTTCGATGTTAACTGCCATATCAGTAATTCGTCTTTGAACAGTATTATTTGATAGCGGGACAGTTCCTATTACCTTAGCAGCTGCATCACCTAACATTCTCTTGCAGAGTATTATTGCTGATGGCAGTATAAGTTCCTCAGCAATTGTGTGGTTTTTCCCACATTTAGCAACAAGCTGAGCCACCTCGTAAGACGCAAGGGTTGCATTTTCGTTTACATTTGCACCAGAGTGTTTAGTAATTGTTTTACGAGATATTTTCAACTCTCCTAATTTATTTTTGAAAAAATCTAATGACTTACTTTTGTACTCTGGGTGCTTTGTTTCAAGATGACGCCGGAGTTTGCTGGTTTCATACATTCATTCGAAAGGCTTTCATAACAAATTACACATTGAGGTTTAGGCTGTTGCTCAGGTCCAGTGAACGTAAAACCGATTTCCAAGTAATCAGAGTTATATTTTCTAATTTTTTTCCAGTAAGCTTAACACTGATCTTGGAAGAGTTAGGTTCAAGGTACGCCGACGATTTAGGTTCAATGGACACTGACTTCGATTCGAGAGTCACTGACTTACTTGCTTGCACATCAAATGCATTACCTTCCTCTTCATCTGTAGACCTTTCTCGTTTTTAACGAACCACTTTTTAACCAACGGTCCATTTTTAACTACAAGAACTGTAGCTTCCGCGAAAAACAACGCTTTACAAACACTACTGTTGTAATACAGAATATTGAATACTGAACACGGTCTGTGAAAGCACTGGCAATAAATTAACAATGGCCGATTGTCGTCTGAAATACGAATTTCTGTGTAAAGTGACTGTCAGTTGTCAGCTGCAAAGAGGCAGCGCGCGCAGTCTAACGGCATACAGCAGAACTATTTTCTGCTAGACGCAGAAGTTAGCCGTTCGCTAAAGCTCTGCTCATGCAGGAAACGGCCAAAACAAAAAATTTGTTATCATACGAAATATATTTAATATATTTTTTATTCTAATAGCATTTTGCGGACCCCTCTGGCATAGCTCGCGGACCCCTGGGGGTCCGCGGTCACCTGTTGGGAACCACTGTTGTAGAGGCATCCGAAGACAGGTTTCATGAATGTGTCACAAACGGGACTGCCAGGTTTTGAGGCAATCTGTATGAAGCGTCGCACCATGAGGAGATGCCAGCAGATGACAGGTGGCGGCTTGCCAGATTTAGCACAAATGCTGTGATATGGGCTAGTGCGATATACACCTGTGGCGAGTCGAACTCTTGCATGGTGGACACCGTCCAACATCCGGACACAGTTTTCCAATGCCTAACCATAAACAACGCAGCCGTACTCCAATCGCCAGCGTACAAAGGCTCTATAAAATTTTAGCAGGCAGGAGATATTTTAAAACATTCATAGCTTTTAGCATACTGTCAAAAATGAAGACGAACGGTTCCATTAAAACCTAAATCGCTGTTCCTCAAGGTGAGGTTCTGCTTAAAAATAAAAATAATAAAATTTTAAAAAAACCTACGAGATCGAGTAAATAGTACGCAGCGGGTTTTCTCTACCGAAAAGCGAAAATCATTGAGTAGTGACCATTCTTCCAACCAGTTTAGCATGAGGTGCAACTACCTCTGAGCGCGTCTCTGACTAGATGATGTAAAGAAAATTGCAAAGTCATGAACGAAAATGAGTATTGGATGGGACTCCCTATTAGACGAAATGCTGTTAATAGCGATCGCAAAAAGGGTCACACTTAAAACTAACTCCTGAGGGCCACCGATTTCCTAGATAAAAACTTGTTACTTCACATCCGACTCGCTACAGGAAACAACTGCTACAATAAAAACGATTATACGAAACGGGGTAGATTTCCCCTAAATCTCCATTCGTTTAATTGTTTAAAAATTTCATGCCGCCAGGTAGTATCGTCTATATTGAAGAAGGCGCCTGCATGGTGTGGCCTGCTGATGAACGCTTCCTGTATTGCCACTTCCTAATAGAGTCAGGTTGTCCAATAAGGAACGGAACTTCCTAAATCCACACTTAAAGCAGCTCAGCAGATTTTGAGATCCCCTTCCTGATGCAGCTCATTAACAGGATGCTACTGATAACTACCTGTTAACATTTGTCATTCCCGGGTTATTAAAGCGGGATTAACATACCTTCATTCCACGAGTCGCGAGTATAGAAGCATCTTTGCTAAGCAGCCTCAGCCACTAGTAGCGGATCAGGTTAGGCTTTGGCGCGGTGTAAGTGGCACTGTTTAATACAGACCCTAGCCCCCAGGAGTGGTTCTGTGAAGTGATTCACCTTCTCCTCTGTGTTGTTATACTTTTGGAGAACAACAGAACGGCGGTAGAGTTGCCAATCGTGTTTGCTAACGTTCAATTTTCGTTGTATGTTTCCGCTTCAACGTTCAAACAATACGTGCATCCATATTGGGAAGTTGTCGCTTCCATGAGGTCTGCGATCCACCACCCACTACACAGAGTCAATTGAAGGAAACCCCAACTTAACCCTTTCCTACCTGACGGTACAAATTAGTATCATTATGTTTATCACCATATAATTTGGCAGTGCCATTGTGCACTGCATTGTTAAGCCTGTTGATCTATTGTTGTACCATTAGGTCAGACAATGACAACGTTTATTTTTAAATTCTGTGCGAAATTGCCAGAGCAATGAATTTTCCAAGTTGGGGCTTGACAGCTACATTACAATGTATTTTTAGATGAGAATTTACTTGGTAAGTGTCGATTTCTGTTATTACTCTTTGAACATTTACTCATATATATTTTACATATAAAATATGTTTCTCTAGTTTCTTTACTAAATAATCGAGAAAAACCGACAAGGACTAATAAGTACCGTCCAAAGGACTTCTGGTTCGTTTTTTTTTTTTGTTTTTGTTTTTTTTTTTTTACAAATTATTGGTCAATAGATTTAGCAAGTATACAAATGGCTTTACTAATGTTTTAGATATTTTCAAATGGATATTTCTAAGAACTACGTTATGATTGAAGCTCTTCTCTTAGATGTTTATAATTTATCAAGGCAAAAAATGATCTGACATAAGTTCTCAGATTAGTCATTAGGTCAAAGAGAGGTCTTAGAACTGACTGAACAAAAATGCAGCAATGACGATATAATCAATTTTGATCATTATTTTTTATTTGTTTCATTATTGAAAAACTGAAAAAACTTTTGCTGTGGGAGAATTGGGCCCATAATACAGTACAGTCAAATGAAAAACTGGCAAACCTCGCAATGAAATATAACAAGCTGATAATTTGCATGAACCTTTGTTTTGGCATTTTATAAGTAGGCTCAAAAGTCTCATAGAATCTCGTGTACGCGAGTCAAAATATTCTAGGTCAAAGGTCACAAAAAGTTTTTTTTTTTACAAACATCTCGCTTCCTTTACTCTAAATGTTATTTTGAGTTATTAGAGAAGTTGTAAAGCATAAAATTCTCTACAAATTTCGTTATTGACAATATTTCATAGATTTAACCCTTCTTGAGATAGAGCGTGGAGAGGGGAAGCGGCTTAGCCGCATGGACGATAACGCTACTGTACGATATGTTAACGTAGAATCCAATAGATAGTTCGATTTATAATGCTAATGATTTATTATCAATGTTGTAATTATGGATAAACTGTAATTATTTACTAATTAATAAATTATGAAATAGTTTAAATGCATTTTGATTATATTTTTATTTCCAAACAGTTTATCGTAAATCTATTACGATTCAAGTTTTAAAGTAAAACGAACTGTAGGCCTTTCTAGGTCTTTCGAAGTGACTTTTGGGTGATTTTTGGATGAAACAATGGCTGTGCCAATCAAACAAGAGAAATTTTTATCGAACCGATGTAATAAAAAAAACTTTATTGAAATGCTTATTGAGAAATTAAAAACATAGATGTTTATTTATTTATTTTTTTAAATAAATAAACATCAGTATCATCTCAGGCTTGTTTTGTAGGGATGTTAACGGTTAAAATCCGTTCGATACAACCATTGCAGAATCTAATCAACAAAAGACTGTCTGTATCATAAGAGAAGACATCGGTCTGCTAGTTCTTTTATTACGACGTACTCAATCACATCACCAAAATTATTTTTAAAAAATCGGTAAGCGTAATGTGGAAACACAAATATATTCGACTAAAAGCTTTGATAATATCGTCGTTCTAAGAAACAAATTACTTTTGTATGCATTTAGTGGATGTGATGCAACATATGCACTTTTAAAAAAAGTTATTAAACGTTACAGAAACATTCCGATTTGGATCAATCAGCTCAAGTTTTGTCATAAACTTTGTGACATCACATGCCTAGTTTGTATCACTTTCGAGGCATACTTATTTAAACGATCATGTGGCATCTGTGGACAATATTTTTCATCATACAAAGCCACTAACCAACATAAGCATACTTATTTAAACGATCATGTGGCATCTGTGGACTATATTTTTCATCGTAAAAAGCCACTAACCAACATAAGCAATTACATAAGAAGCAATTAGAGGTTTTCCCCATCATGAAGATTCGTCCACAAAGCATTGCCGCTAGTCGAAACAGGGAATTTCTTGGCTTATTAAACGATGACGATGCTTTATGGTTGGATGAAGATGATGTTGACACATCGAATGTTCCCAGCACTATTGATATCAAGAATGATGTCACTATTATGCCAATAATAAACAGCATCAAGTAATAGGTTCAAAATCCATGGACACATGATGACTCAATTTTGTATCATTAATTAGATTTTTTATGTTTTTTATGTTTTCTTAAATGTTTGATTTATCGTTGATTTGATTTTTAACTAGAAATACATAAATCATTTTGGAAGTGCGGTCCCTCTAGTCTACGCTTACCTTTATGCTCTACTTTCAGATAGTGCCTCTGTCATGCAAAGAAGATATTTCTTTTCGACGCCGAGGCAAGATATGATTTTCGGACTTGAACAAAATCAATTCTGACTTTGTTACAGTCTACTTGACAAATTAATCCACTGCCTCTTTTCCCATGACTCCCACATGGCCAGGAACTCAGCAGAATAAAATAGTTTCACAAAACTGGAGAGATTTGAATGTTTCCTGTATTTCCTGGACCACGTAGTCTGCCAGTTACGTGATTCACGGAGCCCTAATACAGATGAGGGAATCACAGAACAAATTTACTATACGTCACGTTTAACTTTAATATGTTTGAAACGACTTCAGTAAAGCGTAAAGTCAATATTTGAAACATTTTAAAAGTCTCTTCTAGTCATACTATCAACCAATGCCTCCGTGTCTGTTTATGACTACAATGAAACAGATCAATTGACATGTTCACTTGACGCTGTGGTCTTTTTTCAAACAGATTCTCCGTTCCGGACCGCTGTGAGTGGTGCAGTGTTAACACTACAAGAGCGCGGTACGCTGAATGCTCTTAAGGCCCGATGGTGGAAGGCGCCGGACGGCCAGGAATGCGACGAAGAAGATAGCGGCACCGGTAAAAGTAGCGACGAGCTGGGAATTCTCAGCGTGGGCGGCGTTTTCCTGGTACTTTTCTTCGGCACCTTCCTTGCGTTCTTGGTCGCCATACTAGAATTCCTTTGGAACTGCCGCAAGATCGCCGTTGAGGAAATGGTAGGTATTATTGACTGAACTGACCTGCATTTACAAATTTTTTTTTCAATCTCTCCGTTAACCAAAAAAAGTTGATCTACTGAGTTAAATGAACGTATAATCAAATTTCCGAAACGAAATGCCAGAGAAAATCTTTTAAAATCGATGGGCAGTATGTGTTATGTTTTGCAGAAGAGATACCATTCTTCTTCTATGAACACCTTTCCCATGTACAAACTTAGGCAATTAAATTAAAAGATGTTTACCCCTCCATGGCAACGACTGGGAAGGTTGATTAGGGTGGTTTCCCGTTGCCTTCCCCAGTGCAAATTGTTCGTAAGTATTGTTCTAACTACGGAAGCGGGTGCGCAGGTGGAAAAATAATTTTTTTAATTATTTAGATTTTAACATTTTATCACAAGTAAACTTAAAATTAAAATAGTATATTTTTATCCAAAATTCTACATTTTTTCATTAGCAAATTCTATTCCCATATAACACTGTCATATTGATTTATATTTTGCCCCATCTTTCAACAACAAAAAACGAGCGATAGTTTCACATGTGAATTAAATTACTTACATAACTACGCATGCGTCAAAGAAAAGTTCGCACCTCGACTAATTGAAGCGTCAAGCACAAGGCCATGCCACCGCACATCTCCGTGCCCGCTACCCGCTTTCCACCGCTCTAGCGGTCTATTCACTGTTCAACCTGTAAGACCTTGTCACATTACAGTAGGCTTGCCCCCTTCAGTAATTAACTTAGTTACTAATTACGGGCTACCACGTCGGGGAAAACGTTTCACTGACAGAAGGAAGCTACGATATTACGTGGTGGAGTGTTGGTGAACTGTGTTGGTATGAACAGCTACGTGAAAGTGATTGAATGTATTGCTTTTCACTCTTAAGAACTTGCATCTTCGGATTATATAGTCACTACCAGTAATTTTACTTGTATGTTCTTTAATTACTTTATTCCCATTGGTGGCCGGGTACATTTGTGCAGTACAAAACTGTGAACAAATCTTGGCTTGTGGTCTGCATACATGTGGAGTTATTTGAAGAAACTTTTGGATATATTTGTTTTGATTTGTACCCTAGCCAGCCAATGGTGGCGACCGAGATTAATTAATTAACGAAGTCTGATGGACCTTACCTTAGGTGGTCAAATAAATAATTATAAAGGGGACTAATTTGTGAGTCGGAAGGAACTGTTATCAATCACGTACTTTCAATTTATATCTCAAGTCAGTATCACTATCTTAAGGCTTCGAGGGTGTGCTCCGGAGTGCTTAAGGGTATTCCCTGTCCCGAACACCCAGTAACCCCTCAAGGATGTGTAGAAATGATAGACGTCGTCGTGGGTAATTAACAGAACTGTAAATATGTTCTTTTAGGGTTTGGTGTAGTCTTAAGTCGATTTGTGATCAGATTTTGCGATAAAGGGATTACAGGACTACATGTAGGACGTGTTGGACTCCCAGGCAACCAACACGGGTCCGTGCCGTCCAACAACATGGCGTTGGATTACGAATGGAGGAATCATCCTACGAGTGTGTGATAAAGACACTGATGTCCCGCGAGAAGGTACGAGTGAAAAGAATTGCTTGGAACATTTTGTTGGACTCCTAGAAGCATGAATATGTGAGCGCATCGTACGGTAGTTCTACACGGATGTCCTATAAGTTGGACCGTGAATAAGCCGCTTTACTTTACATGCAAATTGAAACGTGTAAATTGGTCGTTTAGATAATAACACCGTTCAGTCCTTTGCGACTTTTATTGCAATGCAAGAAAAAGACAACCACGTTGTTGTTAGGTAGCAACGTTGGACCGAACCTCGTACAAAGAGGAAAGAATAAAATATACTGCAATGTGAACAAACCTCCACTATACATCCGCATTAAAAATTTCGGAACTAGGATTTCAAGCGAAAGTTCCGCAATTGCGGATGCGGAGCTCCGTTACATGCCTAGCTTCTCACACGCATCACAGATGCAGCAGCGTGCTCTGTACGAGTCGCAATTTCACATTTCCCGTATACCAGTGACTGTGCCACGTTAACACTCATTCACATGCTGCTTTTGCACAGTCTCACGACGAAGAGGCATACCAGCAACTCCTTGCACATTTCCACTTCGTTTGACGGCTATGCAACCACTATAAGCGTGTCATAAGTGGCCTGTCTCGTCGCACAAAAGAGAGCGCATCTGGTCCTACAAGCATGTCATCTCTCTACAATCTTAATTATTTATTATAGTTCCACTGTTTCACGCATCCATCGATTATGGAATGATTCATAGCATTCCTTATATGTGTTGTAATTTTCACAAACGGTAGTGTATATAGGTCGTACCCTCTTGGGATGGGGTGGTGTGTGGGCCTGAAATCTGTCTCCTGAAGACAACGATTACACCGTGATACTACTGCCTCCTTTTGAGCCTGTAAACCATTCATGTTGTAATGAACGAGTCATCCTATAGATTTACGTTTATCCGGCCCTGTTTGGAGCAGGGGGATCCTCGATCGGTGACTGCTGAGGAACGGGGCCAAGTTCGTCCACCAGCATTCAGTGTCTTCAGGTTCCGAAACACCTCAGTTTCAGTGAAAGCCTCGAAGACATGCGTCTTTTTTACACCGAAGCCTTTTACCCATTCTTTTTTGCTTATCATTGCGTGGCGTGTGAGGCAAAGATTGGACGAGGGAGGAGGATTTCAGAAACATTCCTGGCATTCTCTTTTCAAATTTCTGACATCGGTAGTTTTGTACAACTTGCGTTCCGTTGCTAGCTATTGATAATGCTGCTGCTGTTGATGCTGCAGAAGGTACTGGGTTTGCAGCTATTTCAACGATAGTGTTGTATCTGATGGAGGAATCTTCAAACTTGGTGCCGAGGAGGTCGGGGTCGCAGATATGTTGCCAATGGTATCTGAAATCTTGGTTGTTCTCACCTTAATGGGTTTCTCGCCACATTTGCATTGAAATGAGCAAATTGTACTCATGTTCATGTCTAAGTAGCAACACTTTCTTTCCCGTCGGGAGTTTGAGAAGTCTATACCGATTATCATATGGCTTGGAAAAATGAATTTGTTCTTTGGTTTCTAACTACTGCACCTTATTTTCCTCGAGACATAATCCACACTCCATATTCCCCGAGCAGCTGTCGCACATTTGTGGGTGCGTACAGCCACTACGCGATTAAAGTGCCTCCATGCCACATTTCGCCGTTATGTCCGATAGATATGGGCGTACATTTAGGTAAATAAATCTAGCTTTCACATATGACAATGTAGGAGTTTCGAACGTCAGTACCTAGGTAATCTGACAAACTTCCAACAATTTGATTACGAAGGCTTCCGCGGTCACTGTATGTAATATCTTGGTTCTCCGAGTGGAGCCGCGTCGATTTGTTAAAACCTAAAGTTTCTGCCATCTTGCTGTGGCTTTCATCAGAGGACTGAACAATTAATTTAATTCTCATTCCTTAAAAATTTCCTATGTCTCCAAATCGATTAGATCCCAACCTTGTAACCATTTAAGAGTCCTATGGGGTTTGCATTTTGCAGCGTAATCAATGAGTTTCTAAACTTTACACAGCAGGGAAGCCTCAATAATGGTAAAAAGATCCAGCATCGCGCAGTTCCTTAATCATTAAACACTTTATAGCATTACTGCTAGTCCCTCTAATCCTTTTAGTATGCAGAAAGGAGAGTCCATTTCTTAAAAATTATTTTCTTCATTTTATTATGAAGACACCAAACTGACATGCCTTCCTCTTATTGTAATTTCAACCCTGGTCCTGTTAACAATTTTTACCAAGACGGCGAGCTTGTACATTACCAAACACAGGGGGTATACTGGAAAATAGAACGCCGACAGGCAGTCGCAACTGCGCCTTGGCCGATCTGAAATAGGACAAATGGCCTCATTGGCGGTGTTCAGCACTAGCCAAAAGGTGTTCCCCACATCTGTTTTTGTTGTTGTTTGGGTTTGAGGACGCGTCGACGACGTGGCTGTTAGCGCCAAGGCCAAAATTCAATATAGCTCCATAGCTTAAAATAGACCGCATTACTGTCGGTATGACCGACTTTGAATAGTTCGGCCACAATTGAGTAGAATAATGTAGAATTTTAAAACAATGGCTGTTAAGAATCCACACAGACTTGAAAAGTTGCAAACATCAGATCAACAAGATGTCTGACTGTAAACGGGCCAGTCAAACTCATAGAAAGCAAAGTTATCAATAAATAAAACCAAAAGTGGTAAATCAAGTGTTGGGACCTGTGGCTATAAAGAGGCCACCATACTATTTGAAAACCAAAGCCTGTCTGCCCAAGATTTCAGGAATTGTGTTGTTGTTGGGGCTTTAAGGCACGTCATCGTGTTTAATAGCGCCCTTACAAGTAAAGGCTATGACGACGTGTCCTAGAATGGATTTAAATTACTATACGGCAGACTGTAAAGAGGTTGGCCAAATAATGTAAAATTCTAAAACGTGCCACGGAAATATAAAATCACACTAACTATAGTTGGCTGGCTGTAAAGGCCAACCAATTTAATTAAAAGTTAAAACAATAAAATAGCCGGCAAGATATAATCAAATCAAACATAACAAATAACATAGTACTAGGATTGGCGGTCGCAGAAGGACCACCAATCAAGTCGTCCTGCTCTTCTAGAACCATTTCAGCGTGTTCGGGGTCCGAAGCAACTACAGACATTTCCGCCTCGTCGGAGGCCTTATTGGGATACGCCTTTGTCTTTTTCGCAGTCGTCTGCACCTTTCTCTCCTTACCACTGAGTAGGTTGGCAGGAGACGAAGAGGGAGACCTCACAAATTTTGTTGGATCTGTCTCTCGGAACTTTCTACCCCGAATTTTTTCATTATTTTGCTCATCATGTAAAGGACTTATCACTTGCACCCTGTAGTCAAAGCGGCAAGGATACGCAGGAAATTTTTATGTTGTAATATTAAGTAGGATAGGTACTTATGATTGAATAAGGTTTAACTTTGACACTTTGATACAGGGCCGTGAAAAAAAAATAGATTTTAACCTATACTGGCATGGCAACACGCTCAAGGCAGACTTCAAAACTTACAACTGCACCCGAAGATGGCGACAGAGCTTTATGTCGCCGAAATATTGTGCATCAATAATAATATTACTCGGTTTGTTTCCCGAGAAACGTCTATAAATAAACAACGCCGGAAAAAAATTCATTCATTTATAATAATAATATGGTATGTTTGCCCAAAATTTTTGCGACAAGAGCAGCTAATCCACAAAATTATAAAACCTTCACCAGATTGCCACTGTCATTATTTAAAATAAGAGACAGAACTCCCTTTAAATCTATATATATTACACAACCAGTTAAAATGTGGCGTACCTTTGACGGTACGCCACAAGCATCACATTCCGGTGGGTACACCCACCGGAGAACAGAACTATGCGTCAGAGAACAGTACCCTATACGTAGGCGAGTAAGGAGAACCTCATCCCTCCTCGCCCGCTGGAAGGAGCTGCCCCATGGCTGAACGGTCGGTTTGACCAGCCCGAGCTTACTATGCTAGTCTTCCAGCCAATGCCTCTGTCATACATCCAATAAAATTCTTTTCGCCGCCGAGGTAAGGTCAGACTTTGAGACCGGATCAGAGTCGATTCTGACCTTGTCACAAGATAACTTGGCAGCGTCGTGGCTGCCTCGTTTCCCCCGATTCCCATATGGCCATTCCCGCATGGCCCAGTACTCAGCAAAATAAAACCTCCTTTCCGATTGATTGGGGGGGGGGGGGGGGGATCTAAGGGCGTCCTGTATATCAAGCACCAAACTCTCTGCTGGGTACATGTTTCCCAGTGCCTGAATGCAACAGAGGGAAAGGCAGCAGATGATGTACTCGTACTTCTGGTTATACCTACTTCATATGTTTGGGCGACTTTAATAAAGAGTTACACTGTGCGGTGTATACGCTGCACTTGCTATTCGCTTCTAAGACCGTCGAAGGAACACTATGGTGGAACCCAATCCATTAGCTTCTATAGACCAATCCATATATACCCGGACGCTGGTTTAAAAAATCGTTAAAAACTGTAATAAAAACGCTATCAGCGGTAGACACCTTGCTATACTGTGACATATCTAAAATTGTTCTGGACCTCTTTAAAAGCCAGGGAGGAGATATACTACCCTGATGATAACATGAGGTCAGGTTCATAACCATATTCTTCTAAAACTGCCCTTGTACGATAGCTAAAAGGTCTCATAGTTCTATTACGGTTAGTGTACGGCCGTTCAAAGGATGGCTTCATAACTACTTCGTAAACGGGACTGCCAGGTGTTGAGGCAGTATGTATGAAGCGTCGCACCATCGGGAAAAGCCGGCGTATAACAAAGTGGCGGCTCACCAGCCTCATCGCAAATTCTGTGAATGGGGCTGGTGCGATAAGCACCAGTAGCGAGCCGAATTTCTGCATGGTGGATACTGTCCAACATCCGGAGACAGTTGCCTCTTGCTGAACCAGATACAACGCAGCCACACTTCAGCAGCTACCGTACAAAGTCTCCATAAAATTGTAGCAGGCAAAAGTGGTCTGCAACTCGCAACCATCACACAAACACTTTAAAACATTCAGAGCCTAAAGCTCTGGCTTTCACATTTCTAAGACGTTACAGCCAACTTATCCTACTGTCAAAAATAAGGTTCATAACAGTTTCAATAAAGTTTAAAAGGGTGTTCCTGATGGTATGACGAAGTTGTACCAAAACACTACGACTACGAGTAAAAGAACACAACGGGTTTTCTCGATTGAGAAACGACATCCAGTGTGTACTCACCGTTCACCCAGCCTGTTTATTGTGAGCTGCAACTTCCTCTCAGCACTTCCCAGAGTAGCTGACGTACAGAAAATTGCAAAGTTATCCATAAACAAGGAATATCGAATAGGACCCGTTATTACAGACAAAATGCTGTTGATAGCTACAGCAAACAGGATCATACTTACAATTAACCCTTGAAAAACGCAGTTTTCCTGATTAAAAGGGTCTGATACTTCACAACCACTCGGCACTGGAAGCAACGCTGTGATCTGAACAGTGCCAAAGACATTGCATTAAGTCCAAACATGACTCAGTACTAGATGCTGACGCAATTTAAGAAATATGTTAAAAAGTACCTGCTGTATATTTTTTAATGTATTTGGATCCAGGTATACTTCCACGACTCGTGGAAAAAAACGATAGATACCAGTCCCTCTTTTAAATCCGGTAAAGATAAAATGTCACCTGGAAGGTATTGCTGCTTCGCGATGAAAATACACTAGAGCAGATGGTAAACCGCCGCTTAGTCTGGTGTGTCTGAGCGCAAAATGCGCTGAGCTGCTTTCAGAGTGGATTCAGGTTCCGTTCCACCGTGGACAACCTGATCTAGATGGAAGTGGCGATTCAGGATGGCTTCATCCGCACGCGACATAGGGTGGGCGTGTTTTTTGACATAGACAAGGCCCATTCTACCTGGCGGCATGGGTTTTTAAAAGAGCAACATAAATGGAGATTAAGGGGAAATCTGTCCCGTGTTATCCGTTGTTATTCCAGATGTTCACCTACAACTCCAGGCTCGTTTTTCACTCGAAATAAAAGGTTATATTCATCAGTTGCTTTAGGTCAAAGCAAACGTTCATTTTTCTGCTCAACCGAATCTTACTCTTTCATCTGAATCATTGTACTCCACTGTATAAATATTAACAGTTATACCTTGTAAAGATAACATAGCACGGCGAAGTTATTTCTTTATAATGATCCTAAGGTGAAATTTAGATACCGTATCCAAGTCGGTATCTACGACCGATCTGAGGTTGCACACTAAAGAATGGTTTGCCCCACTACCCACACATCTCGGCACTAGCAAGCCTTGAGGTTGAGCGAATTTTTTTTAATTTTGTGCTATTCTCAAGATCCAGGCAGTGAAGCAGTTAAAAGAGATCTCATTTCTCCAATATACGGGGTAAAGAAAAAAGTTTCCGGAATTGTCGTGAACAGTCAAGCACTTGTTAGCCAAAAGTGAAATTTTTGATAGGGAGATTGGCAACAATACTGAAGAAAGTGCTGGCAGCAGGTAGCTGTAGTTGGTTTCGGGCGTGCGCTGCATGATATTTTAGATGTAGATTCTTTCATTCGTCGGATTGTGCAATTTCGTTTCTAGAGCAGCGTGGCAATATTAAATTCTGTATGTTGCTGGGGAAATCACAATTGGAGACATTTGAGATCTGAAGAAAGCATACGGAAACTATGCGATGGAGAAAACGCCAGTTTACAACTGGCACACGCGTTTTCGCAACGGTCGCACAACAACTGAAGATGTTTGGACTGGGCGCAGGGGCGCCGGCTTTTAGAAAACCTCGTGGGTGCTCAGACTCATTTGATGACTGGTTTTAAAAAAAAACAGCTACGTGTGTGACAGAAATTTTACTGGAGAGTTACTGATTTGGCAGGTAGCAACATAGGCTACTTTTTATTCTTATAGAAAAAAATAAAAATCTTCAAAGTGCTTAACAAACACGAACGAAGTCGCGGCCACCGGCTAGTCTTACATAATCGTAAAGGTTCAGTTATAAGCGAAGATACAGGAAGATCAAACAGAAAGATTTTACATTTTCTAAATTCCATTCCAGACCAAAAACTTATTTGTCCTCATTAAGATATGTTCAACGTTTTTGGGTAATATACGTAGAGCGAGTATAAAATAAAACTAATGACACTCAGAATATTATTATTGCATTTGATTTGCATCCGCAAGGATCGGCATCGTGACCGAAGTAACGAATATAGACGTGCGAAGGAGGAGTAAGAAAAGAGCGGTAAAAAATGCTAAATTGAAAAATGAAGAACGGATACTTATAATAATAATAAAAATATAAAAACAAAACCATTATATTATTATTAACATAACTTTATCAAGATAATATAATTTTTACCAGCACGAGATATTTATTAGTACCAACCGTAAAACATTCTGCTGCTTGGGGTTGTAGCTTACAGCAGCTGTCTTAACTGTGATTGTGTCTGGTACCCTTAACTGATTCTGTTTACGGTCAATAATCCCTCGTAATTACCTCAAGGGATAAAGGTATTGCTAAAAACTTGAGACTTCCAGCTAAATTCTTAAGTCATATATTTTGCAAAAGTTCTTACATAAACTCGGTACCAGCGTAGGCCTAATAGAAAAGCATCAGACTTCTATCCGAAATAAATGATCACAGGTTAAACCATCCTCTCATAGTAAGCAACTTCCTCCTAACCCCTAGATGAAAGTTAAAAGTTCATCTCGAAGGAAGAGTGAACCCACACCACTGTTACGTCTCTAGTAAAAACTTTCTGCATCTCCGCGACCGACCAACACGCCGTCCTCTGGGCTCATTTTCTGTCACTACTGCTTGCATTTGCTAGCGGTGCCTCCTTATATTCATATTGGGCCAGCTGACTCAGCATATGCTTGATTTGACAAAGGGAAACCTTATTTTTATTCCGATCATTCTGAAATTTTGATATGTTGTGAAGCAAATAATCTATAAAAGTTTCCTCAACTTTTGACATATAATATGTCTAGATCCATAATGTATTTGATAGTGAAAATCGACTTTGCACTTATAGTCAAAGTCAGCTAAAAACTTTTATTTCAATTTTCTCCAAATATATGAGTCCTACCGATCTGTAATATATCTCAAACTTGCTAAATTTGATTCTCTATCTGATGGTAAAATTATTTGTTCATTATCTATTTCCCTAAATGCTAATCCATTATTTCCAAAATGATGCTTTGTAGCAGCAATTACGTATAAACCTTAATTTCCTTTTTACGGCTTATATATTGTCGGAATCTTTACAAAAATCACTCCGTGTGTTCAGTGAAAGTTTCTCTTTAATCGAAATGTAATTTCTATGCCCTCAGACCCGCATGTCCGCAGAAATGTTGAATTGCAAAGTCAGCGTAATCTCTTATTTTCTCTAAAAAACATACAGTTATTGACTATCTTTTCATACGTTGCGTATTATCATATGCCGAACATTTTGAGCTCTGACTCTTAGTTGTACCTTGAAAATTAGGTGAAAAAAGTTTCGTGTGTAATATTTTCCATGAGCTTGCCAGATCACCATTTCATGATATCTCCTTAATATGATTTTCTAAAACGCAAGTGTTATATCTAATTTGAATTGTCATCTCGTTTTACACCTCTAAAAATGAATGTGGCCAAAAGGCTTCTTAAAATGTTTAAATTGCTTTATAGTACCTTCGAAAACTTATAAAATAGCTCAAACTCTCCTTACTAACATGTTGTCTGGTTCTCAAACTACTGGAAACTGCTTCTAAAACGATCTGCTGTTGGTTTTAAGTGTGTTAAGGATCCTTTAAACTGTTTTTGAAAGTATACTGACATAAGTAAGGTTAAGTGACACAACTTAATTTACACAATTGCTCTATGAAGTGCATGAACAACTAATCAACATTAATAAATCTTATTAATAAGGAATATTTAATGATCTATATAATGATATCAATTTTTTCTCAATGCAAAGGTATTTTGTCGAATTTCAGTTCTATTTATAAATATATCAGCGATTTCTTCGAGGTTCAAATCTTCCGTTATTTCTCAGTTTACGCGCACTACCATGTGATCATTCAGTCTGTGCTGAGTCTTATAGCAGGAGAGCTGGTAAACATTTTTGGGCAGGTATTTGAGGCACCGTGCAAATTTGTATAACAATTCTTTTGTAATGTCTACGTACAAAATCGCAGACCTGGCTGATGGGAATGGGGGAGTAGCCCAATTTATTAAAATTTTTATTTTCTTTCAAAATTGTGTTTCATAAAAATCAAATAAATATATTTGAGGCATGCTGGAGTTTGCACAGAATAAATTTACACATAGAAATTTTTTTTTTTTGAAAACTCATTTTTGTCGGACTTTTTACCTGCCAGGTGACCGGGAATATACGTGAACGCGAGTGATTCATGTACCGGCGGTCGAATCAGGCGGCCGCTTATTCGCGCGCACGTATAACATTCGCGATGCTTGCCCACAGAGTGAGTTGTTTGGCTTCCTTCTGTGCATGCTCTTCACAAATCCAACCAACACTTATTTATTTCACATATTGCACACTAGATGGTGTTACGTATGGTATAACATAGTGTTTATATTATCCTTGGACGTGCAGTAGCACACGTTTGCATCGTAAGCAAGCGCAATCGCTTCGAGACGATACTGGTATCACCCAAAGTCAATTACTGATTAGTTTTGGTGTCTATGCTCATGGGTGCTCCGCACCCACTGTTTACCTCTCGTGGGTGCAGGAGCCCCCGAACACCCACAGAGACGGCACCCCTTACTGGGCGACCTTCAACTTCCAAGACAGTTGATAATGTTAAGCGCGTTCGACACTTTGTGCGTGCGGACAGGCGAACAACCATCGATATCATTGCCTCCGAAGTTGGTATTTCACAACGGAGTGTACAAAGCACTCTCCATAATGATTTAAAGATGCATCGTGTTTGCTGGGCATGGGTACGAAAGTGTCATCCCCTGAGCAAAAAGAAATGATAGTGACCATGTGCAGGGACTTGATTGAAATGGCCGATGCAGACGACAGCTTCCTGAGCAAAATTGTAACAGGTGATGAGACGTACTAGTTTCTTTACGACCCTCAGACGAAACGGCAGTCTGCTGAATGGAAGTCAAAAACATCACCAAGAAAACAAAAATTTCGCTTGGCCAGAAGCCGGGGTAATGTTATGTTGAAGGTGTTTTTTTATTACCAGGGCTTGATTCATTATAAATTTATTCCTGAAGGGAAAACAGTAAACAAAGAAAAAACAGAGCTCTTAAAACGGTTACGAGATGCAATTCCAGTGCTGCCATTTCTACGGATTTATCCGTAGATTTACGGATTTTTATGAAAATTTAGGATTTTCGGATTTTGTTAAAATATCTACGGATTTTTGACACTTTTTATCATTTGTTGATTATTCCTTATGTTGATGTTTTGTTAAACTTTGAGCGTATAGTGTTAATGCATTACAGAATCGTCAATAACCGTGAATCGTTTCCTTGCAACCGCTCGTGTAAACCAACGATTGAAATATAGCTCATACTTTGTTTGGTAACAATTTTTATAGATCATAAAAGACCGTAACACACAACTATCGCCGCACTCTTTATGCACAGTGACACGCTCGTTGGCACGGCTTACAAAGCAGTACCATCCGAGAAGGTTTAATCATTATCCGAGAATCAAATGGGCAGCAGTTTTTAATATTTCTTGTTACAGAAGATATGCTAAATTTAATGTCAACAATGAAAAAGTATGGTCATTATGGAAAAATAAAAAAGAACTACTAGGCATAGCAGCAGCAGTGATGAAAGTGAAGATGTATAAAATATGTTCAGAGATATTTCTTACTTTCAATGTAGAATATTATTTTTGTAATTTTAAAGACCCACTCTTCAGTAATTATTGTTTCAGTCTTTCAATTAGCGAGTCTCCGGATATTTGTACAAATCTACGGAAATTTTAGCGGCCATCTACGGATATTCAAAGCCAAGTGGATGGCAGCACTGTACAATTTGACGAAAGCGACCTGAACAATGGGCAGGGAATGATTGGTTTTTGTTGCATGACAATGCCCAGTCAAATCGATCGGTAATGGTGAAACAATACCTTGCCAAAAAAAAAATTATATGTCTGGGACATCCTTCATATTCTCCCGATCTTGCACTGGATTTTTACCAATTTCTACGGAAAAGTGACATTATAGGGACGACGTTTTGCTGGTTCGTCAGCAGTGATTCAAAATGTTACGAAGCGGCTGAAAGAGCTTTCGAAAAATAGCTTTCAGGAGTTTTTCCAACAATTGTATGAACTGTAAAATAAGTGTGTGGATGAGAGTATTTTGAAGTAAAATAAGGTAAAAAAAAATGTTATACACACTTTCAATAAATACCGGTGGAAGCAAAGGTTTTTATAAATGGTTTTCGATTGTACCTTATGAGACACGCCTGGACCGGCGGTTATTCGGATTGCATGTTAAACTGGAGATACCACAAATTTAGGGGTGCAATGCGAGGCAATTCGTAGGTAGAATAGAAATGCAGTAGGTGTACTCTTTTTTACGTTATATTGATCCCTTGATTACTCTTGCGGTCACGTGTGTGTGTGTGATCTGCATTAATAATATAAATGCGGAAGTAAGTCACTGTCTTTTTGTTACGTTTTGACGACTAAATGGCTATACCGACATTGATGAAATTCGACAAGGAAATTACTTTGTATCTGTAGGAAGGGCACAGGACATTTTTTTCTGTATGAATAACAGTTATAGTCACGAAATTTTAAGAATTTATCGAATGGTCACAGAGAAACGGATGTTTGTGTAAGTCTGTAATGTTACGTCGGTTACTCAAGCTGTGCTTCTCGCGCATTATGTTGGAGTATGATTTGTTAATAAATTTCGTTTAAAGACAAAACGTATTACTCACTATAGATGTCGATTTTCTCTGTACTATTACTTTGTGTCTGCTTAAATTTTTGTGGCACCAGTTTATTTTGCCCATAAGGAATGTGTCTTACGGGCCTATGATATACAGCACGAGCAGCTAAAGTTATTAGAACCCAATAATCGGATGCTCATGGTGAAGAAGGAAGAAAAAACCAAGCTGAAATAAAGCTGCCCTTACTTAACCCCCACCCCGCACATCCCCGCACCTTCGTTTGTTTTTCAGTTTTTAAATATGTTGGAAATTGATTCTCTTCATGAGACAGGTTCGACGGTAGAATGATACAGTGATTGCTTTACTGTCATATTATGCCGACTCGGTGTTGTTTGGGACCAATGCTACAGCTTTCTATATTAAATTATGGCAACGAAATTCTTAATCCACGCGTACGAAGTCGCGGGTATCA
>JARYHS010008074.1:58468852-58508849 GCA_031002005.1 Vandiemenella viatica
AAACATAAATTATGTTAGATATCAGTTAGTATGTGCCACTTTCGAAGAATTTCATTTAAAAAGTGCAAAAATAGATAAAAATCCACGAATACTGGTCAAATATAGCAAAATATTGGTTAAAAAATTATGGCACTTTCTGAGACAGAACTTATGCTAAAGTCTGGTTAATACAGAATGTTAAAGTGTTTGTTATAGTTGGTTAGAGTAAATTCAGGTTAGGTTATTTCAACTCACCTTCTCATGGTGCCACTGATACATAGAAATCCAAAAAACTGTTTGCTGAGGTGGCTTGGGCCCCACCGCGGCCTAAGAAAACCGGTATTTTGCGCGACCTAAGAAGACCGGTATTTTGCGCGACGCGTTTGTATTTTTCTACGCAGCAGCTGCCTACTGTGGGGCCCAAGCCACCTCAGCAAACAGTTTTTTGCGATTTCCATGTATCAGTGGCACCATGAGAAGGTGAGTTGAAATAACATAACCTGAATTTACTCTAACCAACTATAACAAACACTTTAACATTCTGTATTAACCAGACTTTAGCATAAGTTCTGTCTCAGAAAGTGCCATAATTTTTTAACCAATATTTTGCTATATTTGACCAGTATTCGTGGATTTTTATCTATTTTTGCACTTTTTAAATGAAATTCTTCGAAAGTGGCACATACTAACTGATATCTAACATAATTTATGTTTCATCTGGTACTGAGCCCATTATGTTTCGGTCTTGTGGAGCGTCGTGTTGTTTAATGAAACTTGTGATGTTCTCATCTTCTGCATGCTCTGTTTAGTTCAACTTCAGTACTTTAGTGTGACTTTCGACAGGTATATCTGATGTACTACTCAAGTTGTCCGATGTCATATCGGGCCGTGAACAGAACGAGTTTCATTTATGATGGAACACCGCATCATGTCGCACTTTTTTTTTTCTATTTTGGTGGATGCACTCAATACACATCGTATGGCATGATGGACACCTTCTAACCATGTAAACCGATGACATCTTTCGTATAGTGATGTGGTATAATTTCGGTGATGTTTTACCTGTTTTCACGATCTTTTTCCGACTGTGCACTTCCTCTGACGTGTCTATATTGATGGTAACGTTATGCGTGTATGTGAGAGAGAGAGCGAGACTTTAGCGTACAACAGGTTAATATGTCAATACATAAAGACACCAGTAGTTCTAAATTACCAGTAGTTCTAAATTAAATCTTCATTGCGTTACTATTCAGCAAACGAATAGGAAATTAATCCAATAATATTTTAGTTGAATGATGGATCAGAAACTGTATTGTTTCATTGATGGAATTGTACGGATGCTTGACTGATCTATTAACAGCAAAAAATTTTGAACCTCACTTTTAAGAATGATTGTCAGTAATGTTTAGATGCAATTACAAATCATATGTTTACATTAATTCATAGCCGAACGAATTGGATGAAGGGTAAAGTTCACCAGTGTCATTAGACAGTACTCAATTCATATTCACGATCCAGCCATCAAAATGTGGGTTTAAATAGAAAAAAACAAAAAAAAATCCAAAATATTCAATCACATCCCAGATGTGTTCGATCGGGTTCAGATCTGGCGAGCTGGGCGATCCAGTACATCAATTACAACTCGCCACTGTGTTCCTCAAACCATTAAATTACACTTCTGGCCTTGTGACATGGCGCATTATCTTGTTGAAAAATGTCACAGCCGTTGGGAAACATGGTCGTCATGAAGGTTTGTGCTGTACGTGGTCTGCAACCAGTGTACGATACTTATCGGTCGTCACGGTGCCTTGCACGAACTCCCACGTGAATGTTCCCCGCAGTACAGGTGACAGGAAGCTGTTCCCGTAGAAACCGACCAGTTCACACCCTTACTCCGGCAAGATGAAGAAGGTATCGGAATTCATCAGACCATGCACCGATCTGCCACTACGCCAACGTCTAGTGACGATGGTCTCATGCCCATTTCAGTCGCAGTTGCCGATGTCGCGGTGCACATGCATGTGTCATCGGCTGCGGAGGCCCATCGTTAGGAGTGTTCGGTGCACTGTGTGTTCAGGTACACT
This sequence comes from Vandiemenella viatica, assembly GCA_031002005.1. Lineage (NCBI taxonomy): Eukaryota > Metazoa > Arthropoda > Insecta > Orthoptera > Morabidae > Vandiemenella > Vandiemenella viatica. The sequence goes on from JARYHS010008074.1 coordinate 58,470,916, forward strand.
TGTACTCTGCCCAACATTAAAGTCTGATGTTAGTTCCGCCACAGTTCGCCCGCCACCTGTCCTGTTTTACGTCTGCCCAGCCTACGACGTCCGACATGCGTAATAAGGGATGGCCGCCAGACCGGCATACAAGCAATAACTCTGAAAAGAAGACGAGTGGTGATAAAAAATGGCCACGTTTTTCACTTTACCTAGAGACTGACATTACAGTAGAAACTTTTTTTCCGTATTTCAATGCACAAACAATTATTGTGAAGTTGTGGCACGCATTCGCTGTACCCGCGCAAATATCTGTATTTCAAGAATTTTACAGTCACCCCTCAACAAGAATGAGAAGTGGTAACTTAGGAGGGTCCATGAGTATACATCACTGACACAGGTATTCGAGCAGATAAACCTGTAGAACTCCCACCACATACGTCGCGTTACCATCCCTGGCTACAGGAACAAACACCACTAAACGCGTTTTATTTTTATTTTTGTCATTGTCGGAGTGTCCACAGTGACTCTTGACGATAAACGGCTATTTGTATGTCTAAACTACAACAGATACTAATTAACATGCGGACCGGGAATCGAACCCTCCATCTCCCACATGGCAGTCCCGAACGTTAACAAACCCACCCACCAGGAGGAGAAAAGTACCTCTGAAAGGAGGACGAATATATAGACCTGCAGTGAAATCACCTACCTGCCTATAAAGTTATATTGAATTGGATAAAAGCACATGCGATTCTTTTTATGGTTCTACGCCTTTAGAGGCGGGGAAAGGACAGTGGACGAGGAACGGGAAGGAATTCTGCCATGGAAAATGATGAAATTATCCCCGGCATTCGTCTCGCGTTATTTGGGGAAACCATGGAAAACCCAAATCTGGATGCCTGGACGGGGATTCGAACCCGCACCCCCCTCCCAAATGCTAGGTCAGATCTTTACCGATCACGATGCGTGATAGGACTGGTGCAAGGAACGGGGTGGAATTCAGGCATGGCCTTTTGAAGGAACCAACCCGATATTCAACTTAAGTACGGAGTAATGGCTAGTCTGGTCATTATGACCAGGGTTTTTATTGCCTGCGCATTCCGCACCTATCCTAGCCTACTTGATCTTAACAGGGTGTAGAGAACCTACAGTTTAAACTGGAAACCGAACAACGGAAGTGTTATGGTGTAACTACATTACAACGCAAGTTGTGCCATATGTGAAAGTCATGTTAAGGGCTTTTGAAAATCGAGGCTGAGCCGGGATTCGAATCCTGGACTTTTCACTTTCCCGTCAAACTGCTTAAGCACCAAATGCAGTAATTTCGCAAAAAGCATGGAAAGCCAAAATTTCGATGTTCGGAAGTTTTCATGGAGAAAAATTAGTATGCTACGATTTGCTGATGACATTGTCTTGTTAGCAGAGAGGGCTGAGGATATTGAGAAGTTACTGAATGGCATGAACGAAATAATGCACAAAACTTTGTCCAAAACACTCGCCGTCACAAACGTCTTTCGCCGAACTTATCGCAGTTAGTAAGTCTTGGTCACTCAATATCCGTACAGTATGCAATATGCCTCTGCCAAAGAAACGGGATAAGTAGCAAGATTGTGTAGTTGATTAGAGTTACTGTATTAGTCTCTAACATGCAGCGTCCCAGCTAAAGATGTTTTGTCAAAGTTCACACTATTTCCCTGTTAACCGCTCACCCACCACGCTCAGTATGAGCCGTAAGAATATGCACAAAACTTTGCCCAAAACACTCGCCGTCACAAACGTCTTTCGCCGAACTTATCGCAGTTAGTAAGTCTTGGTCACTCAATATCCGTACAGTATGCAATATGCCTCTGCCAAAGAAACGGGATACTCAGCCCTATTTATACACGCGTCTGGAGCCATGGAGAATTGGCGTGGGAAGACGCGCCCACGATGATAAATGTGGTGCAGCTGTGCGCGGCGGCCTCCGATAATTAATGGCTTCCGGGTATGGTGCAGCTGTGCGCATTCAATTACGAACCCGCATTCAATTAGTTACCGGCACGTGCGCGGCGGGGAGGGGGAAAAAGTGGGCTCACACATACGTCCATAAGAAATACATGGGGAAAAAAGTGGGCTCACACATACGTCCATAAGGGAAAAAGTGGGCTCACACATACATCCATAAGGAAATAATAAGATCAATCTGAGTTTACAGATGTGAGACCCCCTCCCCGCAATTCAATTAACATTAATTAAAATCAATTAAGGCTCCCCGCAATTCAATTAACATTAATTAAAATCAATTAAAATCAATTAAAATCAATTAAAATCAATTAAAATCAATTAAAATCAATTAAAATCAATTAACATTAATTAAAATCAATTAACATTAATTAAAATCAATTAAGGCTCATGGGGTGTTTTGGTCTACTCTTATTCCATTCCCTGATCCTCTTACCTACGAATGAAAATCTTCCAACAACTTTGTGCCTGAAACCGAGTGCCAGCTTGTGGTCATGGTCACTTCTTCAGTTTCATGCATTACTTACACCAATATCTTTCCACGCCTCATTACCAATATATGCCTTATACACTCCCATGACTCTCTTCTCCCTCCTTCCAATGAATCCCATTCCAGCTCTTTTATCATATTGGTTAGTGATGATTCTCTACAGAAATTTCCAGAGACAAATCTAGCAGCCATTCCTGCAACTCGTGTATTTGATACCCAAAATGTGGGACCCATACTACACCACCATTTTCAAGCAATGGTCTGACCAAACTTTTGTAACGCGATTCCCTTACTTCTCTCGTACATACCCTCATCACTCCCTCCATCAAGTGAACGATTGTGAGATCTTTTCGCATTACCTGTCCAATGTGTCCTGCCCAGTTGAGCTTGTTATCAAATGTAATGCCAAGATATTTACATTTCAAGTCTTCAACAAGGAATTCTTTCTCCACCTTATAATCGTGATCAACTTAGTTTTTCATCTGTGTATCGAATAAGCTTACTGTTCTTTGCATTTATCTTCATCCTATGTTTACCAACCCAGCTAGATATCCTGTCCAGATTACCATGCAGCTGTGTACAGTCCTCTATCTTTTTGATCCTTTATACAGCATTATCTCATCTGCAAACAACCTAACTTCTGATAGTGAACGATCAATATATAGATGGCAGTCTGCTTGTTAGTCCAACGTTATATTTATAGTATCATCAATTATGTTAACTGTTTCTAACAAATAGTAGCTCTACATCTACATGGACACCAAGGATGGATGCAACAATTCATTCACTATTCAGATTGGACTGAAACCGGCAATCCTCGGTACGCGATACTGGTAATTAAGTTGCCTGATCCCATTGTGTTACTGCTGTTCTAATCACTAAAGGCTCCACCCTCCTTGGATTCCCATTAGTTTTGTGTATAATTAAAAATTTTAAGGGAAAAACATTAGCTGGTACTACCAAAATGTTCTAAAAAAATATCGAGTAAAAGTTTAATCTATATCTGGATCTTACTAACGTTCATCACCTTCAATGTATAATAGCAATAGCTCCCTCCATATCGTATTAACACCGATGACAGGGCTTCCTCCGTGTATGAATTGAATTGTGAACAAAGATTGTATTTAACGACGTGCGAAAATCAACTTAATCATAATCTATAGTGTAAAATCTTCTTAGAAAACTTCATTTTTGGAAACATGAAGGAGTCACATGGAGCAAATAGAGTAAGCATCAACCATGCTGTTTCTCGTCAAAAACGTCTGCACTAGTTGGCGTCATATAAAATCAGTTAACTTTAGGGTAACGTCAGTCAGCGTCTTGCATGTAGATAATAGTTTCTTCCTTATTACCGCATTTCGCTAATTAATATTAATACATGCAAGGCTTTGAGAACGTCTTATTTTATCTGACTAAATAGTAGAGTTCCTCGCGTTCATATCATGTTCATGGCACTAAAGACGTATACCGACACAAGATTATGTCGTTGACCTACGATTCCTATTCGGAAATTGTTTTAATTTTTGTTTTTATTTATTAATTCCAATGATATCAGCAAAAAAAATATCATTTCGGCGAATGGTGTAATGATTCCTTCACAAGCGTCTTGACGTTTTACTTTCCGGTTCTTGCCAACAATCTTTTTCCGCTATCAGTAACCTGTAAAGTCTATAAAAAAACAAATACTAATAATGAAACAAATGCATGGAAGCTAATATTGTACACTTCGTTAATTTTGAATGCAGGAAACTGAGAGGAAAAAGGTGTTGCAGTTTTACAATATATAGACAAAAATGTTGGACAACCACACAACCATATCATAAATATGATCCATGAGTAGGGAACACTGCGAGAGAAATGTGAATGAAAACGTGATTTCTTATTTGGACGGTCGTAGTGCGTCATCGTAGAGGACCAATTGTCTACTTATCTACGTTAAATCGGTCGTCACGGGCGGGAATGTTAAGACGCAAGAGATAATGCTAATAGTAATTTATGACTGTTTGCTGATGATTTAAAGAGTTCTGCTGATGGATTAGATATTCAACGTGACATCGACGTTATTTAGACTGTAGCGTAAAGTAAATTATCTGACAGACAAGCAGAAATTAGTTGCCCTAGAGAACAAAGTAAGCTGTTCAATCATTTTTAAAGTTGATACCCAGCGCTTAGGTGTAATAAATAGTACAAAGCATTAACACAAAACATCGATCGCTTGAAAGCTAATTCTAGACTTCGATCCATGCCATAAATTTATTTTTGAAGAACTGTAACATATCTAGACTGTATAACAAAATTGGAGAAAAGATGTTTATATTCTTTAAATTTCTTTCAAAATTAGTAATTACAATAAAAACTACTGATGATAGAGGTGCCAAAGCTGCATTTACAATTTTTGTCGGTGTGTAAAGTGAAGCAGTAACTAATTGGCGGATATTAACTAAACTACACATAGTGATAGCTTAAGTCATTGATCAGCACATCAGATATTTTTTATTCCGATACAGAATTCATAGCAGTAAAATTAGATTTTTTCCTGACCTTCCGCTGATCATGGAGAAACTAATTATTGAATTTCAACGAAATAGCTTATGTCACTGGTGAAGCTATAGAATACGTTTTACCCTGATAAGAACATACTTCGCCAAAGCCGTAAATTTTAAATTTTTGTTTATCTGCAATCGCTTCTCACAAAAATTAATGAACGAATTTTGAATAAATTTAGTGTAGTGATAGCTTCTCATCAATTAACATAAATGATACTTTTTTACCTGATGTCTACCATATTTCGTACATGAGACAGAGAGCAAAACTATAAATTTGGGAAGTTTTGTGTGTTAATTTAGTTGTAAATCCATTTAATATTGTTTTGGCGAGTGGTCCGATGGCGCCGATGTTCAAGGTACGCAGCTACAACGAAAGATCCCCGGTTCCAATCCTGGACTCGGGTGGAATTTTTGAGGGCCTTATAATTAACATTCCTCTCCGGCAAAGCTTTGCTTTGTTCATGAGAAGATGCTACGACGCCTCATTGTTCGGATTCCACGTTGAACTATGGGTCCTTATATCCTGTAGGATTGTCAGGTTAGGCGAGGCGTATTGGGCAACTGGGCTCCAGGTCTCTGAAACCACACGAAATTGTACATTGTCTGGCAGAACTTTACCGCTGTCGAAATGACTACCATGATTTACGGGGTTCGTTTGTTTGACTTGTTGTGTCAGTTTGTAACACAGTTTATATCACTTACTAATGAAACACTCGCTTCGAACATACGACAGGCTACTCCACTTCAAATAGTGCTTCCAGAGAAGCCTTGTGAACAGTACTGTGGATTATCAACAACCATGAACTTTCCAGTCAGTGATAGTTTCAAGCAAAAGATAAAAAAAGAAAAAAAAATCGCCCAAATATTATTGAAGCATGCATTAAATATAAATTCATAAGAGGAGAAGATCAAAGAAAACGGAAAAAATAGTACTACTCCTTGCTTCTCCAACCAATATTTCATTGATAGTTTCTCTGTGAATTAACAGCACAAATTTCAAATCCCGCGGAACTAAGTCGCGAGCACAGCTAGTTTGTAACATACGTAGATAGTGCGTAAAACTTTTGTCCGTGCTTATCTGGAGTATTATTGTGTGTGCGGGATCGGTATAATCCAGAACTAATTAGTAGCATCTAGAAAGTGCAGAGAATAGACAAGTAATTTCTGACCGCTTGCTGCAGAAATTGGGCTAGGATTCTCTTGAAGACAGACTACATTGTTTCCGCATAAATGTATTGACTAACATGCGAATGACTTCTATCAATTACGACTTCTATCAATTCGTAGCGTGTTTGAGTCGCAATGACAGTATAGTTAAGATCAGGGACATGAGATGTCATATTGAAGCCTACAAGTATGCTTTCTTTCTGCTTAACGTGTGGGATGGGAATACACTAAGTAGAGATTAGTTTTGGTGCAAAGCACCTTCCTCCATCCCAAGTGATCTTCTATCCAGTTGGCATCACCTTCTTTGATTTCAACTTAGTTGACCTGGGATCATCTTGCACAGTTTTAACACAGAATTAAAACGATTATTTAATAGATCCGAATTTAAGACGCCTATGGAAAATCGTAGTATTACGTTTCAGATTCTGCAAGGAGCTGTCTGATGCTTTGAGTCCAGTCCTGCTGTCACAGTTCACATTCACGATTATCATCATCTGCCAGACGGCATTACAAACCACTATGGTAAGTAAAAAAATGTAGAAAACTGTTCATTTCCTTTGGCCATAATGATATGACTGGGTATCGTAAATAATCGGCTGTATATAATCAAATTAAAAACACCAATGTTATTCCTACATGGGTACTTTACTGAAAGCAATAAGTTTCGTATTTTGTACTGTGGCTCATGAGTAGATAGAGAAGGACGGTGCGCTGCCATTTTCTCAGCCAATCAGAAGCGAGGCCGGTGCGATCTCAGGCAGGTCTCAACCTGCAACTAAAACTGTAAACGATACCCCGTCCCCTCACTCAACCCTCCCTCCTGCCCTTCTTGTAATCGATAGCTTCATGCAGGTATTCCAGTATAACTGATACCCCCCTCCCATTGTTCTATTGCCAAGCCACCTGCCTTCCCCACTAACCCTAGTTCCAGCTGCCTCCCCCTCCTTGTAAACGATACCCAGCAAAGGTGTTCCGGGTAACTGATATCCACCACACTGACCTTGAAATCGATACCCCGTGCAGGTGTTCAGTGTAACTGATACCCACCACGCTGACTTTGAAATCGATCCCGCGGGCAGGTAGAACACTGTTGTAACCAACACCCGTGACGCTGACCTAGAAATCGATACACCGTGCAGAGAACAGGTACAAATATTCTGACTACACCAACCCGCAATCACTTATGCGCTGTAATTCGACAAGTAAGGTCGTGCCTCTTCTGAATTCCAGTAGCCATGTGTGAAGATCTCCTCAACTATGAAGGTATGTTCAATAACACTTGTAAACATTTTCACACTTTCTTAAATGGCATACTATATATTATTTTAGTTAACTCTTAAATAGGACACTATATATTATGTTTCTTTCACAGTAATGCACTCATTATGGGATGAATTAGATAATTCGGCTCTTACTGGTAAGAGATAAGAGTTGAGCCAGTTTGATGATTATGGTAAGAAATTTTTAAGGATTGTTCATTATAATTTCAAGTGTTGCTAGTTTTCAAACTAAACCATTGAATTATATTTTTTCTTTTTTTTTTTAGCATTGATGAAGTTTTGAAAATTCAAACCAAGGAAGTTATTGGTGGTGAGCATTTTAATTTTTTAGCTTGAATTTATCTTTGATAAAGCTATAATTCCACTATTTCATTCTTTTCTCTCTTCAGAATTTGACCGACTGAAAATGCATGTATTTGAAGGCATATACGTCCTTTACGATTTGTAGTTGTCTATTTTTAACTTGTATATATTGATATTAATATATGCACTGTTTTTATGTTTCTGATGCGGAAGCAATTTCTACCTAGCAGCCGAGTAAAAGGAATGGGGCTCCAAAGCTGTCCAACTGCAAACGGCAACGAATTACTTCTAGTGGTAAGTACCAATGTTTTTAATATGTTTTCTTTTTCGTATTACGAATTGCTTTTCTTTCATGTTACTAAATATTTTTCTTATTCTTTTTCAGGTTCGTCCCAGTGAAGTTTAGAAGTCAAGGGGTCAAAACAACGCCTACCTTCCTCAAGGCTGTCACCGACGCCATCACCACAGAGATGGATAAAACCTATGCGTACCACGAGTCACGGTTCACCAGCCACAGGATTCAAACCATCACCGCAGCCAGCAGGATATCCGCCTACACACTGAAATCATAGAGCTAATAGAAAGTCATTACTACTTCTTTGAATAACTCATTTTTTTGTTTACATATTTATTTTTTATGTTACAAAAACTTTTCCTTCTTTTCTGTTTCATGTAGGCCGCAAACAGTACTGAACCTGCCGACGTCAATAGGAATGATACTGCTCTATCATCAATTTGGCGGCCCTGGGAATCGCCGGTCGCTGCAGGTCCAAGTATCCAACAGGTCACGACCATGCCAGCCAAGTCTAAGGCAGGCATATCGCCGCTCCTCGCCAGCCCATCGCCACATCATCAGAATGGAGGTCGACGCCAGCATTTCGCAAAATGCTAGCACATCTACATGGCTGTTGACCCCGGCATCCAGCAGCAGTAGACACCCAGCAGCATGCAGCCACAATGATGTATCAATGGAAGGATCGTTCTTAGTCCTTGAAGAAAGGGAAAGTGCCTTTAAGAGTAGAGTATATTCCGGCACAATTCAAATTTCTCCAAATTATATTGAACCTATTACTTTCATTTAGCTTGCTTTGATGTTTTGACTAAATAAATTCGCGTTATTGGTGATTGTTAATCCTTCCCGTCTGTAAAGGTTCACGTGGGGCTTATTACCACATTTCGAATTCAGAAGGACTTAAGTTTCAAAACAGCCCGTGTGTGTCTCTTCACAAAGTTGTGTGAGATTGGGATGAAAAACATGTGAAGTTGGAGATCATGGTAAAACTGATTGAGATTCAAGAGGGACAGTGGCAAAACTCTCGATAGAATAATATCCCTCAACATTAATATTTCTAAATTCAAACCTTTCTATCGGGGGTCTTCCTACTCTGCTCTGCCTACTGAAATCCGTAGTAAGAATGGCGTTGTTAATTTTGAAAACAGATGTGATGACTTATGCTGTCTATGGACGATTCTTGCTTTTCACGTAAAGGCACTAAACAAAAAAGTGACACGAGATAGCATTTACAAGATAGTACAATCACAGTACAGCCTCGATTATTCAGATATTGAGTTTCCGGTAAAACTCTCAAACATTACAAAATTCGAGAGGCAAAATCCAGACTATTCTGCCAATGTTTCGGCTCTAGATGTAGTTAAAAGTAAACATGTAGTTTCTGTAGCCCCCCATCAAATTGCAGACAAACGCGGTAAACATATAAACATGATGATTACCGACACTAGTGGAAATTCCATCACTGTTGGATTCATAACCTGTCGCGGCTAGTTAGATCGTCAGTATCATATCATACACATACTGTCTTTATTTGTGACAGATGTCTTCATTATTCAGTCGCAAAGATCTTTTGGACCACCACGGGATCGATTGCGCAAAGGGAGATCCAGTAAGAGTTTATCTACCTGGTGACGACGGTAAGTCCTTAAATTTTAAGGATTTTGTACACCAGCAACGTGTACCCGTCGTCGTAGATGCGGATTTTGATAGTTTTTGATTCGTGCAGTCCACTAGCCAACGCCTCTCACACTACTAGAGTCCAGAAAAAGGTCACTTTTGCTGTCGCATACCAGTTCGTTTGTCCGGACGTACCTAGCCTGTCGCGTTTCGACTCCCAGCAATGTGTAGGCTTGGGGTTGCAGGTTACCAACATTCACCACGTAATATCTTTCAATCAATCACTATGGTTGAAAGACTACATGTCTCTCAATATGTGTTCTCGTCGTTCAGCAAAATCAGATTTCGAGAGAGATTTATATAAAACTGATAAACAATTCAGTTTTCCTGAAGATTGTGGATAACATTCGAAAACACCGCGACGTGAAATTGTGTACTAGCTGGGTGGGCCGCCGGGGTGCCCGCACACATTGCTTCACCACTTTTTAGAGAGCAACAAATTTCAACGAAAACTGTGTGACCATGGAGATGGCGAAAGTTAGGATTGTATTCGACAAGCCAGTGTATGCTGGAATGTGCATTCTTGATCTTTCTAAACTGAGGATGTACTGATTCCAGTATAAGCCCCTAAAGGTTTGGCGCGCTCCGTCAGTAGAAAGCAGCAGATGGAGGATTATATAAATTGTCTCAATTGTGAAACCCCAAAATACCATCTGTAAGAAAGAATCACATAAACTCTGCACATTGAAAATATTGTTAAAATTTCCAAACTAGGTCTGTCTAGAACAGACGATAAACGGTATATTTTCCCCGACGGGATAGAGAACCTTCCGTGGGGTCATAAAGCTGTACCTGAGTGAATAGTTGTAAATGTATTAGTGTTTATCCGTGTATGTAAATTGTAAATATGTATCTAGTTTGTAAATATGTATAGTGCACTACTTATAACGCTGCAAATATGTAAGTAGGCTGCTGTAAATATTTTTTGTACATATGTATATAGAAAAACATTGATACTTTTATTTTGCAGAACACGATTGATTAGAGTCCTTAGCGCAAAAAACGAAAGTAATAAATAGAAGTACAGAAAAAACTTTACTGTACGTAGCATGTATATCTTCCTGAGCGCTGCGCTCCTTTTCATTGTGTAAATTAACAAACATTGTAAAACATTGTCTGCTGGGGGTGTTGCTGCTGTGCTGACTTCATAGACTATAACACCCATTACTTTGTAAGATTTTTTGTTTTGTTTTTGTTTTGGAAAATAGACTAAATTTACAGAAGAAATCATGCTGCACATAGACTGTAAGTTTGCTGAGCTGCTTGCTCATTTGCCTTGTATTAAGGTAGTTGAAGAAAAAACATTTTTTAGAAAAATAAGTTTATTTATTAAGAAAAACGTACATATTTAAATTTTAAATAAATCTTTTTTATGGATCCATGTGCTATGTGATTTATCAAAACCCATCCACTTCACCAAGACCATATTTTTCCTTCTCTTTATCAATCATTCAACCAAAAATGTGCATGTAAGGTTTGTTAGCTACAAATCTTGTTAGTAAAATGCTCCTGCAATATATTTACCGTGATAGTGTTTAAATAAATAAGTTACAGGATTTATGAATTTCACTTTACTGGTATTCAGTTGACCAGTTAGGCAAGTAGCCTTTTTCAAAAAATCTGCTGATTCTGGCATAGTCACAATCTTTAAATTTTTGCAAGAGTAGAAATCTTAATAAGACTGTACACTGTTGAAAGTGGTGGGTTATCTTCGACACGGAAGGCAGTCTGCGTTTAAAGAAGATGGATGACATACAGAGACACCGGATATATATGCAGTCATGCATAGAGCCAAAAAAATATACACAGAAACTAGCCAGAGAAATAGAACCAAGTATCGAGCGTAACAGCGAGCAAGAGAGATGCAAAATTTCGTGGAAAAATACATAGTTTCAGTAAGAAGCATGAAAATCCTATATAGTCCTTAAAATTCATGAAAATCGGTAAAAAAATGATTAGAAGAAGAACTAAAATAATGCTAAAATTATGTAATTTCCCCCCGAAAAAGACGTCATCAATTGACATGACAATTACACCTACGTGAATCACAGAGTACAGTGCCCAACTATATTATGTGTTTTCATTACAACATGTATCCTCATCATCATCATCATTATTATCATTTGTCAGCCGGGCGGGGCCCGTCCGACTGGCTGCTTTCAATCACCTTAACCGATTTAAAAATAACCCGGTGAATGTTGCTAGCCTGCAACCCCAAGCCTATACTTTGCTGGAGGACTTAGTAATGGAGAACATACCGTACCTCGTATAAACTGCTCTCGGGTGACTAGCCGAGTCAAGAGTGCGTTGTCACACGATATTTCGGCGATTAGATTCTAGTCGCCGAAATATCGTGCGACAACGCACTCTTGACTCGGCTAGTCACCCGAGAGCAGTTTATACATTCTCAACGCCGAGAAAGACTTCGTTCTTATATACCGTACCTTGTTTTCCAGCGAGGTCATCACCTTTGGGAGGGTAGAACCTACAGTGGCTTTATGGTCTAGAAATGGCGTCAAGTCTGCTAGAACGTCGTGTTTATTCAGGGGAATCGTAAGGTCTACCTCCAATACGAAACAACAAGATGAGTCGGCAGCAACGCTCATGAAATCTATGCTAGCAATCTCTTTAGCTGATAGCAACTGAAACCCACCAGAGGGACGATACTCCAACATGATGGCCCAGCCATACAGATTGTTTACATCGAAGTACATTATATAATCTTTGGGCGCCTCACGGTTGTAGTCCGACATGTACCGGTTATTTGAATGGCATACCTGTGCACGAACTGGCAAAAACCTCCGTTAATTCCTCGTTCGAAATGGATCAGCATGTTAATATCCATCAGAGGAGCCAGTTCATCATGCGTGCTCCCTAATATGACCTGTTATGAAAGTGCTGGGGATGGGAAGTAGTGGGCGTGGTCCAGGGTGTAGTTCCTCAAACATACACTCTTAAATTTCTAAAAAAGATCTGCATGTAACCGCACATATGTGCCCAAACACAGATTTGCATATTCACCCAAAGTCTTGATCTGGAAAGTCTGCCACACTTGTGACGCGTGTTCCTAATCTTCACCCGAAATTTCGGAATCTGACAACTAACTATAAAATTTTGATTTTTGAGGAAGCGTCGCCTAGTCCAGTTTATCCCACGAATCCTTATATTCGTAGGGGAAGACTCCTTTTCGCTTAACTAATTGTAACGTCTCGTGGTCGGCGGCAAAATGAGCACGGGTAATGTGCATGTCACCGTTCTCAAGGGTCCAACCAGTTTGCCTAATGGGGCCTGCATGAAACGGTATGAGTCCAGAAACCTTAATGGAAACTCACCCAATTTAACAATGATCGCCGACTTCACATATTTTTCATACCAATTCGACAGGGAAGTGCTCCTTGTGATCTCACACGGCTTTATGCAAAAAAATACGTACAGGCTGTTTGGAAATTGAATTTTTTCTGAATTCGAAATGTGATAATCAGCCCATCAAGAACCTTTAGGGACGGGGAAGACTGACATTCATCAATATCTCGAATTTTTTTAGTCAAAAGTTCAACGCAAGCATAAATGAAATTAACAGGTTCAGTTTAATTTGGAGAAATTTGAATTGTGCCGGAATATACTCTACTCTTAAATGCACTTTGCCTTTCTTTATGAACTAAGGAGGATGCTGCCAACTCTACTTCCGTTGCTGCATTGTTGTGGCTGCATGATGCTAATGAACTACCACTAAGTGCTGCTGGGGGACTATTGCTGCTGGATGCCGGTGTCGACAGCCATGTAGTTGTGCTAGCAGAATGCTGGCGAGATGCTGAGGTCAACCTCAATACTGATGTGGTGGCGATGGGCTGGCGAGGTGTGGTGATATGCCTGCTTGGATCTGCCGTGACTGGCATGGGCGCAACCTGTTGGATACTTGTACCTGCAGCGGCCGGCGATTCCCAGGGCCACCAAATTGATGGTGCAGCAGGATCATTCCTGTTTGCGGCCGATCTGGAACCTGAAACAGAAAAAAGGAAAATAAATAAGTATGTAAACAAAAAAAAGCTTATTCAACATAGTAGTTATGACTTACCAATAGCTCTATGAGTTCGGTGTGTAGGCGGATCTCTTGCTGACTGTGGTGATGGTTTGGATCCTGTAACTGGTGAAGCATGACTCGGTGTCTGCGTAGGTTTTATCCATCTTTGTGATGATGGCGTCGGTCGCAGACTTGAGGAAGGTAGGTATTGTCTTGTCCCCATGACATCTAAGTTCCGCTGGGACGAGCCTGAAGAAGAATAAGAAAAATATTTAGTAACACGAAAGAAAAGCAATTCGTAATATGAAAAACAAAACATATTAAAAACATCGGTACTTACCACTAGAAGTAATTCGATGTCGTTTGCTGTTGGACAGTATTGGTGCCCCATTCCTTTAACTCGACTGCTGGCTAGTACTGGCTTCCATATCTGAAACATAAAAAATTGTGCATATATTAGTGTAAATATAAACAATTATAAAATATACAAGTTAAAAACAGATAACTACAAATCGTAAAGGACGCACATTCCTTTAAAGACATACATTTTCAGTTGGGCAAATTCTGGAGACAGTAAAGAATGAAATAGTAAAAAATATAGCTTTATAAAAAATAAATACAAGTTAAAAAAGAAAAATGCTCACCACCAATCAGTTCTTTGGTTGGAATTTTCAAAAGTTCATCAATTACTGCAAAAGAAAAACTGAATGGTAAAGCGACCTATGGCCTAACAACAGAACAATGGGAGGAGTGTATCGGTTACACTGGAACACTTGCGCGATGCTATCGATTACAAGGATGGATGGGGGGGAGGGGTTATCGATTATGCTTTTAGCTAAGCAGGTTGATACCTGCCTGTGAGCGCACCGGCCTCAGTTCTGACTGGCTGAAAAACTTGCAGCGCACCACCCTTCCTTATCTACCCTCATGATTTTGTATTATTATTACTGAATTATCTATATAAAGTCACTTAGCTCATTGCTGTCAGATAAAATTAAATGAGATTGTTCCAAATACTTCAGGATTTTTATGTGTTTGAAAATTAAGCGATATTTTATAAATACTTCTAAGATTTGGCAGTGCATAAAATTTTTGTTATTCAGTACTAGGGTGAAGGGAAAATTCAGATGATGGGTTACTTTGCTGACTAAGGATTTTTTTTATTAAATCTGAGCATTCATCGTCTCGTGCTATCATTGGTTATCACAGAAGGCTGGCTAGACATTGGTTGATTTGATAAATAATACAGGAATCATTTGATAATTTCTGACTACGAACAAAGTTATAGTAGTATGAAAAGCTGTCGGACATCCCACCGGGGGAGAACGTTAATCTGACGTGACGCTTCGGAACCGTTCTCTGACTCTTGTGTAGGGAACTTGGAGCCCTGCTCTCAAAAATTGTACCCACTGATCTATGACTTCCATCAGAAGACGGTTCCGAAATGTCGCATTAGATTAACGCGCTACCACTGTAGGAGGGTTGATGAGACCTTTAAGCACTAGAAAAACATTTGAAGACGTTACAGCATTAATGGCAAAGATCATTCATGGTTCTTGGCAAATCCTAATGTTGAAGTGTAGTTTCAACTGATGTCTTCCAGAATCAAATACTCCACCATATTCCTAATAGTGTTGTAACTAACATACATATATTCTTATGGTATTCCAAATCACCAGAGAAACGTTTTCTTTATTCACTCTGCTAATGATCAAGGTAGAAAAATAAACATAATTCGTGAAGTCGTTTTTTTAGACAATTTAACAATTTTGTATGGTTTTCTAAATAAGGCTTTCCGATTTGAAGTTGATATAGTGAATAATAATAAACAATTGTCAGCCATCGTGGATTGCCGACAGTAGTGAAAACTTAAACTATTAACATCATCCGCGCAACACGCTCTATTTAAAACTACAGATATACTGTATTGAATAATAATATTTCGGCGTGGATGTAATAAAATGGTGACAGGGGTTCTAATGGCTGCGCTTTCCGCCCCTGTCTTAGCCGCCTTAACTTAACCAGGTACAAAGGTCCTACAATTTAACGTGAAATCCGAGCCACGGAAATCTTCTGGCTCACTTCACATTACACAGCAAGTGACGGTCGGGTAAATGGTGTATTAAAATCCCCTTCGAGACAGAGATTCCAACAGTTGTAGTGGGGGAAGGATCAGTCTGGTCCTACAAGTACTTTGCATAAGACACAGAGATATTCCACTTGACCGCGTGAAGTAACAGTTCCAAGTTCTTTGAATGTACTTTCCCACAGGTGTGTGTGTGAACTGCTCCGGATCACATCAAGCAGGGAGTGTCAAATGTATATTGGAAAAAAAAAGATACCGGGGTTGAAAACGAAAGAATGAATTCCATATGTCCAGCGAAGAAGCGGTATAAGGCCCTAGCACCTCCTATCTTCTCAACCAGTTTCGCAAAATCTGTCTGAACTCCTGCCAGGAAAGAAAGTGTTGCTACTCTGCAGACATGAGCACGTGCTCTTGTCAATGCAGCTGTGGCGCAAAAACCATTATGGTCATAACACCTAACACCGGGGAGGTCGGTAGCAACACGTCTGCAACTTCGACCACTATGACACCAGGTTCTACAGTTCCACCAGCAGAAGCGCAGCCATCCGCTACAATAGTTTCCTCTGCTACAGCAAAAGCAGCAACAGCACCTAAAACAGAAGTAGTACCTGCAAAGCCATCAGCTAGTAGCGGATGGTGAACAGTACAGTAAGTTCGGGGCCCGAAATTTAAGCTTACGGACCCACCTGTGTTCGTGAAGTCCCCCTCTGCTTCTTCCCCCAGATCCCCAACAGGCAGGGAAAAGAGGGCGAAGTCCTCGGCGAAACAAACGTCCGCAAGACTCCGAGGCCTTTTCACAACATGGACCCTGAAGATGTAGGAATGCTGGTGGACGAGCCTGGTCCCGTTCCTCAGCAGTCAACATTGGTGGACCCACCTCAACCGGGGTGGGTGAAACTAAATAGGTAGGAAGCCTCCCATACTTCAGTGGAAGAATAAAGATTTTCAGGCTCACAAAGAGGAAGTCCAACTATTAGCACGGTCTAGTCCATTGTGTCTCTGTTTACAGGAGACACACTATAGAACTTCACACCAGCCAGTGTTAAGGGGTTATGACATCTATAGAAAGGGCGATACCGAGGGTGATTGAGCGAAGAGGGAAGTGGCTCTGTTCGAAGCACAATCCACTTCAAAGCTACCGCTCTCACCTCTAATCTACAAGCAGTGGCAATGAGGGTACACAGTCCCATTAAACTGACTGTATGCTCTATTTATCTGCCACCGAATACGCCCGTCGATTAGGACGATCTTTCTAGTATATTGCGGCAACTTACTCCGCCATTCCTCGTAGGAGATTTTTACGCTCACATTACGTTGTTGGGTTCCAACAGCGATTGCCCCAGAGGCCGATTGGTTGGTAGATTAATAGAGCAAGAGGAAGTTTGTATCCTAAATACAGGACAAATGACTCACTTTACCACTGCTTCCTGTTCGTCCTCTACCATTGACCTTTTGTTGTGCTCTCCCTCAATAGTGGACTACCGAGCGTGGTAGGTAAGCGGTTAACGCTTTGGCTTCGTATTCGGGTGCACGGCGGTTCGAATCCCCGCCCGGGCTTCCAGATTTTGGTTTTCCATGGTTTCCCAGAATCACTTCAGGCGAATGCCGGGATGCTTCCTTCAGAAGGCCATGGCTGAATTCGGATCGACGTCGATCAGGCGTAAAGCTATAAGTAAATAAAATAAAATAGCGGACTCCGTGCAGTGAGAGGTGGATCGCGACCTTCACGGAAGTGGCCAATTCCCTATATGGATGCACATAGGGGTTGAGCTAGGAGGGGGGAAATATCCGGCGCAACTGATACGTTAGTAATGCGGACAGGCAGCTTTACCACCGTTCTGTTGTGCTGCAGTCCCATGACAGTATACAACAGAAGGTGAATCACTTTACAGAAGTGATTCACCATGCAGCTGCCTTTTCCATGCAAAAAAGCTACGGAACGCCCGTCCCCTGGTGGAACGACGTTCGTCGCTCCGCTATTCAGGGTCTTAGACGTGCGCTGCGTTGCTTTAGGTTGTACCCAACATCGGAAAACCTTGCAGCGTTCCGTATTGTCAGAGCATTAAGAGTATTGCAGGAGAGCAAGAAATGGCCATGGCAGAACTTTGTGAGTATAATTAATTGTTCCACTACGTCATTAAAAGTATGGGAGTCTATCCGCCGTATATCTTGAAGGTAATCCCGTCCACCAGTATCTGGATTACTGGATCGCGGACATGTAATTGCCGACCAACGAAGCATAGCGCAGCTGATGGCAGGGAATTTCGCTGCCATCACTTTGTCTGCTAATTTGGATCTTCGGCCCCAGCAATGAAAGGCATCTTGTGCTACGATTCTTCGAATACTGAGGCGTATAATAGCCCATTTTCATTCATCCTGGGAGCTGGAGTCGGCGTTAAAAAGCGCCGATGACACCACTCCAAGGCCTGATAAGATCCAGCACCAGATGTTGATAAAGATGCTAAAGAGTAACTTCTAGATATTTTTAATGATACCTAGACTGGAGGACACTTCCCCCACTCGTGGAAAGAAGTATCTTTGATATCTATTTTTAAAGCCTGGAAAGGATAAGTTGTTGTCAGGTAGTTACCATAGTATCACCTCATTGTAATACGTAGTTCGAGGCACCTAGGATTCCCTATGACGCAGGCTAAACAGGTGCGTGCTGAGACCAGTGTCTCAACTCTGGAATGCGGCCGCTAGGTCAGCGGCAAGTGTTTGCCCAAGGACAAAGAAGTTCCATTATTTGTTGCGAAAACTTCAAAGTGCATAACCAAGCACAGATGTGAGATGCGGAGACAGTGCAGGTATACAAAAATATTCCATCTCCCAACGATGCACGTTAAAATATTGTCTTGTGTTCAAGACTTGGTTGACCAAGATATAATAAACAATGATGTTTTACGAGCAAAGGTAGAATATCTGTTTGCCAACGTGTTCCCAAACACGCAGAAATTATGGGATACAGGCATTGGTTACTGTTCCGTAGACATACTTGGCTCTTTATTGTGTTTTTTTTAGCTTGATGCAGGATTCATCATAATTTCCGCTAATATCGTTGTCTGAAAGAATTATAAAAAACGGAATGAAGAAAATTTATAATAAGGTGAACATACTTAGTATATGTGTATTTTGTAGGCAGAAACTCTTGTGGTAGTCAAATACATCGTCTGATACGTATTGTATTACTTACTGCGACGGCGAGAGAATATAAAACCAGTTTGAGACGTTCTGACTGAGCTTTTAGCTTAGAGACAAGATTCTAGACCATAATTTTTTCTTTTAAAATACATGAAGGGCGGCCTAAATGCAAAAACCTGTATAACTCAGGAATTTGTAATTGCAGAACGTCAAGCAACAGGTCTTTGAGGAAACTGCTAATTTTATCTGAAACGTCCCAACTTTCTGAATTCACATCAGAACGAAATTAACATATGTTACCCCAGAACTATTCGCTGTACATTATTTCAAGTCCTTTTAACTTTATACACGTAGTTTATCCTTGAATTCCGTTCATTGAAACAGACAGACATTAAAAATTCATTCACCGACAAAGATACGGAAAACATATTTTTCCACAACGTGTGGATTAGTTATAAACCAATATAATTAATAGTTAACAGCATTAATGATAGATCACGAGTTTCAGCTACATTTCCAATATTTTAAAATTTGTATTAAATTAGGTGCAACAATGTTTGCGACACTGAAAAAGAAAAGACATACAACGAGAACCCAGTCAATTTTTAAACTTAAAATGGCATTGAAGGGATTTCCTGACGTATGTGTGTATAATCTCCTTGAGCGCCTGATCTACAATAGAATTTCTGAAGTGATCAATAAACACATTCCCATAGAACAAGCAGGATTTAGGCCAGGGAGAAGTTGTAATGACCAGGTTTTCACTCTCACTTCTCATATTGAAAATGGGTTTGAGAAGAAATCAGTAAGTGTGGCTGCCTTTTTGGATCTGTCAGCTGTTTATGACACTGTTTGGCGAGAATGACTTCTTCTGATATTTTTGAGTACTATCCCATGTCGAAAACTTACAGAACTACTTAACAACATGTTGAGCAATAGATACTTTCAGATATACTCTGATAATGACAGAAGCAGAATATTTATACTAAATGATGGTTTACACCAAGGATCTGTTTTAGCACCCCTCCTATTCAATTTGTATACTCATGATTTACCGGAAACATCTTCAAGAAAATTTACTTACGCTGATGACATTTGTTTGGTGAACCGGAACCCCAACTTTTCTGATGCAGAAACATCTTTATCAGCTGATCTGGAAAAGTTAGATGACTACTTCAAGAAATGGTGCCTCCATCTAAATCCTCAGAAAACAGTTATTTTAACATTTCATTTGCGCAACAGACAAGTACACTATAAACCAGAAGTTAAATTCAGAGGCCAACACTTGCCTTATTGCGGCACACCAAAATATCTGGGTATAATACTGGACAGAACTCTAACTTTCAAACAGCATCTCTCAAATGTGGCTGCCCAAGTCAAAACGAGAAACAATATTCTCCATAAACTTGCAGGTACTTCATGGGGAGCCAGTGCTCACATTCTAAGATCCACAGCCTTAGCTCTGTCATACTCTGTTGCTGAATACTGCTGCCCATCCTGGATCAATAGTGTCCATACAAAGAAGATAGATGTGCAACTCAATCAGGCAATGGGGATAATTACGGGATGTATTCATAGTACGAACACCATATGGCTTCCAGTGCTATGCAACATCTCACCCCCGGCACTACGAAAATCAGAAGCTCTCTTAAAAATCTGGAAAAATATCCTGAAGAACCCTCAGCTGCCTATAGATCAAGACATGATTCAAGCGAAACACTAACGCTTGAAATCAAGAAAACCACCATAGCGCACAGCAATCAACCTCACAGAGTCCTCTTTCAACACCAATAAGCTGTGGACAACACAATGGGAGCAGTCATCAGTAGCCAATAAAAATCTAGTTGAGGACCCCTCAGTAAGGTTACAAGGTTTCGAACTCCCTAGGCGGCAGTGGAAAATCATCAATCGAATTCGAAAAGGAAAAGGCAGATGCGCCTACTTATTATACAAATGGGGCTGGGTAGATTCTGCAAATTGTGACTGTGGAGCCACCTTACAGACAATCAATCACATCGTTTCTGACTGTCCTCTTCGGGCCTACAAGGGAACAATGGCGGAAATCCATGATGCGTCGATCAGTGCAGTTGACTGGATTAAAACATTAGATCTCGAGATATAAAAAATTGTACAAACTTGTGATATGTATATTTCCTATTGTGTACCTCATAAATAATCATACGATAAATAAATCAATCTCGATGAATTAAGAGTTCTTAACCTAAAGCAAAGTTGCAATTTTAAAACTAGTTTCTTTCCCTACAGACATTTCTGTTGTGATTACATGCCAATCTCTCCATCAATATACCTTCCACTCATGGATGGCAAACCAAACAGCCTGTAATTTTTTCAAGCCTATTTGCCAAACTTCCAGACCCAGTTTTTGGACAAGAACTTACTTAAAATATTTGTGATATGATTGACGAAGCTTTTCCTAGGGGGTAAAAATCAAAGCTTCCAATTTGACCATGGAAAAACTCATCAAATGTGAAGAAGAAGTTGATTATTTTCTCTAGCTTATTACAATTGTCTCAAACTCGAATGACACGAAGGAAGAAAGAATTCACATAAGCATCAGAACAATATCTTATTTCTCTAATCTAGATTTTTTTATCATTGGTATGAAATATTTCATCGCACTCGTAAATGAAAGTGGGAACTGCATTTTTATCAATTAGTTCAAACCTACGTCGTCTGTCTGCCAAGCCTTATCTATGTATCAATTCTGTTACGCTTCTGTAAAAAACTGTGGCTATCAGAAATTAAGTGGCTCTTTTCTAAAGTCAATCAATCCCTTGCGACACATCACAAAAGCAGTCCAGCTATCCCCTTTGTTCATGCGTTAAAGTACTCCAAAATTCGCAGTCTATAATTAGCTCTGCCTTCAACCGAAGTTATGTGCAGGTTCCAGGTCACGCACGGAATCAGTGATATCAATAACTAAGCTCTTTACTATGTTCACTTCAATAAACAGATTCTTTTTGTTAATTGTGCACATTGTCTTATATTTTTTTTTGCAATCTAGTATAACTTGATATTGATTGCATTATACCATAGCATGGAAAAGGTGTTGTATTTGTGCCAAATACTCTCTGCTTCATACATTACTGTGAATACGAACGTAATGACGTAGTTGTAGACCGAGGTCAAGGACACATATCAATTTCTAAAACCATACAAACTACACCACTTGTTGTAACCATATCTGTGATCTCAGCTGGTATTTTTTTCCAGTGGATACTACTTCTGTGCCGTCAGGACCTACCTATGAAACATCCTACCCGGTTAGGTTTCCCAAATAAAGTTCGGAAGGTGAATGCTAATCTGTACAAATTCAAGCTCGCTGACATAATTTTCCGCCTGTTTCTGTGGAAGCTCCTTCTGAAAATATAATTACTCTAGCAACATATGTTGTTAAAGTTTATACTCCAACCTGGTTTTCTATTAGCGTTACCCTGTTTACAATGATGATACACAAAACTTGTGGAAGTTAATCAAAATTATCATTTACTGTTCCGTTGTCCGTTCACTTAATGTCAAAAGATAAAACTCAGATTTTAAGCTCTACCATAAGCTTTCAAAGTGTAGAAACCTCATCGAATTTGGTTCTGCATCTTTTGCGTGATTTCCGGACAAAGGGCACACACACGCGGCACTTTACAATATTTTCGGTAAAAATCCTTAATCGTGTAAGAACTGATACTTATGGCAAGGGAAAGATGTGTTCACTTTACAAACTTAAATGCAATAGTAGCATAGTAGCAGCAGAACTCAAAAGAGGAGTGCAAAAATTTCAGACCGATCAGTGGCTGGCAAATCAATAGAGAAATTGATATGCAATCACATTACAAATGTCTGTGAGTAAAGAAAACTGATTAAACTATGTGGTTGATGGTTTGATATTCGGCACCACATTCACGATATGGCCACTCTTGCATTCTCCACCTTATAGAGGAAGGACTCCTGATGTTAACGGAGACAACTATTAAACGTGTCATCCTTCTCAAGTATAAAGTTTTCGTCATTGATTCACTAGAAACAGAGCGATCTACGCTATGCCATATACTAACACGCCTATTATGTTCCTTTTAACTCTATTTTACAGCATAGTACGAATAATTCCTTCGTATGTTCCAGGAATAAAACACCGCCTGTTAACAAGTGCTAATCTTATCAATTTCACCCTTGAGGAATGGGTCCGCCACAGAGTACGCCCATCCTGTGTGATAAAAAATCAGGTCACGCCAGTACAGTGCACTCCGCAGAACATGCTGACTCGTCACAGGATCCCCGAGACCATCGCTTGTTGTCAAGGTGGAGATACAGAAAATTTTCCCACTCCCTTATACATGAAATCTCTGGTATCCCGTCCCGACATTGCGGCATGCCCGGTAGGGGGCATGGAAATCGACCTAGTATAGACGGCGCTGGCATCGGGCCAATCAGCGCCACCACATCACAGTTTCCGCCACGGCCAATCGGAGCCGACCCGGCACGGATATAAATAAGCCAGCGCAGCTCCACTCATCCAGTTCGGTGTTCGCTGCGCTTTCGGTTGTGTCTCCGTCAAACTGTGATTCGTCTCTTGGACTCTCGACAGTGTTCGTCTCGGCTACGTCTACGGTACTCTCTGTTGGACTCAGTGAATCGCTTCTCGGACTCGTGACAGTGCTTGTTCTCGGCTACGTTCGGTACTCTCTCTTCGGACTCTGTGAACCTCACGTCGGATACAACCAGTGCGCGTCTTTGGACTACGTTCGGCCTGCTCCTTGGACTGGTTCCGGTTATTCGTGACCATCTCCTGCGGACCGCCCGTCCGCCGTTCGACGTCGGCCGCCGTACGGACATAGCAAAATCAAGTGCTGAAGGCCATCATTTCTCTTCCACCCACTACTCCAAATTCTTTGACCAAGATCCATCATTAGCCTCATATCTAACGTAGGGGCGTCCATTAAATACGTGACGATAAATTAAGGTTTGTCCGGCAAAGCCTCACCAAATCTCACAAAACGGGAGGTGGGGTCGACAGATATTGAAATTCTGGAAGGACAACAGAGCTAAAAAAAAGGAAGAAAACAAAAGGTCCACAAACGACTGAGATATGTACCTTATTGGTGGCGGGGGGATATAAGGTCAACAAACGATGCGAATAACGCCTTTGTGGATGGTATAATCACCCTCAAAGGCAGGAAAGCTAGGAAAAAAGTCTCAAAAAACTACGAAGTCGATCAGCAGGGGGAAGAGGGTCCCGTCAAAATCTCACGTCTTGTTAGGGGGGGAGTGGGGTCCGATTAGATCTCACCAAATCTAACAGGAAGGGTGGGGGAGGGGGGAGGGGGTCCGCAATTATGGGGACACCTCAAATAATTAATGGACACCCCCATACACCGTGTACTCTCCAAGCACTTTCTCAAACCTCATTCCGTTTTCCAATGACTCCCAATCCAACTCCTTTTTTCCATCAGTTACTGACAGGTTACAGCAAAAAATCTAGTTTTTCTCCTTTGCACGCCCTACAACTCCTGTATTTGATACCCAAAATGGATGTCCCAAACGATACCATCATATGCAACTAGTAGTCTACCCAACGCGTGTAACCCAATTCCCTTCTATCGTTCAGTGACATGTTTCCCCAGGTACTATACTGCTCACCTCAGCATTGTCTCTTCTCTGCAATTCAGTAACATGTGTCTCAGGTATTCAACTCTTTACATATCCCTCTTCTCGTCTCTCCCACATCTCCTCCTTCTCTCCTAAACAGTAACAGGTGTTCCAGGTACCGAACTGTCCACATCAGCACCGTTTAGCCTATCACACTTAATCCCTCTCTGCCATTTAGTAAAATGTGTCCCAGCTACTAAACTGTTCACATTAGCCTTGTCTCATCTCTTCCACGTCACAACCCTCTTTGACGTTCAGTAACATGTGCACCAAGTACCAAAAAGGCATGAGTAGATTCAAGAGCCATTCTTAACACAGGTCTCAATGCCCTATTTTGCATGGTGTTGCGCTATTACCATTTTATATGCAGGTAATCTCCCTCTAGACAGCAGTTGCTTATCGTTCTCTGTGTTTCTTGCAGCATTATGCCGATTCTGCTTCACTTTTTCAGCCAATCAGGACACTGGAGAGTTTTTCATTATGTTCCAACGCCCCGATCTGACGCCAAAATTCTGATTCGCACCAAGAATGACATTTGTTTGTAACTGCATGCTTCATTCAACTAACCAGCGCACACGATAAAGTTATCATACCGATCTTTGCTAGATAGCTTCACGGTAATCAAACAGACATCATAACCCACATTTTCATAGATGATCCCCTCACATCGACAAGTATCCAAAATGTCACCATAGGTGCAGACACTAATTCTATTACACCGAAGGAAGCGTCCAAACTTGTACTATCATAAGTTATTAGGTCACTCGTATGTAAAAATGGGTGTTTGCATATTTTAACCCACCCCCCCAGAACTCATCGCCAATATACACCTAAAATTAAGTGCTAGCTTGTGGTCAGGCTCAACTTAGGCTCCATACAGTCTCCATATTCTTAATTTCTGGTACACCGAGCAGGGTGGATGAGGATGAGCGGTTAGTGCTCGTTATTTGGGGGACCTAGGTTCGATCTCAGGTGTAACCTTCTAATTTTCGCTTATCGATGCTTTCACGAAATCACTCCTTCCGATACTCCGTCCCGTTCATTGATCCCAACCCTCTCCTTGATTAAAATATAAATGGCCGCTGGAACTGACACTTGTACACTGTTTGGACAAAGTCATTTGTTAATACGAGCTTCTATAATACAAATTTATGTCAGTCTGCCAGGCAGAGCTGCGAGGAGGATCCCCCTCCCTGCAGCGTAAGCATATGTCGTGTTTTTAGGTCTGTATATGGGGTGCAGATAACGCGTCATATAACCGGTATACGGCCGCAATGAAAATCCGGTAATCGGTCGCGATCCTCAATTTTAGGACCGGAAGACTGCGTTTAGTGACATTTCTGTCAGAAAAGGCGTGGTGTGTGAAATAATTTTGGGATTTGTGGTGGAGAACTGAAGAAAATATTTCTCCTAAATAACGTGCATGGGTTCCCAACCACTCTCAAAATATTTGGATTTTACTTTTCACGTGAATGCACCTTCCCCGGTCGGTAAAGGGTAGCCTCCCAGAATTACGAGCCACGTGAATGCTATCCATTTTGAAACGACTAATACTCAAAAGCTACGCAGCGGAGCATAACGGGGTGGGCGAAGCTCGACTGAGAAAGCTTGAAAGGAAGAAGTACATAGGATAACATTACTCCCGTCCCACATACAACGCAGGAGAGGGACGCGATTAGTCACCGAGCGTGGTGGTGGGGAGGGGGGGGGGGTGGTAACGCACTGGCCTCGCATTTGGCACAACGCGGGTTCGAATCTCCGTTCGGGCATCCAGGTTTGGGTTATCCATGGTTTCCCCATATCACTCCAGGCTAATTCAGCCATGGTTCCTTCAAAAGGCTGTGGCCGAATTCCTTCTCATTATTTGTCCCAGTCCTTTCTCAACTCTAATGACCTAGACATCGATGAGGCGTAAAGTCATAATCAGAAAAAAAAAGCTATTAGTCAGGTAACAAAACAGCGTAAAGTGCATGCTTTACAGAGCAGTCTCACTTGCTTATTGTGTGTCTGGAGTCACAGTAACATTGTTTCGAATGAAACACATTACAAAACCGATAAAAATAAATTTTTAAAAATTGTAGTACTTTGAAAGTGAAAATGTCAATGAACAAAGTAAGAAAGTGGAAGCATATCAAAGAGAAGGCTGGTAGCATTGAAGCAAACTCCCTTCGACGTTATTTACCGACTGAGTCACGTGGGGCCGCGAAGCTGTCCCAGTGGCCCAGGCGTCGATGTGTCGCGCGATTTTGGGGGAAAATAATATCATTTCGGATGAGAAACACGCAGTTTAAGACCGTTTCAAGGTCCATGAAAGTAAGTTTTAATAAATTGTGATACTTTGAAAGTGAAAATGTTAAAGTACAAAGTAAGAATGTAAAAGCAGAATGCAGGTGAAAGTGAAACAAATCTATCTTGAGATATCGGCTCTGCCGATTGAACAAGTAGAAGTGACATCATTGGTCTAATTTTTGTTTGATACACATGCCAACAAAATTTTCGTGAAAGAAGTAATAATTACTATTATTGTCAAACAAGTGATAGTATGGGAATTAAGTTTTTCCCGGCGTATTAATGAAATAAACTTTTCTCGGGTTTTCTGCCGGATAATATTTTTACTTAATTCATCGTACAACGTTTCGGCAGCAACCTCCGCTGCCTTCATCAGGTACTGCGTCATATCGAAGCTCAGACAGTAACTGCCTCACGGACGACCCGGAACTGCTGCTGGGAAGAAATAAAATCCTCTTAGCAGCCTTGCTATTTATGTGATGGGTTACTCTGACAAATTGAGGCAACACATCGCTGTCCCTTTAGCGCAGTAGAAAGATCAGAGTGCTGATAAAACTGGCCTTCATTTTTCGCAGCTTCTCAAATTGCTTAATTTGATGTAACATCTCCTCCCCGAAAAAAGAAGGCCAGACTTATCAGCACTCTGGTCTTTCTACTGCGCTGAAGAAAGCCTCAATTTGTCAGAGTAACCCACCACATAAATAGCAAGGCTGCTAAGAGGATTTTATTTATTCCCGGCAGCAGGCTACTTATGGAAGTTCCGGGTCGTCCGTGAGGCAGTTACTGTCTGAGCTTCGATATGACGCAGTACCTGATGAAGGCAGCGGATGTTGCTGCCGAAACGTTGTACGATGAATTAAATAAAAATATTATCCGGCAGAAAACCCGAGAAAATTTTATTTAATCAAGTGATATATTTGAAAATTCATTATGTCATTTAGTTGATAGGCAGTTTCGAGATTTAAATTATCGAAATCAATTCTATCTGCTCTGTAGACAAAACTGCCATGAGAGAAATGGAGGTTATCGTGGCTGCACTATGCATGGCTCTATGTTTTTGGTTTATATCGTACATAACAAATATCTAATTCGATAATTAACAGCTGTGTCTAACTTTTACGATGTATTCGAATTTTGTTGATTTATCTATCAAAAAATACCGACATTTGTACTGCAGTAATTGAGCAGTCTCTCTCAAACATTCTAAAATTATTTCCTAATCCTGGTTTAATTGGAACATTTCGTAATTATATCATTGTTCCATCAAAGCTTCAGTTGTTTCAGTATACCACCTATAAATGTGTACTGTGTCTTAACACTTACTTTTCTTCCGATTCAAAGGAACCTCGCCTGAGTCCGAGAACAATGAAATTCACGGGCATGTGTTTCCTCAGCATCGCAGAACTCTTTTTGTATTCATTCTTTGGACACGAGGTGATGGAAAAGGTAAGGCTGCACTTCTTAGTTGTTAAAATAAATAAAATTCACTCGAAAGAAAGTTTTTTTTTTTTTTTTAATTAATTCTATGTGTTATGTATGACCCGGTGTTATGGTTTTGTTTCTGCTTTTTTTAAATAAGTTAATGTACCATCGATCATGTAAAGGTGGTTTCCAACAGCCCGTGACATCGCTGGCTACACCGGTCCAGGCAGGGTCGCATTTAGGCTCTGTGGGGCCCCTAGGCTACAAATGTGGTGCGGGCCCCCCTGCGGTTCATCATCCGGGGCTGCCTCCGGCTGTGGATGCGGTTGCTTAAATTCGAAATTCGGCCTAAGAATTCACGGGCGACCTCTTTCTTTTCTTTTTTTTAACCTCTATCCTAATGACCCAGGCGGGAGCCCGTAGCTGTGGTGCAGGCCCCCTCTTTGTGGTGCGTAACCCCATTTTTGGTGCGGGCCCCTAGGCAACAGCTTAAATGCGGCCCCGGGTCCAGGCCAAGTTGTAGAGATAAGAATGCTCCACAGACGAGCCCGTGACAATTCGGACGCCATGCGCGTGCCTATGGGCCCATTACAGGATGTCTTCATGGTTCCAACTACCATTCCAACATGTCACGAGAAAAAAGGACCCACTCCTGCAGCCATTTTTTTGTTATTCACTGGATACTATTTATTTTTTAAAAAAGGACGTCGCACGCGTACGGCAAATACATTTTTTATTTAAAGTCCTATTCACAGTGGTTCAGAGTTTATAAATTATCAAAGCAGTTTGCGTATTGCATCATTAGCTTTAGTCGACGCAAGCGTAATTTTATTTTTGTGGGTTGTAAGTGTTAAAAAAGTATAAGTGATGGTGGCAGGTACAGAAATACAGTGTTACACAAAATATAAAATATCGTGATGACCTAGACTTATCACCGGCAGACTGCTTACCGCCGAAACACAGGCTACTACCCGGCACTTCACGCGCGCTCGTGCGACGCCTTTGAAGTTACCGACTGGCAGTAGATTGGACGCGCTACCATATACCAGCACGGGTCGCCACGGACGGCCCTGTTTTAACGGCAGCTTGGTTTGAGTGGCCCGGCCCGGGCCGACCCGTCATATCACGGGCCATGGGACGTTAATAATAACATTAATAGCACATATTGACTTGAAGAGCAAAAACTAATCGCTAACAATTAGTACTTCGTAACTGTTTCTATTGGTCCGGTAGTTTATCTCATACAATCTAAAAATTTTCATCTACAAATTTCATCATCTCAGGATATTCATAAAAGTTTATCTTCTCAATTATATCATTCATATACGTTTCCATCCTCAAATTCTCCTCATCGAATTTCCTTCCCATCAATTATTGCCTTGGTAAAAATGAATACCTTACATATAGGTTGAACAAAAAAATGACACTTTTGCAGGCGGGTGATGTGCAAGAGGCGGCTTATAGCTGTGATTGGCCGGACCTGGACGATGACTTCAAGAAGACTGTACTGCTGATTATCACGCGCTCTCAGAGGTCGGTGCAGTTCTCCATAGGCAAGATGACGACACTCTCCCTGGGAACTTTTGTCGAGGTTAGTAGATGATGTTGAATAGGTCTAAAAACATGAAATTATCGTCCAATATCCTCCCAACAAAATCAGAATCTATTGTTACCTTAGGGTCTTATGTCAAAGAAAATCACAGTTTCCACTGACAAGGGGAGGGCACGACCGTGGGATTTTATTTTGGGATGAGACTTTGAGTAATAATTGTACCCCTTTAGGATGTTTACCTCCTGCAATCGTAAGACGCAACGCTCAGTAGATTCGGAAAAAACGGCCTTTACAAATTCAAGCCCATCTTATATACTAGTGAAATTCCAGTCAGGCTAGCAGTGCAACAGCCCAGTCAGTAACGAGCTTGCGTCATGCCAGGGCGCTCTGGGTTCGAATCTCGATTCCGTCTATTTTTTTTTTTTCATTTTTATTTTTCTGTTCTTATAATTAAATAAGTTTTTATTCAATGTTATTGATTATTTAATTTGAATTTCAAATTTTAAATCATAACATGAGTATATTAACTACCAAATAACTTACTTAAAATACTTTAAAACTATAATAGTTACAATATTCTTTAAATATAATTAAATTTTAAGTTATTTTATTAACAGTGTTATAAGTTTTATTTCGGATATTACCGTTGTTCTAGTAAAAATTCCACTTTCATTAATTGAACTCGATGCTAAAAAAATTTTTTATGATGATTAACATCCCAGCTCACATTTGTAATAAAAAAATTAAATAAAATCAATAATAAAAAAACAATGAAAGTTTTTTACTAATTAATAAATATTATTATAACCATTCATAATGGTGTATTTTAAACAATAAAACATTGTAATTATAGTTTTATAGTATTTTAAGTTAAATGTAGTTGATGCAAAAATTTAAAAAGAAATAATAGACCAAATCGGGATTTGAACCCAGAGTGCCCAGGCATGACACAGGATCGTTACTGACTGGGCTGTTGCGCTGCTAGCCATACCGGAATTTCACTAGTATATAATCTGAGCTTGAATTTTTAAAGGCCGTTTTCTCCTAATCTATTGAGCCTTGCGTCTTACGATTGCAGGAGGTAAACATCCTAAAGGGGTACAATTATTACACAAAGTCTCATCCCAAAATAATATCCCAAGGTCATGCCCTCCCCTTGTGAGTTGAAGTCAAGGGTACCGTACATTGACATATTTTCAGCAATAAGTGATCTCCATATGAGGAAAATCATTTATTTTGCTTATTTTCACTCCTTAATGTCATATGCAACAAAATTCTGGAGCAATTCTGCTCATAGAGACAACGTGTAAAGAGTAAAAAAGTGAGTAATAAGAAGTGTGTGTGGTATTTGCAGTAGTGCTTCATGTAGAGAGCTGTTCAAGAAGTTGGGGATTTTAAAATTGGTGGCTGAGTTTATGTATATAGATGTACACATTAGTGTCCTTTGTAGCCACAAATTATACAAAATTGAAAAAAATAGTAAAATACACAATTATGGCTCCAGAAGTAAAAATGACCTTCAAAGGAATTAAAAGTCATTGTAATTTGTTCAAAAATGGGTCTGATATTCAGAATACATATCTTCAATGAGCTGCCAATGCATCTTAAATGTCTACAGATCAAAAGATTGAATTCAGGAAAAAAATTAAAAGAATTTTTAATTGATAACTACTTCTAGTCCAACAAAGAATTTATTTCTAAGACGTATACAAAATAACTGCCAGTAGTTTGTGTAAATTTAGTTGACGTAATTAATGTACCATGCATCCTGTGTCTGAACATATTCTGGTGTATTTATCTATTTTGTTATACAATTGTTTACCTGTAAGTTGACAACTTTATTTTAATTTAATTGCAATGGAGCACAGGTTCTGGTGGCAATTTCCCTACACCCCCATCTTCCCCCCATCCTGCACCCACCTACATTTGCCCTCTACAAATTTTATCTTTAAATTCTTTCAACGTTTTGGGTAAATTATTCACCATTTCTCTTGGTAACTCATTCCAATCCCTGACACCCTTACCTAAAAAAGAGCATCTTCCCACACCCTTGTGCCTGAAATCCTGTGCCAGCTTATGGTCATCTTTTCCCCTCCATGCACTACTTTTCATACCTCCTCCAATATTTTTCCATGCCTCATCACCAGTTTATGCCATGTACCTCCTCATCCTCCTCCTGTCTTGCAATGAATCTCATTTTAGCTCCTTTATCATATCCGTCACTGATTGTATTCTGCGATAATTTCCAGAACTAAATCTAGCAGCCCTTTTTTGCACCCTCTCCGCCTCCTTTATTTGATACATAAAAATGAGGGTCCCATACTACTCTACCATATTCGAGCAATGGTCTGACCAAAGTTTTGTAACCCAACTCCCTCACTTCTCTCGTACATCCCCCTCATCACTCTCTCCAAAAAGTGCAGAATTTTGAAACCTTTTCCTACCACCTGTCCAATGTGTCCTGCCCAGTTAAGCTTGTTATCAAATGTAATGCCAAGATATTTACATTTCAAGTCTTCAGCAAGCAATTCTTTCCCCACCTTATATTCATAATCATCCTTTTGTATTTTATTTGTGTATCTAATAAGCTGACTCTTCTTTGTATTTATCTTCATCCCATGTTTACCTACCCAACTAGATATCCTGTCCAGATCACCCTGCAACTGTTTATAATCCTGTATTATTTTGATTCTTTTATGTAGCATTATGTCATCTGCAAACAATCTAATTTCCACATCCCACAGACCTAATCTCATATATTTGGATCTATGAAAAATGAATTTATTGTATTGTATTAGTCCTGGGGTTTCGCAGAGTTGGGATGGTAAAGGCGGAGAGAGATCTCTGGATGCCTATTCTCATTTTCAATAAAGGCTGAGGAAGCTATACTTCATGAAGATATCTTGGTGTTTAATTGATGACTGATTAAGTGGCCTTGAAAGGAGAGTTAACTTTGATTAAATGTCTGTATTGTTTGCCAGCTGTTCTAGCTCTTGAAATACTGCTTTTTTTAAAATTATTTATGTTCATTTATTAGAGATCAGCATTATTTCCATTGCCCACAACTTCCATTCACAGGACGCTCTTAACTCTCAAAAATGACAACTGCATCAAGGATTTGGCTGGTTTGCTTGCTAAAGCCCATAACTGTATGCTGACTGATGTTTACCCAGGCAAAGAAATAAGCAGCATTATGTATATATATAAGTGAAAAGTAAAATAAATGTAAATAGCATGGATAATAGTAAATACAGAAATACAAAAAATGTAAATGGTAGCCTAAAGATAATAAGTGCTGGGTCTAGTGGGCAGAGTTTATTGGAGATTGAGGCCAGGAGGATGTCTGGTGTCAAGGATATTCTGGTAGGCTAGTTCCCATCAACGAAGTTCAGAGGGAGGTCGGTCGTCTATGTGTACACATGTGATGCCACCTGGGGCTTCACCTTCTGCACGTTTAAGGCTGCTGTAGGCTGAAATATTGCGCTTCTCTTGTGTTTGTTTTTTGTTCGCCGTCCCAGCTGCCTTCATCTGTGGTAAGTGTTGGGTCATATTTCCCTATCCTTCCTTAGTTTTATTGCCTTAAAGCTTTTTCCTGCTCATTGTTATTATAACGATATAGTAAATGTGTAATTCATTGTAAACAACTTAACTCTTAAGTGGTCTGGTAGCTCAACCAGCCAGAAAATTAATGCTCCCAGATGTGAATCCCTGAGCCACAAGGAGTTTTTATCTATATTTCTTTCTTAATATGACTGTGTTAGGTCACTCTGTGACTCAGATTCCACATGGAGCTGCAGTTCAGATGTAGAATGTGTAATAGGTATAACATTTGCCTTTCGATAAAATGCTAAAGATTGATTATGGTTATAACATGGGGAAGGAATTGCTTGTTGAGGACTTGAAATGTAAGTACCTTGGCATAACATTTTACAACAAACTTAATGGGGAGGACATATTTGACAGGTAGTAGGAAATGGGTTCAAAATCCTTTACCTGTTGGAAAGTGATTACTAGAGAAGTTAGGGAATTGGGTTACAAAATGTTTGTCAGACCACTGCTTAAATATGCTGATATAGTACAGGAACCACATTTTGAGTATCAAATACAGGGCTGTTAGATTTCTCTTTGGAAATTACTGCAGAACACAATTGGTCACTAATGTGATAAAATAGCTGGAGTGGGATTCATTGGAAGATTGAAGGAGGGTGAAGAAAGTCATGGGAATTTAAGGCATATATTAGAGATGAGGTATGCAAAGATATTGATGGGAGAATTAAGAGAGGTGTGTGGAAGGTTAAAGATAAGGGTGTAAGAAAATATTCTTTCATAGGGAAGGATGTCAGCGATTTGAATAAACTACCAAGACAAATGATGAATAATTTACTAAAAACAATGGAAGAATTTAAATTTCATATTAGTAGAGGGCAAAGGTAGGTGAGAAGAAGAAAGGAGAAAGATGTGTATGTAGGGAGATTGTCACTGGATTTTTTTTTCCTTTTTTACTTATGGCTTTATACCTCATTGACGTCGAGGTCATTAGAGGTGGGATGGGAGTGGAAACAAGGAATGGGAAGGAATTTGGCTATGGCCTTTTGAAGGGAGCAAAACCCAAATCTGGATGCCTGGACAGGGATTCGAACTGGTGTTCGCCCAAATGCGAGGCCAGAATGTTAACGTTCACCCACCACACTCATTTTGTCACTGGAGTGTGTGCTCCATCGCCATTATATTGAATCAAAAGGTACATATTATTAATGCCAAAAATAGGATTTATCAACTACACATTAGAAACAGCTGGTCTTATGGAATGGTAACTAAACAATGTGTTAGCCGACTTAAAGGATTTTCATCATCCGGTACTTGGCCAGCAGGTTAGGAGTGGCAGTGATGCATAATCCCAAATGTCTTGTATATCTACTAAGAGCATACAACATGGTTTGTGGTGATTCATCCACCAGATGGAGGTATTGAACATGCTTGATGCTCTGGTACATTTCAAAAGAGTAGAGCAGAATAAACACTGTTTCACCTCTTCTTTTTCATATCTCATGCACAACACAAACAAGACACTGTACTTAAAGCAATCAACTCAGTAATATAGACATCCAAAAACAAAAAAAATTAATAACACTAACCTTATTGTCAAGGACAATGTGAAACCATCACAGCAAAAATTTCCCAGGGAGTTGCTATACAGGGACAAAATCCTTCATGATTTGTTTATTTATTATTATTTATTTCTTGTGCGCACATTACTTTATGAATAACCATTTATGCCTGGAAGTCTGGGCATAGCACCAAACTGTTATTTAACTCAAAGAAAAAAATAAAATGTGTTTGAAAACAGAACTTTTAATGTTCTACAATTTTAAAACATGAACAATAAATAAAATATTCAGTTACATCGCAAAAAACTTATTATAGGAATATTTTCATCAAGAATAATATTTACAGTAACCAGTCTCAAAAAGAACTCATAGTTTTTTTTTTCATTTTTATTGGTAATTAGGTATTATGGAATCAGCTTTTACAAAGCTTTCTCAGAAGGACAAAAGATTTCTATTTTTTTTAAAAGAAATAATAATTTTTTAAATTTGTTCAAACATTTAAAGATATTTGATAAGCTAGCATAATCCATTGTCATTGGCAATTGAAATTTCTGAAAACTTATACAATTCTGTCATACATAGATATAACACTTATGAATAAATGTTACGTCCATAAAAATGCTTACAGGTTACTACTGTATATTGAACCGACAGGAACCACATTTTGTCCATCTGACAAACACAAAATTATAAATGAATGTAATCTTTCTTGGCGTTGTTTATTTATAAACGTTTCTCGGGAAACAAACCGAGTGATGTTGTTAGCCCTGACTTCAAGGCAGACTTCAAGACTTGCAACTGCACCTGAAGATGGTGACGGAGAATAAAGTCGCCGAAATATTGTGCATTAATAACAACATCACTCGGTTTGTTTCCCGAGAAACGTTTATAAATAAACACAAAATTCTTATAATAAGTAAAAAAATGGTAACACAGCTTTAAATTTATAGGTACTGATTTTATCAGCAGCAAATCTCATATGAAATATATCAAACAATTTTTAAATTGGGTTAAGGTAATTTATTAATGATACAGAAAAAGAGGGTGTGTTAAAAATGATACACAATAATTAAGAAGTCTTAGCTTTAAGCTTTTAGGAGATAAAAGCTGTTATTAACTAAGCCATGTATCAGGGCTGGCGATCCCATGGCAAGAATTTTTTCTGTTCTGTTCTTCAATAAATATTTTGTTTACAGATGATGCGGCTATCATATGCTTTCTTCACTCTCCTGCAACAAGTTGATAATGAATGACTGCTATAGATCAGCTTACAGGAACCAATTAATAATAGTAATCCTAGAAAATCATAGAAATTTATGTGTTTCATACACTTCACTTGAATATTTGTTTGCACCTACCCAGAACCTTCTCTCATTAGTTGAGTAATGTTGTGAAGTAATTAGCTAGCTGATGTAATTATTTTCAGATAGAAAATATCCTTGTTGTATTTTTGGTAAATTTCTCACAATTTGTAAACCTTTTCAAATTAATATTGTTATTGGATGACAATTAAACAATTTGTACAACTAGATTTATAGCAATTTCTATTTTACTGATAATGAAATCATCAATTGTATGTAGATAAGATGTAACTGGAATTAAAATAGGCAGAAATATTAAGTAACAGATTTAATGAGATTCAGGAATGGGAGGGTGTAAATCAGAGGAGGAGCTTTTACTCATATGCAAACAAGGAGAGTAAAAAATAAGAAATTCAATTGAAGGAACTAAAAAAAAAGTGTAAATGGGCCAGTGTAGATAATATTACTGCAGATATGGTAAAGATAGCCTTTACCTTACTTTGAAAGTGGCATTTACATTGTGCCTAGAGACTTTATGCTCCCAAAAAGTCTAGAAAAGTGCCATAGTAGTATTGGTCTATAAAGGAGAGGTAACAAATATGGTTGAAAATCACATGCCAATTAGTTTTAAATCAGTGATAGGTAAATTGATGGGGAGATAGATTATAAAATCACATCAGAAATATAGGCAAGGAAAGAAACTGGTTTGCAATTTTACAACATGGCTTTAGACAAGGACATTCATGGGTACCTCAGTCAATGGACTATAAGAAATATATTTCAGATAAAATGAACAAGGTATACAATGTTTATTGTGTAGCACTACATCTTTCCAAGGCATTTACTTCAATTTGGTTGGGATGGAGTACATGCTCCAGTGGCAATTTCCCTACACAGCAATTTTTCTTGCTTTCTTGGCTTTTTTTAAATAATAATTTTTATTGGAAATTTTCCTGAAGGTCCTTATGTTATTTACAGATTTTGATTTTAAATTCTTGCAGCATTTTTGGTAAATTATTCATCTCTATTCTTGGTAATTTATTCTAGTATCTGACTGCTTTATCTACAAAAGAAATTTTTCCCACTCCCTTATGTCTGAAGTTAGTGCCAGATGCAGTGAGGGCACTTGCTCTCAGCAGAAATTTCAGGGGTCCAGCAAAATCATGTTTGAAGGACTGTAAAATCATGTTTGAAGTGCTGGAAATTTATGTTGCAGCTCCACTATTGCCCAATAAGGGACAATGGGGGTGCAAAATAATGTTTGAAGGGACAGAATTCTCACAATTTTGCCCCAGCATGGAAAATTCGTAGATCCATCACTTCTTGAAACTGAGTGCAAGCTTGCAGTCGTGGTCATCTTTTCCCTTCATACTCTGCTTTTAGTTCTTTCACCGATATCTACTTGACAGGGCAAATGGGCAAGACACATTGGACAAGTGGCAGAAAGAGATTCCCATTTATTGGAAAGGGTGATGCACGATTGTGCCAAAGAAGTGAGAAAACTGAACTACAAAACCATTGCTTGAATATGATGGTATACTATGGAATCAACATTTTGGGTATCAATAGAGGAGCAGAAGGGGTTGGAAATTACTACAGAGTACAGTTGTTCCAC
>JARYHS010008074.1:58509849-58529104 GCA_031002005.1 Vandiemenella viatica
GGTGGCCTTGCTTGTTTGGGAAGACTTGTTACTCGGATCGTTAAGTGAGAAATGATGTTCCATGGCAGAACAAGGGTCGTTTGTTGTTTCAAAGTAGTTTGATTTTGAATACTGTTGCACCATTCCAGGGTATGCGATGACTAGAGATATCATTGGTTGCCTAGTAAACCATAGTTTCAAACTTAGGAATACTGCATGCAGAGAAATTTAACTGGCCACAGAAAAAGCCTATTCTGAGAAAACTTCCCCTCCTGAAGCAGAAGAGAGAAGATCTAAAGAAATGTGAACTGTATATTCCAGACACATACGACGTTTTCTGGAGAGTGTTATGTGATTGGCCAACAGACTAGTGTTACATTACACACCACGATGTTATACGAGTGTGATACAAGAGCACACCCCCTCAATAAATAATATTAAAACATTAATCTGTGCTTTTAATGCTTCCCAAACAATTAAAATTAAATGTAATTATGTTGTTAAGTTCAGAAAGGGAACATGTCCAAAAACTTCTATTGATTATTCTGTATATGTGCATTAAGAGAGATGTCTGGAAATCCATGTAAAAACATTCAAATAATATGCTTCTCCTCACCAATCACTATAAAATGTGATACTGTTACCATACATATGTAATATAGTTTTTTTGTCATTTCCTTAAAATTTGTCAAACTGGACATGTTTCCTTTCTGCATTTAGCGATTCATGTGTATTTGAATTAATAGTTTATTTTAGTAACAAATGTAGCAATAGGTATTTTTATAGTATGTTTACTTGCAAATTTTACTGTTGCTCTGCAGATCTACAACCATAACTATTATTAATGATCTACAAAAATACTTGCAGAAAACAGTGGACTGATCTAGTCAGTCAGTTTATAGCAATGGTGTGATACCAGAGCACAGTTCTGCTGGATCGATGGTCAGATCAAACCCATTCAGCACAAGAAAATTGAAAAAAAAACTTTACTTTCTCTCATGCAGGTTGGAACACTGGTTATATTCATTAAAAAAGAAAGGTGGGATGAATTAAAATTTTTGCAACAGTTTCCAATTCATGAGTGCTGTCTTGAGCGAACTAGCTGCTAGTCACCTTAACTGTCATATTACAATACTCAGGAAAACCAGGATATGAGTAATCATTTGGAACTTTGGTAGCATGTGGAGAAATGAAGGAGAAGAAAGTGACTATCTGCAGCTGAGAATTAATAAATGCTTTGTTCCAAGGTTGCTTCAGGTCCTTCTCGGCTGTATCTTCAGATAGGGTTATCATGTTTGTGCCCTTATGAAGAAAAAGTAATTATGTCATTGGTCTTATCTTTAGTGAGTAGGTGTTTCAAAGTGCATGGTACATGCAATTGATCTCTTTCTTGAACAACATTTTGTAACTTGTGCAGGAGCTACCAGGTTCTGGCGAGGAGCGAGAGCTGCTGTCGCTGCTGTGTCGAGTACACGAGTTGGAAGCAGACAAGATGGCTCTGCAAGGAGAGCGGTTGGTGCGTCAATATGAACTGCAGCGCAGGGACATGTTGCTGCAGAGATACGACCGGCAGAGGCAGCTCTGCGAGACCATCATCACACGCCAACGGCAACTCATGGAGGGTATGACACAGAACCAGAAAAAAATGCATTATTGTGATCAAGCCAGTTACTTCCCTTGCTAACTAAATTTTGGCATGTTAGCTTTGTCTGTCCTGAGTAGAGTGTAAGTAAGCGACATTGTTATCAGAGCAAGACGTTTTTCTACAGTGTTTTAGTGAATCAGTATGGAGGACTTGTTTAGAAATCAGTCGGGATTATAACAAGTACCCTCTGATGATGATTACGAAGGCTTCCGCGGTCACTGTATGTAATATCTTGGTTCTCCGGGTGGAGCCGCGTCGATTTGTTAAAACCTAACGTTTCTGCCATCTTGCTGTGGCTTTCATCAGAGGACTGCTTGTAAGTTTGCCGCTATCGCCTTATATAGCAGGAGCGCTAGCCGCCGCGGTGACGTCACCGCGCCCAGTGTAGGCGGTAGGATGGGGCCGTTCGACTTCGGTTTTTCTGAGCAAGTATGACCAAATATGGTCAAGTTGTAAACCATTGTCGGCATTAATGTTGTTGGGCTGTTTTTGAATTTCTA
The DNA here is from genome assembly GCA_031002005.1 of Vandiemenella viatica. Taxonomy (NCBI): domain Eukaryota; kingdom Metazoa; phylum Arthropoda; class Insecta; order Orthoptera; family Morabidae; genus Vandiemenella; species Vandiemenella viatica. The sequence continues at coordinate 58,511,974 of JARYHS010008074.1, forward strand.
GCGCTTCTCTTATGCGCCTAGGCCACCATCTGCTTTCAGTGGCTATAACGCTTGTCTTATCGAATAAAATTGAATGGCCGCTATCGGCTGAATGTAAAACTACAGCGGACTTGCTTGCGTCATTATTTTTAAAATGCCTGATGTGTTCATTGAGCCTCTCCTTAACAGTGCGTCCGGTTTCCCCAATGTAAACCTTGCCGCAGCTACAAGGAATTTCATATACTCCTGGTGTTTGCAAATGTTCTCTCTTGTCTTTAACGCTGGTCAGGATGCTGGATAATTTCCTGGGGGCTTTGTATACGGGACGGATATTCTTCTTTTTAAGTAGCCGACCAATTTTATCCGTAACTCCTTGGATGTATGGCAGAACGGCCACTGCCTTGTCAGGTGGTTTGTTCTTTTCCGCCGATGATTCTGCAGTGCGAGACAAAGTGGAGCGATCCAGGCATGCCAAGGCTTTATTACAGGTAGCCACGCTATATCCGTTGGCTAGAAATGTCTCCTTTAAACTTCTCTTTTCAGCGGCCATACTCTCTTCGTCACATACCACGGATGCGCGGAGTGTTAATGTTTTTAAAATTCCACTTTTGATCGCTGGATGATGGTGAGAGTCGGCGTGGAGGTACCGATTAGTATGAGTTGGTTTTCGGTAAACTCGGTGGCCCAAGGAGCCATCATCATTTCTTGTAACTAAAACATCCAGGAACGGGAGTTTGTTGTCGCTTTCAATCTCCATTGTGAACTTGATCTTATCATGGGCACTATTCAAATGATCGAAGAAGACGTGAAGCGATTCTATTCCATGGGGCCAGATGACAAAAGTATCATCCACAAATCTCACCCACAGCGACGGTTTCAGGGGGGCGTTCTGGATAACTTCATCTTCGAAGGTTTCCATATATAAGTCGGCGACTACTGGAGACAGTGGGCTTCCCATGGCGGCTCCTTCCTTCTGTTGGTAGAATTGATTCTTGTACTGGAAGAAGGTAGTTTTCATGCAGAAGTCCGTAAGCGAAGCCCATTCCAGTGGCAAGTTGAGCGATTCTAATCGCTCTCTGATTATATTAATGACCTCGTTTACTGGCACATTTGTAAAAAGAGACGTGACGTCGAAGCTGACAAGAATTTCATTTTCTTCTAGTCGTCTGTTCCTGATGATTTCAATAAAGTGGGAGGAATTTTTGATGGTGGAGGAAGAGTTCTTTAAGATCTTCAACTTTTCTGCTAAGTATCTGGCCAATGGATGCGTAGGAGATTGGAGAGCGCTGACGATAGGTCTCAGAGGTACACCGTCTTTGTGGATTTTTGGAAGGCCATAAAATCTAGGAGGGAGATTGTTGGAAGTAGTTAATCTTCTCTTCGCCTCAGGTTCAATTGATGTTGCTTCGCGTATTTTGGTGGCTACGAGGCGTCTAATCTTTTGTAGGGGGTTGATTCTTAATTTCTCATACGTCTCGTCTTGCAAAAGCGTCTCCACCTTCCGATGGTATTCGTCAGAATACATGACAACAGAAGCGTTGCCTTTGTCAGCAGGTAAAATAACTATTTCATCCCTCTCTTTTAACTGCCGAAGGGCAATACGTTCTTCTCTAGTGATGTTCGGTGCAGGTGGCCTTGCAGTTGATAAAATCTTCGCCGTGGCGCTTCGGATCTCGTATGCATCGTCAGCTGTTAGGCAGGAGACAGAGGACTCCACTGCAGCAATCACCTCGTCCGTCGGTATTTTGGCCGGTGTTATAGCGAAGTTTAGTCCTCTAGCGAGAACTGAACTGGTAGCGGCGTCTAATTCTTCCTCAGTGAGGTTGACTACACACCGCTCTGAATCTCCTACGCATCCATTGGCCAGATACTTAGCAGAAAAGTTGAAGATCTTAAAGAACTCTTCCTCCACCATCAAAAATTCCTCCCACTTCATTGAAATCATCAGGAACAGACGACTAGAAGAAAATGAAATTCTTGTCAGCTTCGACGTCACGTCTCTTTTTACAAATGTGCCAGTAAACGAGGTCATTAATATAATCAGAGAGCGATTAGAATCGCTCAACTTGCCACTGGAATGGGCTTCGCTTACGGACTTCTGCATGAAAACTACCTTCTTCCAGTACAAGAATCAATTCTACCAACAGAAGGAAGGAGCCGCCATGGGAAGCCCACTGTCTCCAGTAGTCGCCGACTTATATATGGAAACCTTCGAAGATGAAGTTATCCAGAACGCCCCCCTGAAACCGTCGCTGTGGGTGAGATTTGTGGATGATACTTTTGTCATCTGGCCCCATGGAATAGAATCGCTTCACGTCTTCTTCGATCATTTGAATAGTGCCCATGATAAGATCAAGTTCACAATGGAGATTGAAAGCGACAACAAACTCCCGTTCCTGGATGTTTTAGTTACAAGAAATGATGATGGCTCCTTGGGCCACCGAGTTTACCGAAAACCAACTCATACTAATCGGTACCTCCACGCCGACTCTCACCATCATCCAGCGATCAAAAGTGGAATTTTAAAAACATTAACACTCCGCGCATCCGTGGTATGTGACGAAGAGAGTATGGCCGCTGAAAAGAGAAGTTTAAAGGAGACATTTCTAGCCAACGGATATAGCGTGGCTACCTGTAATAAAGCCTTGGCATGCCTGGATCGCTCCACTTTGTCTCGCACTGCAGAATCATCGGCGGAAAAGAACAAACCACCTGACAAGGCAGTGGCCGTTCTGCCATACATCCAAGGAGTTACGGATAAAATTGGTCGGCTACTTAAAAAGAAGAATATCCGTCCCGTATACAAAGCCCCCAGGAAATTATCCAGCATCCTGACCAGCGTTAAAGACAAGAGAGAACATTTGCAAACACCAGGAGTATATGAAATTCCTTGTAGCTGCGGCAAGGTTTACATTGGGGAAACCGGACGCACTGTTAAGGAGAGGCTCAATGAACACATCAGGCATTTTAAAAATAATGACGCAAGCAAGTCCGCTGTAGTTTTACATTCAGCCGATAGCGGCCATTCAATTTTATTCGATAAGACAAGCGTTATAGCCACTGAAAGCAGATGGTGGCCTAGGCGCATAAGAGAAGCGCTAGAAATTCAAAACAGCCCAACAACATTAATGCCGACAATGGTTTACAACTTGACCATATTTGGTCATACTTGCTCAGAAAAACCGAAGTCGAACGGCCCCATCCTACCGCCTACACTGGGCGCGGTGACGTCACCGCGGCGGCTAGCGCTCCTGCTATATAAGGCGATAGCGGCAAACTTACAAGCAGTCCTCTGATGAAAGCCACAGCAAGATGGCAGAAACGTTAGGTTTTAACAAATCGACGCGGCTCCACCCGGAGAACCAAGATATTACCCTCTGATGATATTTGCTTACAATTATTTTGAAAAATCTAGCAGAACCAACACGTGAAGGGGTTTTAACCTCACATGCAGTTTAAATGAATTATTTATTGAAACATACTCGATGCTAAGTCAGCAACAAGAAAATGCTTCGAAAGCTTTCTTTTCAGAACTAGTCCAGCAATAAGTTCTATGTTTTATCAGATAGCTTATGGTTTCATTTGTAATAAAAGAGATTCTCAATCCTTTGTATCCCTGAATCTTCAGTTATTTGGAGGTTAGAATTTGTTTCCTTTGTACTGGTCTATTGGTAATGCTGTAATGGTTACACCCTGCTAGACTCTTGTATGTTCCCACAAACCATATGTCACAGTAACAAACAGATATATGCATATCTGGGCTTATGGGAAATTTAGCTCAACAATGCAGCCAACTTATCTGAGTTTCATTAATATATGGTCTAATAAATCACATTTAAATAAATTACCAGTGTTTGAGATGAAACAAAAAGGCATAAATTATTAAAATAATAAGTGACCTTAAATTTGACAATCAAGGACAATCATTGAGTTGTTTATTACATTCACGTGTATATCATTTACCACTTCAGGGGGTATGATACATCCTATTTTGCATGGCTAAAGCAAAATTACATTTAAGTTGATAAAAATCCTTTGGTCTATACTCTAGATATCATTGAAATTATTAGTTGTTATTACTATTATTAATTATTTAATTCAACAATGTCTGGAAATGATTGTAAAACCATTTGAATCAATCTTTGAAGTAATCCGTCCCAACCATCTATAGAAACACCTTGATCATCCTGAATCAGACTGCCCTGTTTTCATCAGCAACATCAGTTTTAAAAGTAGCAAAATGTTAGTTCAAACCAGTTCAGGTGAACAGAGTTGTGGTTCAAGTTCACCAGCGTCTAGAAAGCAAACAAATGTAGTGGGTTTGGTACTGTTGGTTGTTTTCTCAACTTACCTACTAAATACATTGCTTAATTTCATGTTAAGAACTATAAAGGTCAGCACTATATGATTTTGGATACTAAATGTCAAAAATTGGTCAGTAACTATCTGATGTGTTCACCTGAAATGATTTGGGGAAACTATGGAAAACCCAAATCTGGATGGCCAGATGGATATTCAAACCTGCATTCTCCAGAATGTGAAGTCAGAGTGTAATCTTTCATCCATCATGCTTTGTGAAAAGAATTACATGTTCTGTTCTGCATCCTCGAGATCAAAGTGAATCTAATTACTGATCTGACCTGGATAGATTTTGACCTCATCATTTCGTTAATGCCACAAAATATTAATTCTTGATTCGTTAATATCATCGCTCAAATCAAATACTGTGGTTTCAGATGCACGATATTTATGTAGTAACCCAACCTGCAAGTTTTGTTGAGTGTGTTAAAGCATCACGTAGACTACTGTGTTCTTTTCTGTCTCAGATAACCTTGTTAAACTATTTTGTCCATCTTTCTTTGGACTTTAGTTTAATGAACTCTTATTATTCTTTTCCATGGCTGCTTTATTTATTCCAGTGGGGCCAAAGAATTCTAAATAAAAGGAATAGTATAGTTCAATCTTTTCTTTTACTAACTAGAATGACCCTTTTTTCCAGACAAGCTTTTCAATAATTTTACATATCAGGTTCACCATGGAGGGAGCTCCTCTTCCCTAATTACTGCATAACATCCACACTCATACACAAATATTTTTGATTTCTAACCGTTTCTGTGTGCAGATATACCAATAAATGTTGTTGTTGTTTTAGGGCGCGTCGACAGCGGGGTCATTAGCGCCCTAACAATTACCAGCTAAAACTGTGGCTTATGAAAGTTCTAAAATACTGTCTGCATGGTCGACTGTAAAGGGGTCGGCCATACAGACAGCAAATAAAATAGATCATAAAAATAGGCGTGGCTTTAAAGAAGCCACTGGTACTTTAAACCTGACAAAAACTGGATGGCTGTAAAGGGGCCAAGAAGTTTTTAAAGGAGAATTAAAAACATTACAAGTCTCGCTAGCTGTATAGTGGCCAGCGAGACATGAATCATAACAATATAAAAAATAATAACAATGCTCATGAATGGGTGGCTGTAAAAAGGCCACCCATCCAGTTTATAACTAGGCCGATCTGCCTAAAACTCAAAGAAGTTTGAATATTATACACTAGAAGGAGCAACAGCGCTAGTGTTCCTTCGCAAATTGAACGATGCGCGCGCCGCCATACTGATGGCAAACTGTTGGTTTGAGTGTGTGGTTCTGTACAGTTGAGACGTGCCGAAGTGATCGAGTGCTCGTATTTTTTTTAGTATTAGAAGTGTTTGCTACCATGGTTAAGTCTTGCGCTGCATATAACTGCACCAACCGTGCTACAAAAGGCACAAATTTATCATTTCACAAGTAAGTATGCATTTAAATAAGTTCCGAATCGTCTATCATAACAGGTGGATGTTATGTTCCGACGTGTTGGTCACAGGTTTAATATTTTCGTTCGATACAGGTTTCCGCTCCGAGATAAGAATAAATTGAGTGAGTGGTTAGCTAAAATACGCCGGGACAGTTTTACTCCCACGGAACATAGTTTTATATGTTCTCAACATTTCGAGAAGGAATGTTTCTGGAAAAATGGGAATATAAAGATTCTGAAACCTTCTGCAGTTCCAACCATTTTCTCCTTTCCAGACAATAAATCGAAGGTAAGGATTATAAGCTTTGCAATAATGTATACCTATGCAAAATACTATAATATTTTAGGGTCAAAACTTTATTTTTTAGTTGCGTAATATATAGAACTAATACACTATTTGTGATTAAAGATATGGGGAATTGTTTCTTATATTCTATTTTCTTTTTTTTTTTAGAAGATTGTTGCTCGACCTCCTCCAAAGGAAAGAAATATGCCAGTTCTTTCTGAAAATGTTAATCAGGAAGTGAGAAATGAAGAGTACTGTGTGCAGCATGACCATACATATGACATAGACAAATCTGTGAAATGTTTGAAATATGAAGCAGTAATAAACACAGCATTGCAAAGTACAAGATGAAATATGAAAAGGAAGTGGCCAAAAATATGACAAAGTGCAAGAAAATAGAATCTATGTCACAGATGGTGCAAGAGTTAAAAGTAAAGTGCCAAATTACTGGAGATGTGAGCCATATGTTAGAGAACTCTTTTTTTAGTGTTTTTTCAGAGCTGGTTGCTCTTTCAAAATCTGGCAGAAATGCAGGTTACAGCAACAACATAAAAAGATTTGCCTTAACTTTGTATTTTCATTCACCTGCAGGGTACAAATTTGTAAGAGAATCATTTGACAGTTGTTTACCTCATCCATCTACACTTCGTAGATGGTACAATGTGGTTGATGGCAATCCAGGGTTTACTGGAGAGTCATTGGCCTATATTAAATACTTCACCTCTCACTGTAAATATGAAGTATATGGAAGTTTAATACTAGATGAGATGGCTATCAGAAAAGGTGTTATGTGGAATGGTGAAGAATTTGTGGGCTATGTGAACATGGGTCATGTGCATTGTGCTGCCAGTGAAGAAGGAAGAGAAGCAAAGGAAGCATTGGTGGTTATGTGTGTTGCTATTAATGCTTCTTGGAAAATTCCTATAGGTTATTTTTTAGGTGATGGCATAAGTAGCAGTGATAAATGCAACATTATACTACAAAGTCTGAAAATTTTAAATGATGTTGGAGTTCATGTTGTATGTGTGACATGTGATGGACTTTCCACAAACCTTAGTATGGCAAGACAGTTAGGGTGTATTTTTAGTGCAAATGAGTTCAGATCATCTTTTAAACATCCTGTCACTGGGGACAATGTTTATGTTTTGTTGGATCCCTGCCATATGATGAAATTGGCAAGGAATGTCCTGGGAGACATGAAAGTGTTGAAAGATCAGCAGGGTAGATTAATAAAATGGCAGTATATTGTAGATTTAAGTACTGTACAGGAGAAAGAAGGTTTATCTCTTTCAAATAAGTTAAGGAGAAAGCATGTTATTTATGCAACACAAAAAATGAAAGTAAATTTAGCAGTAGCCTACAGTTGTTAAGTTCTTCAGTAGCTAGGGCCCTGGAATTTTTGGAAAGGGATGTAAAACATCCTAATTTCACAGAATCTTCAGCAACTGCTAAATATTGTGAAATGTTTGACAGGCTCTTTGACTTGGGAAATTCAATGAATAATCTCGCTAAGGGATTCAAATCAGCTCTGTCTGAAAAGAATTTTCAAACTGTTGATGTGTTCCTCAAAGAAGCAGAATCATATATAGTAAATCTTAAAAGGGAGGATGGGATTTGTTTGGTAGAGTCCCCGAGGAAGGTTTTTGTTTTAGGATTTCTAAGTCTCATTCATATTATTAGGGGCTTGTTTCAAGATTTAATTCAGAGCAAGAAACTATTATATATTCCCATGTACAAAATGAGTCAGGACCATGTGGAAATGTTTTTTTCTTGTATTAGAGGCCGTTTAGGTTGGAACAATAACCCTAATGTGATACAGTTCAAAGCTGCATACAAACAGCTGCTTGTATTTAACTGCATTAAATCAAGCAATTGTGGTAATTGTACTCCCCAAGATACAACTGTAATACTGCAGAGTGGGCACACAATCTCGTTGGAAATGGATCCTGTGTTGTTTTCTAAAAACAAATTGTTAGGGAAAGATTCCTTGGAACTGTCATCAACTATGACTGATCAGGAATTGTTTTCAGATTATATTCTCCCAGAAAATCTTTCCAGTTATGTTGAAAATGTAATTGTTTATATAGCAGGTTTTGTAGCCATGAAAGTTGCAAAGACTTTCTCTTGCAATATTTGTACATCTTCCCTGTTCACAGAAAAGATTGTTTCCTCTACTTTTATGTTTATTGCTGCTAAGGATAATGGTGGACTACATTATCCCTCAGCAAGTGTGGTACATATATGCAGAGTTGCTGAAAAATGTGTAAGGAATGAATTAATTCGCTCTGATTTGAAAGTAATGAAAGGTGATTTAAAGCAAAAACTAAAAACAGCTATTTTGCAGGAATGTAATTTTAATAATTTGTTTGGTGAACTTACGGATCACATGTTTGAAAATGTTTATCCTGAGAATCATATTATACTACTTTCTAAGAAAATTATTGATTTGTTTGTCAGACTGAGAATGTATCATATTGCAAAAATGCACAATGAAAAGGAGAAAGTTTCAATCAGACAAAAATTAAACAAAACTGTATTGTTTAATAATCAATAAAAGAAGTAAAAATGTTAATTTATTTTCTTTACTTCCCTTTTATTCTCATATAAATGATGTTGTTATTAATTTTGTAATTTCATTCTCCAGATACTGAATGATGGTATAAAATTAATACAGGCATTTGCAACTGGTGGTAGTCTATACAAAAAGTGGTAAGAAATAAAATGGAAAGTGGCTTTAACATACAATGTTTTAATTTCATACCAGGGGATGTAGCTGCATTCTAGTAGTATATAATGTGAAAAACATGTTTTTTTGGCCTTTAAAAAAATCTGATTAACAATGAGTAAATCATGCTTATATTTCCTAAAGTTGTTAAGTCTTTAGAAGGGAAAGATCTTAAACAATGAACAAAAATATTCACCTTTCCTTCTGTTGTATTTATACTGAAAGAACTGTTTCATCATATTCTTCATTTCAGTGTGATTAATATCAGATTCTGTCTATGAACTGAACAGAAAATGGTGTCTCAGCTTCAGAAGTAAACTTAGTTTGGACCTCTTAAATGTGTGTACCTCTACTTCATTGGTTTTACTTGATAACTTTTATAAATGGGTTACTATTATTACAACATTTACATCTTTCTGGATCAGTTACATTAACCTGCTTGAAGAAGGACAAAAATCTTGCCACTGCTGGGACTGAAGAAAACAAGTCCAAAAAGGTAATATAGTCAGTTGAATTTCAGTAATTAGCCTGTGATTTGCCATTTTATCTTCGTTGAGCAAGTAAAGACCCTTAACAGCATAAAAGTTTCAAATTTTGCAGTGATTTGTTATATGACTGTACGAGGGTTTCGAAGTTCCCGCGATCACTCGCCACTAGCATGGCGGCGCCAGCCGTCTTCAATTCGCTAAGAACTCTGGGATCCTTCAACACGCGATAGGAGGGGCCCGCTAAAACTTTAGGCGCTAGACCGGCCAACACACAAAATTTTAAAACATTCGCCACATTGCTGGTCTCATTGTTTAAAATGAGGGACAGATCGTTGGCCAATCCAACGTCTGCCCTCAAGTCTAAAAGTAATACACAGTCAATTAAAATGTGGCGCACCGTCAAAGGTACGCCACAAGCATCGCATTCCGGAGGGTCCTCTCGGCGCAGAAGAAAGCTATGAGTCAGAGGACAGTGCCCAATACGGAGGCGAGTTAGGAGGACCTCATCCCTCCTCGCCCGCTGGAAGGAGCTGCTCCACGGCTGAACGGTGGGTTTGATCAGCCAGAGCTTATTATGCTCTACTTCCAGCCACTGCCTCTGCCATGCTTCAAAAACAATTCTCTTCGCTACCGAGGCAAGGTCAGACTTTGGGACCGGATCAAAGTTGGTTTCGACCTTGTTGCAGGCTAACTTGGCAGCTACATCGGCTGCCTCATTCCCCCTGATTCCCACATGACCGGGTACCCAGCAGAATAAAACCTCCTTTCCACGTGATTGTAGGGAAAGGAGGGCGTCCTGGATGTCCTGGACTCGACGGTCTGCTGGGTACATGGCTGTTAACGCCTGAATACAGCTGAGGGAATCACAGCATATGATATACTTCATGTCGCGGCATACCTTCATATGCTGGAGCGACTTTAGCATGGCGTAGCACTCCACAGTGTAAACGCTGCACCTGCTATCCAGCTTGTATGTATGAGTCGCTCGAGGGAACACAACGGAGCAACCCACTCCGTTAGCCTGCTTAGACCCATCCGTATACACCGGGGTAAAATCGCGATGGTGATTCAAAACATCCTTAAAAACACTTCGAAATACCCTGTCAGCGGTAAACAGTTTGTTGTACCGCGACAGGTCTAAAATCGTTCTGGGCCTCTTTAAAAGCCAGGGAGGAGATTTACTCCATCCCTGGTGATAAAAAGCGGGCAGTTGACATCCGTATTCTTCTAAAATGGCCTTTGTATGGTGGCTGAAAGGCTTGGTCACTCTACAGCGATTAGCATAAAGCCATTTGTTGCTCGGTTTCAGTACTACGTCGTGCACGGGACTGCCAGGAGTTGTGGCAATATGTACATAGTGTCGCACCATGAGGAGATGCCGCCGGATAGAAAGCGGCGGCTCGCCAGACTCAGCACAGATGCTGGGTATGGGGCTGGTGCGGTAAGCACCCGTGGCGAGCCGAATTCCTGCATGGTGGACACTATCCAGTATCCGTAGATAACTGTCCCGTGCCGATCCGTAAACGATGCAACCGTACTCCAGACGCGACCGTACAAAGGCTCTGTAAAACTGTAGCAGGCATGAGCGGTCAGCGCCCCACGACCTGCCACATAGACATTTTAAAATATTTAAGGCTTTTGAGGCTCTGGCTTTCACATCTTTGAGATGTGGTAGCCAGTTGAGCCTTGTGTCAAAAATGAGGCCCAGAAAACGAACAGTATCAGTAAAACGGTGTTCCTCAAGGTAAGGTGGGGCAGCGGTAAAAGAGTTCTACTACGAGTAAAAAAGTACACACCGGGTTTTCTCAGCAGAGAAACAAAAACCAGTGTGCACTGACCATTCGTCCAGCCTGTTCAACGTGAGCTGCAACTGCCGCTCAGCGCTTCTCAGGCTGGACGATGCGATAAAAATTAAAAAATCATCTACGTACAAGGAGTACCGTAGGGGGCTCCTTATTACGTATGATATGCAGTATATCGCAATAGCGAAAAGGGTCACGCTTAAAACTGATCCCTGAGGAACACCATTTTCTTGGATAAAAGATCTGACACTTCACTACCGACTCGGTACCGGAAGCAACGTCCTGATAAAAATGATTTTAAAAAAACGGGGCAGGTTTCCCCTAAAACCCCAGTCATGTAATTGTTTTAAAATAACATGCCGCCAGGTAGTATCGTAGGCCTTCTCAATATCGAAAAATATCCCCACCAGATATTGGCTGCGGATGAACGCATCCTGTATCGCCGCTTCCAGCAGGATCAGGTTGTCCAAGGTGGAACGGAACTTCCTGAATCCACACTGAAAGCGGCTCAACAGATTACGGGATTCAAGACACAGACGAGGCGGCGGTTAACCATCCTCTCCAGTGTCTTACCCACGCAGCTAGTCAAGGCAATACTACGATAACTACCTGGCAACAATTTGTCTTTGTCAGGTTTTAAAATTGGAATTAGTGTTGCTTCTTTCCACGAGTCGGGGAAGTGTCCTCCGGTCCATATGTCATTAAAAGTATCCAGAAGGTACTCCTTAGCATCTTTACTAAGATGCCTCAGCATCTGGTACTGGATCACATCAGGCCCTGGAGCAGTGTCGTTAGCGCTATTCAACGCTGCCTCCAGTTCCCAATATGTAAATGGGCGGTTGTATGCCTCTGTATTCGACGAATCGAAGCACAGCGGGCGCCTCTCGGCAGCGACTCTTCGTCGCTGAAAACCGAGGGTCAAAGTTAGCAGACGACGTGATGGCGGCGAAATTCTCCGCCATCAACTGCGCTATGCTTCGTTCGTCGGTAATTATACGTCCCTTGGACCAGCAACCCAGATACTGGTGGGCGGGAGTACCTTCCGGATATACGGCGGATAGACTCCCATACTTTCGACGAAGGTGTGGAACGATTTATGTGCTCACAAAGGTCTGCCATGACCTTCTCTTGCTCTCCTTAATAACGCGACGCGCCTTAGCTCTGGCTATACGGAACGCTGCTAGGTTGTCAGATGATGGGCACAACCTAAAACGACGCAGCGCCCGTCGGCGACCCTGGATGGCGGATCGACATTCGTCGCTCCACCAGGGGACGGGCGTCCTTCGCAGCGTTCCGGAGCTTTTCGGCATGGAGACGTCAGCTGCACGGTGAATCACTTCTGTGAAGTGATTCACCTTCTCCTGTATACTACCACAGGGTTGCAGTATTACAGAACGACAGAAGAGCTGCCAATCTGCACCACTGACGTTCCATTATACGCCGGTTATTACCTCCTCCCCGCTCACACTCAACGTGCATCCAAACAGGAAGTGGTCACTTCCATGTAGGTCGTGATCCACCTCCACAATGTACGGAGTCCGCGATGGAGGGGGAGCATAACGAAAGGTCAATGGCAGAAGACGTACCGGTAGCAGTGGTGAATGAGTCATTTGCCCTGTATTCAGGATGCAAATTTCCTCCTGCTCTATCAATCTACCTACCACTCGGCCCCGGGGGCAATCGGTAGTGGAACCCCACAACGCACTGTGGGCGTTGAAATCTCCCAATAGGAGAAAGGGCCGAGTGAGTTGTCGTACAATGCCAACCAGGTCGTCGTAGTCGACGGACAAACTGGGGTGGCAGATAGAGAGAGCATACGGTCAGTTGGATTGGACCGTGTATTTTCACCGCTACTGCTTGTAATGTGAAGGTGAGAGCAATGGGTTCGGAGTGTACTGTGTTTCGGACCAACACAGCCACTCCTCCCTTAGCTCGATCACCCTCGGTATCGTCCCTTTCTATAAATGTCGTACCCTCTTAGCACAGGTTGGTGTTGTGGTCTAAAATGTGTCCTCTTGGATACAGAGACACAATGGGTTAGACCGTGCTAGAGTTGGACTTCCTCTTTGTGAGCTTGAAAGCCGTTAACGTTCCACTGAAGTATGGGAGCCATCCTACCTATTTAAAACCACCCGCCCCGGGTCGGGTGGGTCCTGCGCATGGGACTGCTGAGGAACGGAACTATCTACGTCCACCAGCATTATGTCGTCTTCTGGGTCGGAAGACGACTGTTGTTCTAAGGCCTCGGAGTCGTGCGGTTTTCATCCGCCGAGGCCTGTTCCCCTTCTTCTCCCTGCCAGTTGGGGATCTGGGAGGAGAAGTAGAAGGGGACTTTAAGAACAAGGTGGGGTCCGTTTGTTTGAATTTCGGACCCCGGACTTTCTGCACTGTTTGCCATCCGCCACTAGCCGATGGCGTTGCAGTTACTGTGTCTGCTGTTGTTTTTCCACTACTGTAGCGGATGGCTGTGCTGTAGCTGGTGGACTTGGTGGACCTGATTTCTTAGTGGCCGAGGTTGCCGGCGTGTTACTACCGACGTCCGCGGTCCTAGGTGTTAAGACCTTGATGGGTGTGGCACCACATCTGCACTGACATGAGCACATTGGACTTGTGCCCATGTCCGCAACGGACGTCTGCGTAGCAGCATTTTGTTTCCTGACAGGAGCTGACAGCGTCTTCGCGAAGCTGGTTGCGAAGACGGGTGGTGCTAAAGCCTTGTAGCGCTTCTTCGCATCCCCGTAAGATATCCGCTCTTTCGTTTTCAGCTCCTGTATCTTTTTTTCTTCCAGATACACCCGACACTCCCTGCTCCAGGTTGGATGTGACCCAGAGCAGTTTACACACACCTGCGGGAGGGTGCAAGCGGCACCTGGCTCATGCGCCGCTTTACCGCATTTCCCACAGGTGGGGTTGCCTTTGCAGTTCGCCGTCGTATGCCCGAACCTCTGGCACTTGAAGCAGCGCATGGGGTCCGGTACATACGGGCGAACGTTTAGATGTAAATACCCAGCTTTTATGTCTTTTGGCAACGTTGGAGTGTCGAATGTCAGGACGAAGGTGGCAGTCTTCTCCAGACTGCCGTTAACCCTTCGCATGATCTGTCGAACCTCGACCACATTCTCTGATCTCCACTCCTTAAGGAGTTCCTCGGACTCTAAATCCATCAAATCGCGGCAGGTGATCACGCCTTTGCTGCTATTCAGAGTTTTATGGAGTTCGCACTTTACTGCGAACTCCCCGAGCTTCTCACACTTAAGGAGTGAGAGAGCCTGCTTATAGGTAGATGTTTCTAAAAGCAGGGTCCCGTTCCTCAGCTTTTTCACACTTTTTAATGTCCCGACTATTCCCTCAAGTCCTTTTTGAATATAGAAAGGAGAGACCTTCTCAAAGGATCCCTCCTTTCTTGCCATTATAATAAAGGCATCATCAATAAAATGACCCTTCCTGTTACGGTTTTCCGATTCAGGTGGGCTTTCAACCCTCACCCGCTTGTTGGAACTGGGTGTGTTTATATTAACCTGCGACACACCCGGGCCGCAGGGGTTTTTGGTTTTCTTGTGAGTCTTCATTGTGGTCCCACGAGTTAAACCAGTATAAAAAGAAGCGCTAATACAACAGGGGTGCGCAGGTGCCCCTGAGGTTGTACGTTAGCGAGTGATCTGCCTCTCACCCATGCACCTCCTCGGCACGTATCCGACCTTGAGGTTGAGGGGTTTTTTATAGAGGTTTTTACCGTCCTCGCGATCCGGGCGATGAAGCCAAGATCCCCGTTCTCCTAGGCACACAACGTTCCACCGCCACGCCCTACGGTGGTCGTTGAAGCATGGTAGGAGTTTACGGTGTGGGAAACTTGCGGCGCTCACAAGTTTCCAGCTCGGGCACCGCGGGTTCGCCAAACCCGTACCTGGCACTTGCGTACCAGCCCCCTGCGGGGATATACCAATAAAGGCATCTGCTCTATCTGCTGCATCACACATTCTTTTTGTAAACTTGCTTCACTCTGTGTCACAACCTTCCCCTCACTGACTTCAAATTTGCAAGGGTGGCAAGCTACCACCCCCCATGGTGGAGTTCATACTTAGGCATTACCTCCTGAACCCATCTGCTTGGCTTTAATTCTAGACAGCTAAGAGGCCTCAGCAAAACTAGCATATATTCTTTTATAGAGCAAGGAAACATGAAATTTATGTGTTTCTTTACAATCACCATACTGATATGGGTAATTTCAACAGAACCAGGATCAGATCTTGGCTTAGTAGTTTTTAGGAGGGTCATATAGTCTCCTAGGCCAGTGCTGGGATGATCTTCCCATCTTCATAGAGTTACTGGAAGGCTGATGTCAATTTTTTTTTATCCAGGTGTAGTTCATAAAAAACTTTGTGTGAAATGTTTCACAAACCACAGTAATTTTTTAAATGTTTCAAAGAAAAAACATTGTCTTAGACACTTTACCATTAAAAACTGCAAAATAGCACTTCAGTACAAAGATTTTTCATTTTCTAATTTATAATGTTTTTATTTCTGGTTTGGTATAATTTCTCAGTTTTTAGTCATGGTTATCTCTTCCTTCCATGCTCTACTCTTAATTCTTTCTCCAATATATGCCTTATACACTGCCAAAAATCTCATCATCCTCCTCCTATCTAATCCCATTGCAGTTCCTTTATTGTATAAGTTGCTGAATGTGTTCTGCAGTATTTTACAGAGACAAATCTAGCAGCCCTTCTTTGCACCCCTCTAACTCTTGTGTTTGACACCAAAAATGTTACACAACTATATTCATGTAGTCGTCTGATAAAGTTTTGTAACCCAGTTCCATTACTTCTCTGGCACATTCCCTCAACAACCTCTCCAATAAACTGAAACCTTTGCCTACCACCTACCAAATATGTCCTGACTAATAGAGTTTACTGTAAATGTTATGCAAAGTATTTATATTTCAAATCTTCAATGAGCAGTTCCTTCCCAACAGTATAATCATAAACAACACTTGGTTGTTATCTGTGTATCTAATAAGTTGACTCTTCTTTGCATTTATTTTGCTGACCCACCCAGCTAGATACCTGAATATTGTTCAGCTCACCCTGCAGCTGTTCAGTCTTCTCCCATGATCCTATTCTACACCTTTGTGTTATCTGAAAATAACCAAACTTCTGAGTTGAAATCATTAACACAGTAATTCATTATAATAATGAATAGCAATAGTCTGTATACGCTACCATGTGGCACTCCCATTTTCACTACAATCTCTTTTGATACTGCATTTCCAACCATAATGTTTTGCTTTCCACTTTTAAGAATATCTTTGCCTAGCTAGTCACTTTGTTATCCACTCCAATAGTTTTAGTTTATTTATCATTTTATGGCTCACTTGAATGCTTTAGAAAGCACTACTGTACATTATCAACTTGATCCCCTTGTACAGTTCATTCGAACCTTGAATATTGCTCACTAGCTGATATTTACATCAGTATTCTTGCATCATACCATGTTACCTATTCACAAACCAGTTTTTCCTCACAGATGTCTCTTGTATTAATTTATCTACCACTGATATAATAGGTCTGTAATTTTCAAACCTATTCGTTGCCTCTCCTTTAGGATCAATACTACTCTGCAGTTTTCAGTCCTGTGGTAAGTAGCAAGACTTTAGACCCTCTACTAATAATATTTCAACATAAAGTACAATATTATGTTTTATAACTTTAATTAATTTGTAGTTATTATATACAACAGCCTCTATAGATTTTTTTAGATGTCTTTGTTTCTAACTATAGCACAGATAATAATACTATTTCTTTCAACAGGAAGTGTCAGCATCCCTGATGACCTCCTTGAATTGTACAAACAATATCAGAGGGAAATCCATGCCACAGCCTATTCAACTGATCTACCTCTTCCACCTCAGGTAATGATTCAGCCAGAGTAAATGTTAAATGTAATATGGAAAAAAGGGGATTTACATTTTTGTTAGACAAACTATTTGACCTAATGATTTAATTTAATTTAATTTTAATTTAATTGCAATGGAGCACAAGTCCATCCTAAACATCCACTTTT